>JAVLUZ010000696.1:556833-774481 GCA_036768485.1 Mermis nigrescens
ATGAATTTTTGCGTGCAATCAGGCAAATAGATAGTTGCGAACCGTGGCGGAGTATGATCACCAGATAGATTTTACTTCTCGTTAGAAATAGAACATAAAATCATTTGAAACAAAAGCATGCATTTTTTCACTTTGACCAATTAGGTTAAGTTCACACTTGTGAAATACGGCTGATAGATAAGTACGTAGAATATGCAGACAGTGGCGGATCCAGGATTTTCCTAAGGGGGCGGCACCCCCAAGGGGGGGGGGCTGGAACCCTGACTTCGGCGGAAAAATTCGCCATTTTAACCCGAAAATCGCTGAAAATCGCTCAAAAATCCTTAATTTTGCGCACAATTTTGGGCCAATGGGGGGGGGCGCCGCCCCCCCCACGCCCTCCTGAATCCGCCCCTGTATGCAGATGATTTTTTGTGTACAATTAGGGACATATATTGTAGAGACTGTGGTGTAATGCGGTTGAAAAATGTGTACTAATTCTTGAGTTACAGAGCCGAAAGAACAATTTTTTGAAGCACCAGCACCAATGCGTGACTTTTTGATTTTGACCAATGGAGCTAAGTTTACGTTGTCCACAAATGGTCAATAAATATCAAACATGTATGGGTGGATTTTTGCATATAATTAGGCAAATAGATAGTGCAAATTGTGGTGTAATGTGGCCACAGGATAAATTTCATTTTCCGAATTACAGCTCCAAAAGGAAAGTTATTTGTACCACACATGTATGATTTTTTTCGACTTTGACCAACTGAGTTCAATTACCGTTTGTCAGAAATGGTCACCAACCAGTTAAGGTATACGCATGATCTTTTGCAAGCACTTAGGCACATAGATGGTACAAGCTGTGGTATAATGCAGTCGCACAATGTTTTACAGTTCTGGAGTTATAGATCGAAACGTCAAATTTTTTATAGCGCAAATGTACCATTTTCGAAATTTGAACACATGAGTTAATTTCACGTTTGTCAAAAGTGGTTAATAACTATCCATCACATATCCTACATTTTTTACAGGAACGAGGAACGAGTACATAGGTGGCACATATTGTGGTCAAATAAGGTTCGATTCTGTATGACAACTCTGGTCTTATGGCTAAAAAAGTAAAAATGTTGCTAGTGCAAGAATTCATATTTTTGACTTTTATTGACTGCTGTGTCCCGTGGGATGATCCGGTAAACAAACTTTTCATACTTTTTGTAGAGCTCATTTAATCTTATGTAATTTTAAAAAAAATTGCATTGAAAAATGTCAATTATTCTGGGAAATATTAATCAACATTTGAAATTCGGCATATATTCCGATTTTTCACACTTTACACCCCTATAAGTCAGCACAAAATTATTTTTGTGTAAAACAGTTTCCAGATTCAGAATCAGCGTAAAAAGTTGTTTTATATATGTTGAAACAAAGAAAAATTATTTTTTTGCTCACGTAAGTCACTATTACAGCAAGGTGATTCTTACAGACATTGACTCTTAAACCGCAGAATATTCTGGAATAGTATGCAATAAGTCGTAAAGCAAAAATGAGCCGTTTGGAATTGAACAGACTACAGGAAAACAGACTTTATAGTTACATGTTAATGGCGACTCCGGTCGTTTTAAAGAATTCTAAGCATCGGCTTTGAGTTTAGATCAGATCAGCAATTTGCAGACGTGAGATGCAGGTTGATAATTATTTGGTATTATTACTCGCTCTACTACTTGGACGTACACTATATAATCCTGAGAAGCCGAGCCAAGCCATGTTCAAGCGAACGAAACGGGTGCCGGTCGCCTGCGGCGGGCCGGCTATGAAAGTACCTCAGTGCGGAATCAGGCTCGATCCAGGAGGATAACGGGCACATGACGTGCTCCCGAATGGAATATGACAATGATAAAAGTCTTATTGGTTCAACTTGGATTAGAAAGACTTGAATTAAGGCGTTTATATAATGACCTCACTTTAGCCTTTTCTATTATTAGATTCATTATTCTGCCTTTTGAGGATTTCTTTACATTTAACATTAATTCAAATTGAGCAATGAATTCTTGTACGCTTTTTGTTAATCGGGCAAACAAAAACTGCAGAAAATTTGAATTTTGTAATCGAGTAATCTCTGTTTGGAATTCTCTAGCTGAGGAAGTTATAAGTGCTCCAAATAGACTTGTTGGGTTTCTATCAAGATTTCACACGTTTTTCATTTTTGCAAAAACTGTTTTTACGGTGTTTTAAGTTGAAATCTCTCAGATGATGAAAAAAGGCGCGGAAACATGTTTAAGATTTTTCAAAACGAAAAATTTTTCAAAAGTTTGCTATATTTTTCTTCATCCGAGTTGAAGATTTCGACTTATATTTGAAGATTCAAACAGCGGAATGCAGGATTACATGTAGACACCCACTTTACGTCGACCTAAGCATCTATACATCGACCTAAGCATCTAGGCACTTGTTTACTCTAACCCCTATCGAATTTTTCTATCTTTTTTAACATCATGGTATATACAGCATTACAGCATTATGATATATCTATCATATGATATAATCCTTGATTTTCTTCAGGTTTTTTTTTAAATTTTTGTTATTTACTTTTTTTATTTTTTTTAATTTTTTTTAAATTTTTTATTTCATTCTTTTCAGATTCATAATCAACTTTTGCAATAATTTACTTGATAAGATATTTCCAATATACTTAGGCTTAGGCTTAGTATATCTGAAAAGGTGTTTTAAGCTGCTTAGGTCGAGGTCGCTCCCGCGTAGGTCAATGTATAGATGCTTAGGTCGATGTATAGATTAGAGCTGTGCCGGGGCCAGGCCCGGCCCCGGCCCCGGCCCCGGCGCCGGGGCCTAGGCTCGGCCCCGGGCCGGGGCCAGGCTGGCCCCAGCACCGTGGCCGGGGCCAATGTTAGAGTTGATTATAATGTAGAAAATTGATAATGTTTTGGGCAGATTTACCTTCAAACTCAATTTCAAGCAAACCACAGATCTTGCTAATTCAAATCTTTATTTCACCATGTCAGCTTGGTGCAAATTTCTAATTAATAATCAAAATTGACATATTTTAAATTGCAATTCATATAGACGAGCATTTCCAGATTGCTTGGTAGCAGACAGCTACGTCTATCAGAACAAATAGAATAGTAAGCCTAAAAAAGTGCAAAGTAAAGCACATTGAAAAACGCATCCAAGTCAGAGGAGTTAAATCCATACATGGGCAGCTCAAAAATTCTAGGGAGTCCAAAATTCAAAAAGTGCCTGATAATATATGGTAGAGCGAAAAAAACACCCTTTTCTCGCGTTTCTCAATGAGAGCTATCCATTAGCATAAAAAAACCGCAGAAAAACAGAAAAAATTCTGAAAATCAATTTCTGGGGGGTCTAGCGGATTTTTTCTGGGGGGAATGTGAATTCTGGGGGAATCTAGATCCCCCAATGCCCATGTTCTGTTATATCTTGTAATCCCAACAAATATTAACGCTTGACGTGCATATCTACAAGCAAGAATATATGCATAGGTACATATAAGGGGTAGGGCAGGGTCGTACTATGAGCATGGTAAAGCACGCTATTATTGGCCCCGGCCAGGCCACGGCACCGGGGCCTAGGCCCCGGCCCCGGCCCCGGCCCCGGCCCCGGCAAAAAAGGCGGCCCCAGCACAGCTCTAGTATAGATGCTTAGGTCAATGTATAGATGCTTAGGTCGATGTATAGATGCTTAGGTCGATGTATAGATGCTTAGGTCGATGTATAGATACTAAGTACCATTCCCTCATTACTTCGTTTTTATTTCTTACGAGAAGGTGGCTTAGCCGATTGGTAACATGTTGCGCTGTAGAGCGATAGGTCGGAGGGTCAAAACCTGTCACCTGAAAGTTATTTTCTGTCTCGGGAAAACTCGTGTGAGAACCCTGGTGTTAAAAAAAATGGAAAAAATTCACCCTGTATATACCCTAATGTTAAAAAAGATAGAAAAAATTCGATAGGGGTTAAAGTGAACAAGTACCAGCATCTATACATCGACCTGAGCGGGAGCGACCTTGACCTAAGCAGCTTAAAACACCTTTTTAGATGTACTAAGCCTAAGCCTAAGCATTATAGAAGCAAAAATTTAGGTTTTCATATATCTTATAAAGTAAAACCGAAAAAAAACATGCAAAAATTCGAATTTTTTTAAAGTTTTTCAAAATTTCAATCAGCTTTCCGCGCCTTTTTTCTTTTTTCTCCATTGAAATGCTTCCTTCCGTAATTTCAGCCCATGTTATTCATTTCCGACAAATGTGTAAGTCTTCGGATCGAGCCGACATGTTTTCCATAATAGACTAAAAAGGGTTGATCTAAATCATTTTATTCAGGAGCGTAAATAAGCTCAGCATATGCACTGTCTTTACGGCATCCCGCTTTTGACGACTATTCATTTATTTTATTGACTTGTCTTTCAGTGTATGTTCATATCTCATCTTGTTTTCTCTCGTTACTTATCAATTTATTAATGTTACTTGGTTTGTTGTCGGATCAGCGAATAAGATTTGTATTTGCATTTGTATTTTTCACTTTACTCTCACCTTGATTTTTAGCCAGAAATTGCAAAAAATTTTTGCTCCGAATTTACAATTATAGGTAATTACTAATTAGAGTCCATTTAGTCTAAAGTGCGCGGTTTAGATACTCCATTTTTAGTCTTTATACAAACTAAAGCGTATTTTGCATCTCTGTCTTCTGTTTTGCGCAGGTTTTATGCAGAAAATGAGGTTTGTTCAAGGTGTCCATTGGATTCTCTTCGTATTTAAGGCATCTATCTGGGTAGCAAAGTTTACAGAGTGTAGATACGGCCAGGCCCGTATCCAGGATTTTGTTTTGAGGGAGGGGATTTGGCACACCCAATACGTTTTACGACCTCTATAGAGCTGAGCTGTACACTACGTAAAATTCAGGCACTGAATATTTGCAGCCAATTGCAAATAATTTAGCATACTGTGAAATATTATTTGCAGTCAAAAACCACCGGTCTAGTAGACTGCAAAGAAGTTCGTACGCAGTGTAAATACTTTCAGCAGTCAAAACCAGCAACGTAGACTGCAAATAATTTCACCCACACTTAAATATGATTTGCAGTCAAAAACCATATACCTTGACTGCAAATAATATCACGGAAAATATTTGATATAACTGATTTTTCATTTTTTCGAAAGTACATTTTTAGGATTTCTTATCATCACGAGCATCGCTATGAACCCAAAACTGACTGTGGAAACCAGGTTTTCATATGCAAATTAGCTTAATTAGTATAGTATGCAAATTAGGCTAATTTGCATATTGCAAACTTGGTTCATGGCAATTCTTGGGTTCATAGCACTGCTCCTGATGATTAGAAACCCCAAAATTGCTGTTTGAGGCTTCAGATTGGTGCCAGGGCATGATCTAAGTTTCAGCCAAAGATGGGGCGAAAATTGCTCTGCTTGCTTTGCTTGCTCACAATTTTCGCCCCATTTGACTCAGACCTAGATCATCCCCTGGCACTGATGTGAAGGCACTTAACTAAGCCTATGCCTAAGCCCGTCTTAAGCTCAACTGAATGATCAGAAAAAATGTTTTGAACACCACTTACTATACTAATACTCCAATTCATTGTGGCTGTCACTGTACTCCAATTCATCATGGCTGTCACTGTTGTCATTGGATTTTGGTGCACTGGGGTCACATGGGTTGTACAGCTGACCAGCCATGCATAGAAACTCGATTGTATGATCAAGTTGCATTTCCTTGCACCGCTTTTGGAACATGTACTGAGCTAGATTACCGGGTACATGCTTTTTAATTCTCCGTGATGATGCAAGACTAGACTTGGCTGCTCGCCAGGAGGTCTCAATGGCATTAGTATGTCTCCGTGTGTCAGATTCTTTGGAATTAAGAGAATGGTTTACTATCATGTGAATGCAGCCATGGTCTCCCAAGCAGTCATATGCATACATGGGCAGCAAGAAAATTCTGGGGGAGGGTGCAAGATTTTTCTAGAGGTCAAAAAATGGCCTTAAAAGTGGTGGTATATCGAAAAAAACACCATTTTTTGACGTTTTTCATCGAGCAATATCCATAGGCATCAAAAAATTGCGAAAAAAAACGAAAAAAATTTAATTGAAAAAGATATTTTGAATTCTCGGGGGGTCTTGGTATCTGGGGGGTGCATACCCCCAAACCCCCACGCCCAGGTGTGGTCATATGTCTTCCAAAAGTCAGAGAGAATTGTCTTACCCGGTTTATTCCACTCTCGGATTATGGGAAGCAGTGTGTCAGACCCCTGGGCCTCCATGGCTACTGTAAACATGTGACCGGAGCCCCATTTATAGCCGCCAAAGGCCCATTGGCCCTCCACAGAATGCCCCTATGATATTTTCTCTTACCGAATTTGGAATCTTCAATCTCGCTGTTTTTGTTTTTTGTATGAGACAAAGATTTTGAGGCTCGTACAAAGATTTTCAGAGCCATCTTTGTACAATGTACAAAGACTTTTTGGGGCACAGTAATAGTAAATTTAACACTTTTTCGAGTATTTTTCAGCAAAATTTTAAAAATTTTAGGCGATTTGCGCCAAATTTTATAATTACATTGTATTTAGCTCCAAGCGCTGGCATCAAACACTCCAAAATCTATCTTTAAGCATCTTTGTACAGATTTAAGCATCTTTTAAATCTATTTCTACTGTTTTGATAAAGATTTTATGCAGAGAAAAGAACTATTAAACAACTTTGCACTGTTTTCTGCCATTTGAAGATAAAATTGACTCTTATATCTTTGCGTTGCATTAAATTCATAAGCAAATTGGTGTGTATTGTGAGATTCACTCAGCACATTGCAATCACTTTATTATTTGTAATTGTGTAACACACTGTGCACAAAATAAAAAAAATAAATAATTGTGTACCAGTTTATCTATTCTCTGCTTTGTTTGTCTTTTGTGTACTAGTTTGTCTATTCTTTGCTTTGTTTGTCTTTCTCAACAAGGACACATATCCTATTTTAAATGGAAGGAATGGCCAAATTTTCTTATGTTTTTTGCGCATTTCCTGTTTTCTGAACTGCCTCTTGTTAATAAGAAGGCCACAAATGGGCCTGAAAATGGTAAGAACAAAATTTCATTGATACGTTTTTCTATATCCTATTGGCAGCAATCCGTTGCTGTGCTATGTAATTAGTAGAGGTCGGAAAACGCATTTCAGCTCATAAGTTTTGTGATGTAGGAGTTCATCAATTTAAAGTGTTTTTGGGCTTGATTCAGAACCGAGAATTTACCGATTTTGCGAAAAATTTGACATTACCATTTAACATTAAATGCTTTTTTCATAAAATTTTCTGGGACTCTGCCCCGTACCCCACTGGGAATGCTTGAGCGCGCCACCCCAGGGCCCTCGCAGCCGTAAAATCTCATTGTACATGTGCAACGAGATTTTAGGCAGAACAAGCCAGGTAAAAGGGTTAGGAATTTCTAAAAATTTCCGGCGTTTTGCGCTGGCATTAATTTGTCACTTTTGTTTGATTTAAGCGGTATAAATTGAGTTTAAAGTGCCAAAACGTCAAAATTTTCCGGCGCATAGCGCCACCACTTATATACTGTTCTTTCTTTTTAGTAAAGCTCCAGCATTGCGTTTAAAAGCTTGAATCACTCAAAATATCTTCCGATAAAATTAGCAATTCACAGTTTTCTTGTTAGAAGCTTGAACTGTCAAAATTGTTTTGTACAAATTTAATAATTTTCTGCTAGACTATTAGTATTCACAGAGCTACAGAATGTTAAGGGTGGTAAAGAATGACTAAACTTCTTGGCACTTTGCGTCACTTATGATTTCCGAACTGTTTGTGAATAGAAAGGCCGTAAATTCTACATGAAAACGGCAGAAATTCCAAAAATTTTTGGCACTTCGCGAAGCCTTACACTTTTTGTATTTTTGATCTTCAGAAACCCATAAATTAGCTAGGCTACACTACTAAAGGTCGAAAAACTCTGTTTTACTATACATACGTTACTAGCATTTGATGCAAAAGTAGTCTTAAAATATTTTGTTTTGCCCTCTCCCCCGAACCAAAATCCTGGCTATGCCTCTGAAAGGTGCCCAAAGAGCTCAGATACAATATACCAGATCAACATGAAAATGAATCGGAGGGATCGGATACAGATCAGCTCACTGAGATGACCCCATATTTTTCATCCTCTTAGTTCTCGAGGCACAGGGAATCAAAGTTTGGGCCAAAAATAGCACTTTTTGGCAAAGCACCAGGATTTGTTGAATCAGGTGCAGCACCAAATTGGCTTCTGAACAAAAAACATTTGTTGAAATCGATCAAATATTTGCTGAGATATTACAAAGTTTGAATTTTCACAGAAGAAATAAAAAACCTGCCGCGAGAAAAGGTAGAACTCAAGTATGTTTTATATCTCACAATCTATAGCTCATACGGCAATTCTGTTAATGCCATGAAAAATTTAAAATAATACCCGCCTTTCTATCATAAATATTTACTATATTCGTAATCATCTAATCAAATCAGACCACAACTGGTGAGGCACAATTTCAAGTTTGCTTGAAATTTGCATACATTTGCATATATAATCAAATTCAAGCATTTTTGTTAACAATGACTATCATCGTCATCAGCGTACTAAATATGACTATAATTGATGACTTTTGCGCAAAAACAGTGTTCAAGGATACGTTTTTCCGAAGGTGGAGACGTGCTAGGATAATACCAATTGAGCGCACTACCTCGGACCCCCAGCCCTGAATGAGATGATTGCCTTCGGATTCTCGCTGTATCTGATCTATCCGGGTAAAAAATTTGCAAACCGAAATTCATCCTCTTGTTTGAAAAAAAAACTTTGGTCGTGCCTCCTCCCCCCAAAACAGAATACTGGATATGGGCCTGTTTAAGGGGAGACAGGGCGGCGCACTATATGAATGCTTAGCGCTTGCATGCACTGATGGTAGATCTGAATTATCTAGGGATTATGGTCGTACTAGCGAGAGCAAGGACTCATAAATAATTTGTCATTTAAATAGCCAAAAAATACAGTGAACATTAGATTTACTACTTTGGATTCTGGGTTTTCTCCCTCCACCTGCTGACTTAGACCTGGAGCATCTATGACCACCATGCATGACCACTATGAGAAAACATGAAATAAATAAATCCAATAATTAATTAATCAGTAGGTATATATATATAAATAAAGAAATAAATAATAATACAATCTTTTTCACGTGGTTTTAGAGCACTTATTGATTATTCTATTCATCTGCCTAATTGCAAAGTGATTTGAAAACAAGGTGAGTATATATTTTTGTGTGTACATGTGCGCCTTTGATAAAATTTACAGTTTTTAATGTATGTTGTTTGTAGTGTAAACGGTCAATGTCCATGGACTGACTTTCATGTTTGATCTTATAAATGTATTGAAAACCGCGGTAGGGGGTTGCATCAAAGAACATTAGCGTCTAAATCCTGCTCTGTGCACCTGTACAAAGTATATGTAGCCGAACGAAATCAGTTATTAACATACATGATATTAAGGGATTCGGGGACTTTCACCCCACCCCCAGCCCTCAGGAAAATTTTTACCCCTCCCCCTTGAGAATTCACGTTTTCTCGAAAGTATTTAAAACTTTTCTAATAATTAAAGGTGCTTTTTTAAGCGTTTTTAACTATCTATTTGCTGAAAAGCGTAACATTTTCGGTGCTTTGCGCCACATACTCACCTCTTGACTATATTTTGTTTAATTTATTCGACTTTTTTGAAATTTTTTATGCTTTTAAGCTCTAGAAAGATAGTGCATTGTCAGAAACGCCGAAAAACGATGTTTTTGACGCCTATCTACCATTGGTCCCAAAAAGGCACTTTACAATTTCACCCCCCTCAATTCTTTTGCGGTGCATGTCTGGTTATAAATCATTTCAAGCTTCTTTGTTTGTCATAGGTTTAGGCTAAGTTTGACATAGACGGTAGTACTCCTGCTTAGGCCGTTATTACTGCCGCTTAGGTCGAAATAAAGGTTGTACTTTGGCGTGCTCAGAGTAGGTTGTAGACGATCGTTAAAATTACATAGCTTTTATTTTATAACTAGATTTATACATAATAATGTAAAGTTGTGACTGATGTTAAATACTTGTTATTACTTTGGTAGATCAATTTATTTTGCCTATGTTTATTTTCAGCTCGAACTTTACGAGCTAAATTATGTGTAATAATAAGCTTCAAAACCACTTAGTCTCTTATCCTGTTTCTTTATTTCTGTGAATACTCAGGGGCGTAGCTGGCCTTCTGAATTTAGGATGGGCTAAAATTTTAAAGTCGAATACCTCAGCAACTACTTGTTGTTAGGCAAAAAAATGATTTTTACGAGCTTTTCACGGCTGGATCTACGTAGTTGCAAAATTTAAAAAAATCAATCTTTATTCAAATTATGTTAAAAAACATGCTGTTTGCAAATGAATACGCGTGATGCGTCACAAAATATTGGGCGTATATTTCAAAAGTGTGCTAAAATCTAATCAAATGAGCCGTGTAAAAAAACTCGTATTTCCAAAAATTTTGGGAGGATTGCCCTTCCCATCCCCCACAGCTACGTCACTGCGAATACTTTCGTCTGTTGAACGTAATGTCAGTATAACACTATCATAATGAGTGACTTTTCAACTTCACTCACAGTTCTCGCCTCGAAATCTGAACGCTTATCAGTCCTATGTAACTGTTGCTTGGCCAATTTTATAATTGTACAATTTCTACAATTTCGATTAAACGTAGTAAATTATTGAATTAAGTAAGCTGCCCACATACACACAGTCTGGCAATTTTAAGAGGAAGAGTGAAACGGAAAATTTGTTCTTAATTGTCGTTTTTGGGTTGGAAAATGTAGGACATGCACTAAAAAACACAATTTTCAAGCGTTTTTGATAATGCTATTTCTTTCTAGGGCAGAAGGAGAAGAATAGGTACTTAGAATTTCGTGAAAACATCGTGGAATGCCAGGTTCATTGAACAAAATTAGTCAAAAAATCAGTTGGCGCTAAGCGTCAAAAATTTGATTTATCTAGCCAAAAGGTCGCTAGAGTCACTTAAAATTACACCTTTTATACTTTTCTAGGATACAAAAAACTCCGGAATGAGGGTGAGGGTAAGAAAAGGGACGTTTGAAAAACGATGGATGCGCATCAACAAAATTATTTTAGGCGATCCTGGCGAGGCTCTTTTTTGGCGAAAAAAAGGAAAATTTTCAGAAAAACTTCAATAAAATTTAAGAATATTTGAGCAGTCAAATGTGGTTGTTTGGCGCAGAGTGCCGACAAAACTAGCCTTTTTGGACTAAAAACAGGATGATATCATTATCTAGTTACTATTTTTTAGGAAAATTGTGTGGGTTTGGAACAGTGTTTTTTTTTGTACAAGGTCAGTTTGTACATGTACAAAGATGGTCCCCAAAAGTCTTTGTACATTTTGTACATGCAAATTTTTGTGTACTATAATATAGTACAATAGCGATTTTAGTGTAGTAAAACAGGGTTTTCGATCTTTGGTAGTGTATTTTAGCTAATTTCTGGGTTTCTGACGCCAAAAATTACTAAAAATTATCTGAAAACGGCGCGAAGCGCCGAAAAATATTGACATTTTTCCATTCTAAATGCAAATTCTGCCATTTTAAAGATATATAGGACAAATAATTTATCAGTTCGGCGCGAAGCGCCGAAAATTTTGGGAATTTTACACCTTTTTACAGTTTTTGTCTTCCTAAAAATCTTTGTACATTTTGTATACACAAAATTTTTGGGTACTATAATATGGTACAGCAGCGATTTTAGTGTCGTAAAAACAGAGTTCTTCGACTTTTCGTAGTGTGTTTTAGCTAATTTCTGGGTCTCTAAGGGCAAAAATCACTAAGAATCGTCTTGAAACGGCGCGAAGCGCCAAAAAAATTTGACATTTTTACTTTTGAAATGCAATTTCTGCCATTATAAAGATATATAGAATCACACAATTACTCATTTCGGCGCGAAGCGCGAAAATTTTTCGAATTTTAGACCTTTTTTGCAATTTTTGTCTTCCCAAAAATCTTTGTACATGTGCAGAGACGGTCCCGAAAAGTCTTTGTACATCGGGAAAAATCTTTGCCGAATACAAAAAAAACCGTGGTTTGGAATAAAGGAATTGTTTGTGGACGTGGGGTAAGGAGTTGAACCATAGATGCACTGCACGGCTGATCTGGGGGGAGCGGTCAGCCGGTCGTGGGGTAGGGTCAAAAATTGATTTCTCTGGACCAAAATTACTTCAAAAACTGCTGATTAATTCGAAGCACTTTTGAATAAAATTTCCAGTTTTCATCCATTTTTTGCTTTCATTTTGCCCCACTTTCTCCGCGCATAGTTGCATAGTCTGCACTAACGTAGTTCATCACTATGTGAAACAAATTTAGCGAATCTAAGCAACACTTAATGACTTTTAAGCTTTCAAATTCTGTGTTGCGAGCTGTACATTTGCAGTTAGTCATGTATGATTTAATGCTTTGCACCACAAAGAGATGGTTTTGTCGGGCTCATTGTGTTCCTTTGAATTGCTAAAGAGCCAACTGGATGGAAAGTAGTTACATATCAAGTTCAAGTGGTAACATGCCGCCCCATAATCCTGTCCTGGAAGTACAAAATTCTTAAGAACTGGGGTCAGCTTTCTGTGATATTTCGCTAGTTTACATAGGCCAGGTTACGATGGAAGGCGCAGACACTCATTCGGCAATGATTTGTACCTTACCACTCTTATTTTTCCCCGATATATTCCTTATATGAACTTTCTACCTTTTGAATGTCTTCGCTTTTCGCTGATCCGGGCACCCATTGGCTAGCTTAGGAGACTGCTTTGAATACATATTTCAATCAGGGAATTATGTACTGTAGCAGGGTACAACACGTAGAGTAAAAGCAGCTTAGTGGATTTATGGGGAGAATGGGCAGCCATCCGATTTTGGTCGCTGGTTGCGTGGACCGATTTCAATGGCAGTCGATCATTTGCCCTTCCTGCACCCACTTGGATGGGCTGTTGCTAGTTTTGGGTTTAACGGGTAAATATTCAGTTTACTATAATGACACGCGATCACAGGAGCAGATGTGGGAAGCGGCGACAGGTGTTGTGGTCCTAGGCATCAATGGATTCCGTTTGTGAGGGTACCCTAATTTGGAAAGTCTTAAAGTGTCTGAACCGGCCAGTGATACGGAAATTATGTGCTCATTTACCGTAGGCTGATATACTATTATAAAGGGTAATACCGCCTATAGTGCGTAATACGCTCGAAAACAAATTCAACTTCCAGATATTTGATTGCAATAATCCGCATTTTATGAAAATTTTCGTCTTTCTGCTTTCGAGTTCATCACACTTCTCGATGGTTAATTTCGTTATTCTTGCTGATGGGTTTAAAGTCAATTTTTTTCGGGTGGTCTTCTTGGAAATCGTTTTATTGTTTTTGCGTTTCATAATCCTTTTATCCTTTGCATCCTTTCATGTGATCGTCAGGGTTCATGTTGAATCTAAAAATCCCTAAATATCTTAACACTTCTTGTCATTTTAATACTGATTAGTGTGACATGGCTTAGAGAAAGGCCCTTGCAGCTTCCTTTGGCGATACTTTCAAATAATATCAATACGATTTTTGTATCAATAAATGGATAGACAGGATCACACATTCCAATAGGGGGTGAGGGGAGTATTACCGCCACCTCAGGGTCCGAGACATGAATCACTGTCGGACGATTTTGAGCTATCAATTACTTTCTGCATGATTTTTGGGTACGAAAGCAACAAAGGTATTAAAATTTTTTCGGCGCTTCGCGCCGACTAATACATTTCTGTTTTGTTTACCCATAAAATACCTATAATGAGCTTAAAATGAACTGAAAAATAAAAATTTCCGATGAATTCTTATAATTTTTACTTACAAGAGTGGCGAAACTAGTCAGAATTGGACAAAAAGCAGTTAAAAATGCAGTCTTATACATTAAAACATGCTATATAGGATGTTTTGGCCATTTTTCATATTTGACCTGCAAAAAAGGCTAGACTCTTAATTTAGTGGTTCTTAATTTTGGGATTTCAGACCCTTGAACTTTCGACCTTGGGAAACTATGGACAGGGTGTATTTGGGCAATAGTTAATTGTTCTCTCCGTTCAGCCTGCCAAGTAGTAGGTGGTTGTCCTAGTTCAAAAAGTGGTTGTTCAGTTGTCAACTTGAAAATTGGCTGTCCAGTTTTGAAGATTAACTTTCCTGATTCAAAAAATAGTTATCCAAGCTGCATCTTTTAGATTTGTTTGCCCTCTAAGGTGGTTTAACGGGTTTAAGGTCCAAAAAGTGGTTGTCTAATTTAAAAGTCGTTGTGTTGGTCCGAAAATAGGATTTTTCGGCTTTACTGTACAAAACATATTTCCATGCTAAATACACTTTCTTCCGTTCAACTTTTGGTTCTCCCGGCTGTGTAGTGGCAGAAACGGGTTATTCCCCACTGATTGAGTGTAAATTGATTGTACAGATCAGTCATTCATGTCATGATATCTCAGTATCTTGATTATATTTTTCTTTTTCCTGTTCTTGGATGAAGCGATTTACTCATGCTCAGTATTATGCGTGCACATAGAGGGGTAAGGGGGATATTCTCCCCTGAAGGGTCACCCAGACAGGCGCTGTCCGGCGATTTTGAGCTGATGAAACATTTTTTGCATAATTTTTGAGGTCTGAAGTAGTAAAAAAGTCAAAATTTTCCCGGCGCTTCACATTGGATGAATACTTTTAAGTTCTTTGCTCAAAAAGCGCCCTAAATTGATAAATTTCTGCATTTTTTAGTGTTGTTAAAAGTTATATAATCAAGGGCGTAGCCAGGGGGCGTGGGAGGCATATGCCCACTCCGAAATTTATTCAGAAGGTGCTATAATTCTGTTTAGAAAATTGAATTTAAAAAGGCAAAAAGGTCAAAATTTCCGGCGCTTCGCGCCGGGTCATTACTATTTATTGTTATAGATCCACGAGTTTAGAAGCTCGAATCAGCTGAAAAAGTTAGCGCTTCACATTGCTTCAATGATTTAATGCACTATTTGTTTGTGGAATGAAAGTTCGCATGGTGATTGAACATGATAGTAAAAGTGCGAAAATGATTGCTTACCAGTTTGTCTATTCTCTGCTTTGTTTGTCTTTCTTTACGAGGACACATAATTCTATTAAAAAATGGCCAAATTTTTATGTTTTTTGGCGCATTTTCTGGTTTTTGAACTACACCTTGTTAATAAAAGGACCACAAATGGGCCTGAAAACGGTACGAACAAATTTTTTATTGATATATCCAGAGGTGGGCAACGCCGCTCCACCGGGTGGCGCCAGAAGGCACTTCGGTACCGTCAGAACCCCAGCCGGGTGGCGCCAGCAAAAACAGTTTTTGATTAGGGGGGGGGGGTAGAATTTTTTGACCCAAAAATAAAAATGTGGGGAAATGATTCAACCAACCAACTAGTCCACCAACTGACCAACTAATCGGCCAACCAACCAACTAGCCAAACAACCAACCAGCCAACGTCAACAAAACGGGCCCCGGTACCTTCAGAACCAAAATCCATTGCCCAGGTATGGATATATCTGTCTATATCTCATTATCAGCGACCATAGGTGGGCGGCACCAAAATTCTGATGGTATGGAAGATTTTTTCAATGGTCAAAAAATAGCCTTAAAAATGGTGGAATGGCGAAAACACCATTTTTCAACGTTTCTCATCGAGCACTATCCATTAACATAAAAAAATTGCGGAAAAACAGAAAAATTTTCAAAAATTGATTTCTGGGGAGGGTGTTTTGGTTTCTGGGGGTGTATACCCCCGAAATCCTGCACTATATACGTGGCAGTGGTCGGAAAGCGCATTCCAGCTGTGAAGTTTTCTGCAATGTCGCAGTCGATCAATTTTAGCTGTTTTTAAGCTCAATTCAGGACAAAGATTCGGCCAATTTCGCGAAAATATTTAGGTCACTGTTTAGCATTAAAACGTCTTGTTTACAAAATTTTTCGGGACTCTGCCCGGGACTCCACTTTGGCGCCTCAGCGCGCTACTCCGAATTCCCAGCCATAAAATATCGTTGTACGCAGGGGCGTAACTAGGATTTTATTTCGGGGGGGGGCAATATTTTGAAGTCCTATATCTCGGGAACCATACGCGAAAATAATGGCATTTTTGAGCGTTTCTCGACAAGATCTATATAAGAAATTTAAAAAAATAAATTTTCTTGCTTGATTTCAAATTTGGATATCAAAAATCTGTCTTTTAACCTATTTGGTATGACTAATTTCTCACTATAAAATTAAAGATTGACTGCAAAACATTTCGAAATTCTTTTCCTTGCATTTCATTCTGCAGTTTTGCAGAGAAAAGAAATGCAGAATATAATAAATCGGCGCGAAGCGCCGAAAATTTCTGACAAATTCGCTATTTTTAAGTAAAATCTGGGCTTCTAAGGTAAGAAAGAAGATAGAACTTAAGAAATCCAGCGCGAAGCGCCGGAAAATTTCGAGTTTATAAGCTAAAAAGTGTGCTAAAAACGCATTAAGGCTGTCCACAATCCGTTTCCACTTCACCTGAAGAAAAATGCAAAGAGTCCTCCTTTGCTTTTAAAAAATTATTTTTTTATTTCGAGGGGGGGGGCGCCCCCCACCCGCCCAATGCCCTGGTTACGCCCCTGGTTGTACGTGTACAATGATTTTTTGGATGACAAAAAATGGTAAAAGGAGTTAGGAATTTCTCGAAATTTCTAGCGCTTCGCGCCAATTAGTTCGTCTGTTCTTCATGATTTAAATGTTATAATTGAGCTTCAAGAGCAAAAACGTCATTTTTCGGTGCTTAGCTCCGTCGGTTACTATCATTTCTATTTGTATTGGCTCCAGTATTGCGGCGTATGAAAGCCTGAGTCAGTCAAAATATACTAGTGCTTCTTACTAAGTTGGTAATTCTCAGTTTTCGTCTTAGAAGCCTGATCTTATAGCATTATGTCAAAATCTTTTGTAAAATTTGATTATTTCTGCTCTGTGACTATCAGTATTTACAGAGCTGCAAAATGTTAAGGGTGTTAAAAAATGAGTAAATACTTTGGTAGTTTGAACCACTCGTGATTCCCGGACTATTTATCAATAAAGAACCAGTAAATTCTACATGAAAACAGTACAAATATCAAAAATTTTCGGCGCTTCGCGCCGCATCACACTTTTTGTATTTTTGATCGTCAGAAACCCATAAATTAGCTAGGCCACACTACTAAAGGTCGAAAAACTCAGTTTTGCTATACATAACGTGTAAGTGCATCATATATAAAAGCAATTAATGCAAAAGTAGTCTTAACAAAATTTTCGGATCTAGTATACAATTTACCCACCACCGTTCTTTAGCCGATTCAAATAAGCTACAGTAACCAACACTGTAGATTCAAATAAGCTACAGTGACCAACACTATTTTTATTGATGCTAGTCAGAACGTGTTTGATAATTTTTGTGTAAAGTTTGGTCACTGTAGCTGATTTTAATCGGCTAAAAAGCGGTGGTGGGTAAATTGTATACTAGATCCAAATTTTCTACGCCCTCCGAACCAATATCCTGGCTACGCCTTTGTAAATAATGCAGTCAAAATGGACTAAATATGCTTTTAAAAGGCTATATTACCAGGAAAAAAGGTTTTCTAACCTATTTCGACCATTTTGATCGTTAAAACAGCAAAAAAAATCGTGAACGTCAAATCTACTGTTTAAGTTTTTGGGATTTGAAGCCCCTCCCTTCGCTGCCTGACCTTGTGCACCTATGCTCTGTCTTAAACATAATATTCCTCGTTGAAATATACTCATTATTGCATTAATCAATTCTTTTGTTTTTGATTGGTTGCTTGGCGTACAATTAATCAATTCATGCTCTTTTTTCCATCTGTTTTTCTTCTTCAGTGTATTAAGTTAGTGGCACCTATATAGAATGGTGAAAAATTGCATACGCTTCATCCAGCTTCTTTATCTTATAAACGTAGTTGCGTAAATGAAGCACACCTTCACCTCGTGATGTGGCCCATCTTTTAGGCAAAACCTTAATCACAGGGGATCTCCATGGCGCATACATGCATATAGGGGTGAGAGTGATCTATATACCCGCCGATGAAGGTTTTATGAAGGTTTTATGCATTATTTTTGAGAATAAAAACAGTAATAATGTCAAAATTTTTCTGGCGCTTCGCGCCGTATTGATACTACTTTGTGCTTTTCACTCTAAAATCGCCGAAAAGGGATCAACTTGTATATTTCCTTTCCGTTTAATGCGATATTGTGTTGTCGAAATGGATTAAAAATGCGTATAGAATCTGGTATTACCACGAAGAAGCGTTTTATCACCCCTTTTGGCCATTTTCATTGCTTGAATGACGAAGAATCGTCAACACTAGATTATTTGGCTTGGATTTTTGGGGCTTTATATTTAACTTGTGCGGCAGCACTTCTTTTTTAGTCGAATAATAAATCACTGTCGTATATATACATTGACAGGGTAATCTTGTGGCTCAAACGGGCGGGTTTTTATTAGGCGATTTGTTGCCTTTTGTGCATTTAATCTGATGTTACCTGCTGTAGCTAGTAATTGAAGGATTATTTTGTCAAAATTGACGTTCATTTAACAAAACGTAAGGTTCTGAAAGCGTTTCACTTGCTTTAATAGGCGCATTTTCTCCTTAGCTCAATTTTTTAGCGACTTATTCTTGGTTTAGTACGACATATTGCTGTGATCTCTTAAATAGTCATGTAGCTATAAGGGGATCGGGTGATTGGTCCCCTCAAAACTTTGAAAGTACGAGTATTTTTGCAAGGGTCTCTTATGGGAAAATGTGAAAATTCCTAATGCGTATTTGAAGACTGTAAGGATGGATTATAGAATGTTTTAGGGTTGATGGGCCCAGAATTTTTGGGCGCTTTGCAATCATTTGCATAGCCCTTGTCTTTTAAATAGCTTAAATTTGTGTTATTATGCCCAAATTTTTTGACGCTTTTATGCAGAATTACTTCTTTTTCCCATTGCTCTTGTTTGCAATGCGCGAGAATTGAGTATAAAACAAAATAAACGAATTTTCAGCCGACTCGTGCTGGGACGTAATGTTGAGAAATCATAGGTGTGATCATTTTATACGACATACTTTTTGAAGATATTGGGAATCAAAATGAATTTTTTTAATTTTTTCAAAAATTATTTCGTCTATAATCACAGCATGCTGTGAAAAGCTCAAAAAGCCATTATTTTTACCCGTCTACAAGTATTTGTTGAGATATTTGAATAATTCAAAATTTTAGTCTCCCCGAAATTAAGAAGGCCACCTACGTGCCTGCCATACGTGGGCAGCAAGAAAATTCTGGGGGGGGGGGTGCAAGATTTTTTGAAGGTCGAAAAATGGCCTTAAAAATGGTGGTATGGCGATAAAAACACCATTTTTCGACGTTTCTCATCAAGCACTATCCATTGGCATCAAAAAATTGCGAAAAAAACGAAACAAATTTTCAAAAATTGAATTCTGGGGGAGTATTTTGATTTCTGGGGGGGTATTTTTGGTTTCTGGGGGGGGTGCATACCCCCAAAGCCCACGCCCAGGTGTGGTGCCTGCTCTCATAACCCAACTTTGGAATTCCCATTCTCTGACGTATTGTGCGCTGAACTTTTTAACACCATCGGATCTACCCTTCTTTTTTGTATTTTTGATTATTACCCATTTAGCTAAATTAATCCCAAAAGAAACACCGTTCTAAAACGCCTCAAACAAGGTTCATTTTAAAACTAGATAAGGTTTTTAGCTTAATTGATTCCCTAGCACACTTTATTATATGTTTAACAAAATGTTTTCTTGATTGAAATGTCTCAGACCTGATAAATTCGGAACATGGTTCGTCTGAGCTTCAGAAAAAAATAGTCAAGGTAGGAAGGAATATTATTGAAAAATGAGCTTGTTAAGCGAGAGTTGTAAACCAAGAGAATAAGTCTTGAGTTTGGTTTACAACTCTCGCTTAACTTAAGCTCATTTTGCAAAACTATTACCTGGTGAACAGTCGCTTCTAAAGGAATATTATATCAGAATAAGTCTTGAGTCACATTTGCATGCTTTAAAAGACGGAGGCGTTTTGTATAAAAACTAAATTGAAATCACACAAAAAGGCAAAAGACGGCTTTCTTCAGAGACCTAGAAAGTGCAATGTTGATGATTTCAGGACAGAAGCATTCATTAGCTTTACTTAAGGTTAGGACAATCATAAATTAGAATCAATATCCCACTTTGTATAAATGAAGTAGGTATCGAACATATTGTTGAAAAAGGCAGAAAGATAAGATAAGCATATTAATTTACTATTCCTCACATAGTCTTGTACGTAAATAGCCCTTCAAACTAAGAAGACGGCGAAGAAGACCTATATACCTATATTTCAGTGCCTTACGCCAGGTACTTGTCGAAGGAGGCTCTTGTGTAAACTATATTTACTTATGTAGGGAATACGATTCCTTTACACTACACTTTATGAGCATCCGCTTATCGTGCGGGTTTTATGCAAATTTTCTGTCCCTTAGATGCAAAAATCTGGCGTTTTTGACTGCTTTGGTCCTAGCTCGGGCGTCCCCGAGCATGTCAGGCGAGTTTACATGGGAGACACCCTATCGCCCGTTGATCATACGGTGATGAGGCGCTTTTTGAGCCAAAGGGCCTCGGGCGGTTTACCGGTCGACACTTACCTCGAAGCGTTGGCTTACAAATTCGGTCGGCAGACCGCCGACCAAATTTGGGATCTTGAGTCGATTCGCAAGGCGCAGGAGGATTTAAACAAACTGTTGGCCAATAGGGACAAAGTAAATATTTATCAAAATTTACTTGTTCGCCCGAAGTTGTCAAAAGTTACGAGTAAAGCCGAAAAGGGCCGGCGAATTTTTGTAAACTTGTCGATCGTTTCAGATGTTGTTACATATCTTTTTTTAAATTAGTTTTTGGATCACCGTGTTTTAGTCTAAAAGTTTAATGCAATGAATAATGAGGTAATAAGCGTTTGCTGGGTGAAGTCTGCTTAAAATCAGGGGCGGATTTGGGGGGCGCCCCCTATTGACCAAAACTAGTGCGCAAAAATAAGGATTTTTGAGCGATCTTTAGCGATTTTCGGGTTAAAGGGGCTAATTTTTCCGCCCAAGTCAGGATTCTGCCCCCCTCAGGGGTACCGCCCCCTCCTTAGGAAACTCCTGGATCCGCCTCTGATTTAAATTATACGTTGCTCTTCAGAGTCCAATATATACTTTACACCGCTGTGTTTATTACTTGCTTGAACTGCCAAATAATGCTTGACTGATGCTTCATTATCTTATCGTGTACGTGATGGCTCGAAATTTTCGGGTCCCCCGCACACGTGGGCGTGGGAGGGGGGTATGCACCCCCAGAAGGCCGCATTTCCCTTAGAACCCAAAATACCCCGCCCCCCTGAATTCAATTTTTGAAATTTTTTTTGTTTTTTCGCAGTCTATTAATGCCAATAAATAGTGCTGGATGGGAAAGGTTGAAAAATAATATATTCCGCTTATCCATCATTTTTAAGACTAAACCTTTGAAAAAAGCACCCGAACACCCCAAAAACACCCCCCCCCCAAAAAAAACACACCTTCACCAAAAATTTAACCCTAGAACACCCAAAACACCCAAAAAACACTTACCGCCAGAAACACCCCAAAAAACACCCTAAAACTTTAACCCAGAAAAAACACCCGTCCATCTACGGTTCCCGGCATACATATAACGGGGTGGTCAGGAAGGATCCCCCACCAAGCGTCGAACGTTCCCCATCCCAGCAGAAGCCAGTAAATTTTTGACCCCCTCCATTTTTGGAAAAAAATCGAATTTTGTGTCCGTTTTTGGCTCAAAATTGGAGGTCATTCCCCGGACATTTTATGGGAGGAGGTAACAAAAACTCCTTTTGTTGCCCAAAAATGGGAACAACCTAAAAATGGTCAAAAATCGGGGAGGGGCCAAAAATTTTCTCACCATGGTGGATGGGGAACGACCGACTTTTGGTTGAGAGATCTTTTGAATCCTCATTTCTTCCATAGCCTTGCCAAGGTTATATTTAGTAAGATTTTCATAATTGCTCGAGCACAGTATTCATACTGCTCGGACAAGCGGTTTTAGCCATTAAAAGTGCTTAGCTAGGGAATCGTTAAATTGCCTTTGTTAGGCCCAGAAACGGTGCATTGCGCGCGCGTCATAATCATCTATTTTCGGCATTTCTGACGATGCTTTATCTTACCATAGCTCAAAAACACAAAAAGAATTTTTGGAAAAAATGTCAGAAAAAGGTTGATTAAATTTAATAAAATATAGTCGAAAAAAGAGTATATGGAGACAAAAAAATCATGCCCTGGAGGAAGCAGAAAGCTAAAAGCGCAGCACTTTTTCACGAATTTTCTGGAAAATCCCAATTTGTGTTCTAACCTAGCAATGCAAAGAGTAGCGCTGCCTGCTATTGTAACATAGGGCGTACCGTATATCCATGTGGGTAGCTTGGAATTACGAGAGGGCGTTCGGCACGGGGGGGGAATGACATGCAATTTTTGGCTAAAAATGGCCAAAAAAACATGTGAAAACGGCCAAAAACTTTTTTTTCCCCCAAACCGGGGGAGGGGGTTAAAAATTTTTGAGCTTTTGGTAGGATGGGGAAAACCAACTTGGTGTGGGGATCCCCCACACCTGAGCCTGGGAGGGGGGGTTTGGGGGTATGCATGCACCCCCTTCCCCGAGAAACCAAAATACCCCCCCAGAATTCAATTTTTGAAAATTTTTCGTTTTTTTCGTAATTTTTGATAGTACCCGATGAGAAATATAGAAAAAGTGAAAATTCTTCGAGAATTTCGGCGTTTAGGCTTTTTTTAACAGCGATTTTAACGTTATTAA
Organism: Mermis nigrescens; assembly: GCA_036768485.1. Lineage (NCBI taxonomy): Eukaryota > Metazoa > Nematoda > Enoplea > Mermithida > Mermithidae > Mermis > Mermis nigrescens. Next base: position 579,800 of record JAVLUZ010000696.1, read on the forward strand.
GACCTGCAGTATAGGCAATCCTCATTTCGGCGTTAGGCGTCGAAAATTTTCGGGAATTTTAGACCTTTTTACGGTTTTTTTATAACCCTGAAAATCTTTGTACACGTACAAAGGCGGCCTAGAAAAGTTTTTGTACATCGGGAAAAATCTTTACCTTGTGGATCCATAGATGGGCATCACCTAAATTCTGGGGAGGTGCAAGATTATTCAAAGGTCCAAAAATGGTCTTAAAAATGCTGGTATGGCGAAAAAACATCATTTTGTAGGCAGTGTTTTTTTTTTGTACAAGGTCCGTTTGTACATGTACAAAGATGGTCCCCAAAAGTCTTTGTACATTTTGTACATGCAAATTTTTGTGTACTATAATATAGTACAGTAGCGATTTCAGAGCGGTAAAACAGGGTTTTCGATCTTTGGTAGTGTATTTTAGCTAATTTCTGGGTTTCTGACGCCAAAAATTACTAAAAATTATCTGTAAACGGCGCGAAGCGCCGAAAAATGTTGACATTTTTCCATTCTAAATGCAAATTCTGCCATTTTAAAGATATATAGGACAAATAATTTATCAGTTCGGCGCGAAGCGCCGAAAATTTCGGGAATTTTACACCTTTTTACAGTTTTTGTCTTCCTAAAAATCTTTGTACATTTTGTACACACAAATTTTGGGTACTATAATATGGTACAGCAGCGATTTTAGTGTGGTAAAAACAGAGTTCTTCGACTCTTCGTAGTGTTTTAGCTAATTTCTGGGTCTCTAAGGGCAAAAATCACTAAGAATCGTCTTAAAACGGCTCGAAGCGCCGAAAAATTTGACATTTTTACTTTTGAAATGCAATTTCTGCCATTATAAAGATATATAGAACACACAATTACTCATTTCGGCGCGAAGCGCCGAAATTTTCTCGAATTTCAGACCTTTTTTGCAATTTTTGTCTTCCCAAAAATCTTTGTACATGTACAAAGACGGTCCCGAAAAGTCTTTGTACATCGGGAAAAATCTTTGCCGAGTACAAAAAAAAAAACCGTGTTTGTAGGTTTATCCTCGAGTACTATCCTTTGGCATAAAGAAATTGCAAAAAACGGAAAAAATTAAATTATCAAAAATTGAATTCTGGGGGTATTTCGATTTCTTAGGGGTGTATTCGGCCTTCTGGGGGGCATATATCCCTCCAAACCCACACCCTCCACGCCCACGTGTTCGTGGACCTGACTATCATTAAGGACTCTTAAATTGCTCAGATTTTGTGGCAAGAACCATACATGTTCGGGGAGATTTTAACCTACAGAACCGCTGCTGACCATACATGCACAACATGGGAAATCTGGGGGGGGGGCTGACATTTTAAAAGTGCCTTTTTCTTGCCTAAAAATGGTGGGTACGCATCGAAGACATAGTTTTTCGTCGTTTCTGACTAACAAGAACAGAAAATTTTAGAAAAAAATTAAAAAGTAAAATAAATTCAACAAAATATAGTCGAAACATGAGCATAGGGCGCGAAGCGCCAAATTTTGACACTTTTGAGCAAATAGATAGCTAAAAACGCTTACGAATTTTCAGGAAATTTTTCGGGAGTTTTAAAAAATCGCTAAATTTGTGGTGGTGAAAAAAATTTCTGGGGCGGGAAGTGAAAACCTCCCAAACCGACACAAGATCATATAAGCCGCTGACCATAAATCTACAGGATGGAAATTCTGGAGGGGGGCTGAAATTATAAAGTGCCTTTTTTGGTCCAAAAATAATAGGTCCGCGTCAAAAAATCGTTTTTCGGCATTTTTGACGATGCTTCTTTATCTTTCTGAAGCATAAAACATGAAAATTTCGAAAAAATCTAAAAAGTCGGAATAAATTGAACAAAACATAGTCAAAAACGTGAGTATAATGGCGCGAAGCGCCGAAAACTTGGTACTTTTGAGCGAACACTTAGCTAAAAACGCTAAAAAAAACATGTTTTTCTACAACTTTTCAAAATTTTTTGGGAACTTTTAAAAAATCGCTAATTCTTGGGGGTGAAAAAATTTGCTGGTATGACAATTTTTCTGGGGTTTAAATCCTCCCCCGGAACTCCCCTTCAAGATCATGTATGCTGCTGACCCCTGAAAATGGTTGTGACCCCCAGAATTGTCCAGTTTTCTTAAAAAATGTGTCTTTTTAAGCGTAATTTTAGATCATTTTTTGACTCGAAAGTCTCAAATTTTCGGATACGCATTTTTAACTAAATTTTCCTGTATTTATGACGTGCATTCATCATTTTCTTAGTTCAAAAAACACCTTTTAAAATTTTTTTAGGGTTTTCCCGGAATTCCCGGGCTGTACACGTATATATAGTGCTGGCGTTTAAAAAAAACTGGGTTTGGGACTTAAAAAAGCCACCCCTTTTCTCAGTTAGCGGAAGGAGATGGCCAATTGTATTATACTGTTGACAGACCTAAGCATGTAGATCACAAGTGAGGTTTGATCTCTTTTCGGATCATTCAGAACTTGAGATATGAATTTGCTAAAAAATTCCTAGAAATCACTTTTTTTTTGCGCATTTTTCATGCATGTTTGAGAGTCGGTAATTCTACCCGTATTCATATTTGTGTGAATGTTTTAAGTTTCTATGTTAGACCCCTGTGCAGGGTGTTGTCGAAAAAAATTAGCTGCTATATCATATTCATAGAGCTACAGTATACCTTCGAATTCAAACCTAATAAAAAACCACTTGCAACCTAAAAAAAACCAGCGCCTATTCTTATATAACTTGGCAGGAATGTTTTTATCGAAGTCTTACTCTATGCCTGATACTTATCTTCCTGAAAGAATAGGAGCTGCCACTATGCATGCACAGTATGGGAATTCTGGGGGGGGGGGGTGAAAACCTAAAGTGCCTTTTTTGGGCCCAAAAATGGCCGGTACGCCTTAAAAACATCGCTTTTTGGCGTTTCTGACGATACTCAATCCTTCTAGAGCATAAAATCATGAAAAAAATTTCGGAAAAAGTCGAATAAATTGACCAATATATCGCTGAAAACATGAATATATGGCGCGAAGCGCCGAAAATTAGGCGATTTTGAGCAAATAGATAGCCAAAAACCTTAAAAATACACTTTTTCTACCAATTTTCAGGTAAGTTTAGCAAACTTTTGAAAAATCGCCAATTCTGGGGTGGGTGCAAAATTTTTTGCGGGGGTGAAAAATGATTCTGCGGGGGGGGTGAAAACCCCCCAAACCCCCAAGATCATGTATGATTGTGACCTAAAAAAACTCACTGTAACGTAAAAAACCAATGCTAAATATATGTTGTTATGGCAACAAAATTAGTTTTAATTGAACTGCTTCTGTTGGCATTGTTTCGCGTGAGGATGCATAAGAACCTTATCTAGAGTTGTTTGTGCGAGTCAAAGGCTTAATTTATAAAAATTAGAGACCTCGTAATATAGCTTACACAAAATTATCGATTTTTTAATAAAAAAATTCGATGTAATAGATGGAAATATCGGTAAAAAGTGAAATTTTTTCCAAATATGCTTACTCAATTCCAGTAAAGATATTTTCGCTGCTAACTACGCACGCAGCGTAGCTTTTCAGGGCTGGTTCTGCCAAAATCACATGGTTTTTCAGCTCTTAATCGAGTTTTGCAGTAGTTTTTTAGTTTTTTGACTCTGATCGATTTTTTCTTTAAGACGGAATAAATTTGTGAAATCAAGTATGTTGCGACGTGAGATCGCTCTGATTATATAATTTTTTAAGGTTTTGGTGGTTGTATAGTACATACTTGCAAAAAACAAAGAGAAAAAAATTCTAAAAAAATATAAAAAATATAAAAAAATACATAAAAAAACATTTAAAAAATAAATAAATAACAAAAAAGAATAAATTAAAAAAAAAACAAAAAAAATTAAAAAAAATTTTTTATTTAAAAAAAAATATAAAAAATATATAACACTATATGGCAAGAATTAATTGTAGATAGCCAAAGAAAAATTTATTTATGGAAAAATGGAAGTTTGTAAGAAGTAGGAAACTGTAGAATATAATCGACGAAAATTAGGTGAGATTAAAAAATCGATAATTCGAGATGGCCGATAAAATTTATGAAGGATCGTTTGAAGCTGCTTTAATGCGGCTTTAATTACTTAATGTATGTAATAATCGTTCATATTCTGATTAATCACGTAACAGATTTTTCGAACGCAATTATTTTGACGAAAATTTTTATTCCAATGAAGGCTACCAACATTCTTCAAAAAGCATTCAATGAATTAAAATTCTAGAATTTCCAGTCTATGATAAAATTTGTGAAATTATTGAAAATAAAAAGGACTAAAATAAAAAAATAAAATAAAATTTAAAAAAATAAAAAGTAAAATAAAAATAAAGATAAAAAAAATAAAAATAAAAAAAGAGAGGCAGGCGTTAATATGTCAAAAATGTTTTTTTAATAAAAAGCAATAATTTCGACAATTTTAAATAAATTTGTCTATACGAATTGGTGGAAATCGCGAAATTTCTAAAAATTAATTTAAAGATCAAGTATAACAACAAGGACCCTAAAATCAAAGTCGCCTAATCTCATTTTTTTCCGATTGATCGCTTTATTTTTAGTTAACTTTTCAATTTTTTTACAAATAATAATTAAGTTTAATAATAAGGCATATAGCCACGTGGCAGGCACGTGTAGCTGGCGGCGATATTCAGGGGAATACCGATTTTGGGAGGGGCAAGCCTAAAAAGGCCAAAAATAGCACAAAATAACGTTTAAGAAGTTCTATTTTTTCCGATTTTTTCTGAATTTGGGGGGTCCGAACCCCCCCCCATTTCTCGCAGAGATACGTGGTGTAAACGAAACAACTGTACGTAATTGCGTTCTGTTGCAATGTTGTAGAAACGTCAGCCTGAGAAGCGCAGAACTGGACCAATTACGGATGTGCATGACCCCAGATTCGGCATGCACGTGGATTGGGCGCCTCCTGACGAGAGGGTGAATATTTAATCGATTTTTATAATTCGTTTCATACTGTTTTGGTTTAATCGTTTCGAGTTGAGAGATTGGTGTAAAGTAAGTTTTAAAAACGGCGGTGTAACCGAATACAACGAATCGTGCGTGGAGGCGTTTTAATATTTTTTTGGGGGGGGGCGCAGGTTAGGATTCTCAGTTGCACTCGGTTCTTTCCATTTTCCACGAGTGTAAACTAGTTTAAACTTTAAAACGCCAGAATTTACCCCAATTTTGGGGGTGTGTATTGCTTACGTGACATCGTCCTAGTTGGTTAAGTAGCCTCGGTAAGAAACAACCAGTTGAATGTTTGCGGCAATTCAAGACTGTCCGGCCGGTGTGAAGTGTAAAGTAGTTTAAAGTTTAAGATCGAATGCTAAAAACGACGACTGAGCGGTATACCGTAGAAATTGCTCGGGTATCGTTCGGATTGCTTCATTTTATCAATTTATTCCTGTTCTAATATGTCTTACATGATCTTGCAGGGCTTAAGGCGCTTCACCCATATGTGGGAGTGGGGGGATTGGGGTTGGGGCGGTATGCAACCCCCAGAAACTAGAATACCCCCCAGAATTCAATTTTTGAAATTTTTTTTTGTTTTTTCGCAATTTTTTGATGCCGATGGTCGATGAGAAACGTTGAATGGTGTTTTTTCGCTATACCACCATTTTTTGAAGCCATTTTTTGGTCTTTGAAAAATCTTGCACCCCCACCCCCGTAGAATTTGGGTGAAGCGCCCACGTATAGTTTTCAACCCCCAGAAAAATTTACTTATCCGCAGAAATTTTATCATCCCCCGAAATTTGCGATTTTTTGAAAGCTTCCGAAAATTTCCTTAAACTCTGTACGTGGTTGTAATCAGGCACGTAGCTGTGGGGGACTGGGGGGTCCGGACCCCCCGATTCAGAAAAAACCGGAAAAATAGGATTTTTTACACGTTATTTTGTGCTATTGTTGGCTTAGACCCCCCAAATTGGTGTTGTAACCCCCAAAATAGATGGGCCAGCTACGTGCCTGGTTGTAATAGCGTTTTTAGATATCTGTTTGCATTAAAGTGTCAAATTTTCGGCGCTTCGCGCCATATACTCACGTTTTGACGACATTTTGCATTTTTTTCGATTTGTTCGATTTTTTTTTGAATTTTTCAAATTTTTTAAAATGTTTTAGTGCTCTTAGAAGATCGTGCGTCGTCAGGAACGCCGAAAAACGTCGTTTTTGACTCGTATTTAACTTTCATTTTTGGCCAAAACAGGCACTCTAAAATATCACTCCTCCAGAATTCCTATGCTGAACAATGTCTGCATAATAGCGTGTTCGAATTTGTCGTTTAAGGCACATTATTTTGATATTTATCTCGTCCTCAACAAATCAATCTAGCTTATCAGCCGCAGTGGCGGATCCAGGATTTTCCTAAGGGGGGGGGGGGGCTGGTACCCCTAAAGGGGGGGGGCGGAACCCTGACTTGGGCGGAAAAATCAGTTGTTTTAACCCGAAAATCGCTAAAAATCGCTCAAAAATCATTAATTTTGCGCACTATTTTGGGCCAATGGGGGTGGCCGCCCCCCCGCTCCAACCCCTCCCTCTAAATTTGCCCCTGATCAGCCGGTATTTTTGATTAATGTGCTTGAATTCGTCGTTTCATCAAATTTCCATCGGCTTTAGTCATTGCCTCTCTCTTTCGTTCCATTTTGCTGTTATCATTAAGTAGTGATTTAGCGTTTTAGGCAAAAAATTTGCATACTTAGATAATTATTTGATGCTGATTTGTCATTGTATCCAGAATCGGTCCCGCTCTATCCATACAGACTGAAAATTTGTACCCCTTCCTCGATTTTTGGGAAAAACTTGCCTTTTTAGGTCATTTTTTCAGTATTTTTGTCTTTTTTATCCAAAACCGGAAGGTCATTTAGCCACCTCCCATCACAGCTGGGCGTGGGGGGGGTTAGTGGGGTATTCACTCCCGGAAACCAAAATACCCCCTCCCAAATTTAATTTTTTGAAATTTTTTTTGTTTTTTTCATAATTTTTTGATGCCAATGAGCACACATGCACATAGGGGGGTGAGGGGGTTTTACCCCCGCGCTGATGGGTCAGCTAGACCGGTACTGTCCGGCGATTTTGAGCAAACAGGTCTTGTTCTGCATCATTTTTGACATCAAAATCAGTGAAAATGTCAAAATTTTTCCGACGCTTCGCGCCAGATTAGTACTTTTAAGTACTTTTTACTCAAAAAGCGCCCAAAATTGATAAATTTTTGCATTTTTTTAGTGTTAAAAGTGATATAATGCAGTCAAAATGGACTACAAATGCTTTTAAAATGTGTTATTAACACGAAAAAACGTTTTATAGGCTATTTTGACCATTTTGATCATTAAAACTGCAAAAAAATCGTGAACGTTAAATTTACTGTTTTAGATTTTTGGCATTTCACCCCTCCTGCCGACCCTGACCTTGTGCACCTATGCCAATGAGAAATGTTGGAAAAAAAGCTGTTTTTCCGTCATCCCACCATTTTTATGGCCATTTTTTACCTTTGAAAATCTTTCACTACTAAAATTTCGGTGCCGTCCACATACACGTCTCCCACCCCTCTGGGAATGGCTGACTAATGCCCTTGCCAAAATTTTGAGCTGATATATACAACTCTGCCCAATCCATCTGGCACATGTACGGTTCTCGCCACGAAATTTGAACAGCATTCCCTGAGGGTCTTTTATGCATTGAGTTGCCTTTGTTTTGTTTGTTTATGTTTTGGAAAGAAGAAGCGTCGTCAAATACGCCTAAATATTGCGTTTTTGACGCAATCCTCCGTTTTCAAGCCCGTAAAAACAGGCACCTATCTCTGGGGAGGTAGGGGGGCTGCGGACCCCCTCGAAATTCAGGAAAATCGGAAAGATAGGACTTTTCAAACGTTATTCTGTGCTATTTTTGGCCCTTTTGGGCTTAGTCCCCCCAAAATTGGTGTTGGTCCCCTCCCCAAAATAGGACGGCCACCTACGTGCCTACGGAAAAAGCCACTTTAGAAAGACTTTACATTCAATTACTGACTATAATCACCATTTGCTTTGATGAGAAATCACTTTTGTAATAAGGTGTGAGGGCAGTGTTTTTCTTGTACAAGGTCAGTTTGTACATACATGTACAAAGATGGTCCCTAAAAGTCTTTGTACATTTTGTAGCACACCTTTTGGGTACTAAAATATGGTACAGTAGCGATTTTAGTGTTGTACCAAACGTTTTTCGACGTTTGGTAGTGTATTTTAGCTAATTTCTGGGTCTCTAAGGGCAAAAACCACTAAGAATCGTCTTAAAACGGCGCGAAGCGCAGAAAAATTTGACATTTTTCCTTTTGAAGTGCAATTTCTGCCATTATCGAGATATATGGAACACACAATTACTCATTTCGGCGCGTTGCGCCGAAAATTTTTCGAATTTTAGACCTTTTTTGCAATTTTCGTCTTCCAAAAAGTCTTCGTACATCGGGAAAATCTTCGCCGAATACAGAAAAACACTGTGTGAGGGACATAATAATCTCGGAGATTAGGGAGGGGGTTTCGTTGTAAGGTTTACACCCACCTCCTAGTCATTTTTTCAGCCTGCCCCAGAAATTACGATTTTACAAAGGAAATTGTAGGAGCTTAAGTGTATTAAATTTTAGGCAAATAATGCAATTTACTCATTTTTTACTGCAGTTTTTTTTAAATTTGCACTTATATATTTCTCTGATATTTCGTTTCAAAGTTTTTTCATGGGCTTCAGCTAAAACAAAAGTAAGCGTAATTGGAATCGTCGAAAAAAAACGATGCTTATGGGGCGTATCCACCGTTTTTGACTCGAAAGTGGCAATTTAAAATTTCATATCCTTCCCATCCTATAGAAATTTTGTGATGTGTATGTCTGATAGGACCCCCAAGCCCATATACGGTCAGTCGTCCACTTATCATCACACCCGGGCGTGGGGGGTTTGGGGGTATGCACCTCAAGAAACCAAGATACCCGTCCCAGAAATTAAAATACCCCCCAGAATTCAATTTTTGAAAAAATTTTTCGTTTTTTCCAATTTTTGATGCCAATGGATAGTGCTTGATGAGAAACGTCAAAAAATGGTATTTTTATCGCCATACCACCGTTTTTAGGGCCATTTTTTACCTTCAAAAATCTTGCACCCCCAGAATTTTCTCTGCTGCCCACGTATGCTTATCACCCTCGAAAATTGAGATTTTTAACCCACTATATTTTTGGCAAAAAACGTATATAAATTTTAGCATTTTAGGCCATTTTTGGTAAAAAGTATGTCGTTTCGTTGACCTTAATCCTTGAAAACGTCGGGCTAACCCTGCTTAAATTTATAAGTCGTCGCAGGCATAGTTGGAATAGAACATTTGGCATATTTTCAGAATATTTTAAAATATTTGGAAATCGGAAGATGATACAGAAGCACCGAAAAAATTTTATATGTTCTACTTGTCTAGCTAAAATTTGAGCGATTTCGAACGGGTTAGATGACAAAAATATTGATAAATAATAAATTCGGCGCAAAGCGCAGGAAAAAATTCATGCTCTATTAAAATTTTTGCTGTCGCGGGTGGGCCAGAAAACAAAAACTATACATAAACAATGAATCTGGCTTGAAGCACCTGTAAAAATTGACATGCTCCTCATTTCTAACTCAAATTTGAGCGATTCTGAGCGCTTTCCATGACAAAAGTACGCTAAAAACCGGTTTTAATGGTTTTTTAAACGCGCTTCGCAAATTTTCCATTTTTGTCCGGAGGACCCTTTGGAGAGACAAAAAATTGTTTTATTTTAGGGGCAACCCTACGTGAATGCGGGCCGGTCCAGTATGTATTAGCCCAGCGTTAGAAAAGTTTCTATATCCTTGTTATTTTTGTTTACAAAAATCATGCAGATAATAATCGATAGCTCACAATTGCCCGATAATGACTCAATGGGTCAGCCCCTGAGAAAGGTGGGTCGTCAGCATACCTGGGCGTGGGGGTTGAGCGGTATGCACCCCATCAGAAACCAAAATACCCCCAGAAACCAAAATATTCCCCAGAATTCAATTTCTGAATTTTTTTCCTTTTTTCGCGATTAACGCTGAAAAATGGTGTATTTTTCGCTATACTACCTTTTTAAAGGCCATTTTTTACCTTTGAAAAATTCTTGCACTCCTTCCAGATCGTTGGTGACGCCCTTCTATGTATGCATACCATAGGTGCACAAGGTCAGGGTCGGCAGGGGGGTGAAATGCTAAAAATCTAAAAAGGTAAATTTAACGTTCACGATTTTTTTTTTGCTGTTTTAGTGATCAAAATGGTCAAAATAGCCTATAAAACGTTTTTTCGTGTTAATAACACATTTTAAAAGCATTTTTAGTCCATTTTGACTGCATTATTTCACTTTTAACACTAAAAACTGCAAAAATTCATCAATTTTGGGCGCTTTTTGAGTAAAAAGTACTTAAAAGTACTAATCTGGCGCGAAGCGCCGGAGAAATTTTGACATTTTTACTGATTTTGATGTCAAAAATGATGCAGAACAAGACCTGTTTGCTCAAAGTCGCCGGAGAGTATCGGTCTAGCTGACCCCTCAGGGGTGTACCCTAACCCCTCACCCTCCCCACGATGTGCATGTGTGATGCATACCACTATTTTCATGGTAGCTGACCCCTCAGGTGGGTAATACCCTACCCCCTCACCCCCACCCCGATGTGCATGTGTGATGCATACCACTATTTTCATGGCCATTGACCTTTGAAAAGTCTTGCCACTCCCCCTGCAGAAATTTAGTACTGCCCACCTATGGTCATCAGCCAAATCGGTGTGTTAGTCCCTGAAGATATTTTTCATCGGACAAATCGGTGGTGGGTCAGCCCTGAGAAAGGTGGGTCCACCGGCCAAATCGGTGGGTCGTCCTATGAGAAAGGTAGGTGTATCAGCCGAATCAATGGGTCTCTTACTGAAAAAGGTGGGTCCATCAGCCAAGTCGGCGAGTCAGTTCCTGAAATAGATGGGTCCATCCATACAGGTGGGTTTGTCCGTGGAATAAATGGGTCCGTCCATCTCTAAAATTGTTGGGTTTACGCCAAAAAATAATGTATGTATGGTCGGTCTACTTCTTTTGCTTCAGTCGACGTGGTCGGATCAATAAGGTTTTTCTAGGCATGTTTATTTACTGCTCACTATTCATTATACACTGTATTTGTCATCCTCCATAATTAATTAACGAAAATTTTAAATGATGAAATAAATGGAATTTCTATTCATAAATATAACGGCAAATAAACACTTCGAGATCTCGATTGATAAATTAGAGTCGGATTGATGATAAATAAAAATAATAATCAAAATAAAAACCGTTGTAAGTAGACATGCTCAGCACGAGGATTCTGGAGGTTGAAATCCAAAAGTACCTTTTTTTTGGGCCCAGAAATGGGGGGTACGCGTCAAAAACGTCGTTTTTTGGCGTTTCTGACGATGCTCCATCTTTCTAGAGCATAAAAACATTTAAAAATTCCGAACAAAATCGAGAAAAGCCAAATAAATTGTACAATTGGGTCAAAACATGATTATCACACCTTGGCGTGGGGGGAGTTGGGGATATGCACTCCCGTGCCAAAATACTCCCCCCAGAATTCAATTTTTGAATTTTTTTGTTTTTTTTCGCAATTTTTTCATGCCAATAAATGGCGATGAGAAACGTTGAAAAATTGTGTTTTTTTCGCCATATCACCATTTTTAAGGCCATTTTTTGACCTTTGAAAAATCTGGTTCCCCCTCCCACAGAGTTTTGGTGCCGCCCACCTATGATGAGTGTATGGCGCGAAGCGCCGAATATTTGGCACTTTTGAATAAATAGATAGCTAAAAATACTTAAAATGGCACATTTTCTACCGATTTTTAGGAAAGTTTTCGAAACTTTTGTAAAATCGTCATTCCTTGGTGGGGAGTGAAAATTTTTCTAGGGGATGTGAATCCTTTTAAACCCTCCACCCAAGATAATGTACGGTTGCAACATTTTAATAATTAATTAATTAAAAAATTTTAAAATAATAAAGTGGAAAAATGAAATCGTATAGGAAATCGGGCCAATTCTGTACTCCCAAAAAACCAGCACGGTCATCAATTTGACCCCGAAGGCTGAGCCGACTTCGCAGCCGAAAAAGGAGATTGAGGACCAGGAGGAGAAATTTTTGACCACGTTGACCCGCTTGTTGGCCTACAGCGACGTTCCGGCCATTGAACTGGACAAAGAGACAAAAAATCGCGTTTTGACCCGCGTTTCGATCAAATGGATTCAGGACAAAATTCGGCGAATTATGCGCAAAAATTTGGATTGCTTGCCCGCCTTTTTGACCCGGGCCTCGGGCATGTTTCCGTCGACTTTTGAAAAAATTTTCACCCCGAGTTTCAGGTATTCAATTAATTAATTTTTTATTTATTTGTTTATTTGTTTATACATTTATGCATTGCATTCATTCATTATATATTTAATTTTTTATTTATTTATTTGCATATCTATTATTTAATCTATTTATTTATCAGTTTATTTCTGTAACTATATGTATTTATTAAAAATTTATTCGCTTATTTCCTAATCCATTTATTCGCGTGCTTTTACATTATTCGTTATTGATTTTACTTATTTGATCATTTGTCTTTGAATTAGTTATTGGCTTATTTATGTATTTGTCCATTTGCATAGGTACTTATATATCTTTTTAGTTGTTTATTTAGTTATGTAAAATTATTCATTTGTTTTAGTATGCATCTTTGGAGTTATAAAAATATTAATTAATTTTTTTATTTATTTATTCCTTCTTAGTGTATTTTGCGCTTTTTCCGTTGTTCTGTACACTCTTAAAATTTTTGTTTTGTTTTTGTATGGATTTCTTATTTTATCCTGCTCACGTTTTATCTAGTTTTTATTTTTTGTATGTTTTTCGCCTTAAATTTTTGTCATTTTCTTCCAGTTTTTCTAATGATTGTGGTTTATTTTGTTTTTTGTTTATTCGATGGTGTAAATGAAAATTTATTAACAAAATTTTAAAACGAATCTAACTTTGAATCTATTCGATTTCCTATTTAATGATTTAAGCATTGTTTCGCAGATTTTTGTGGATTTGCAATTTTCAGCTCATTTCCTAACTTTGTTAAATTGATTTAATTTTAATTTTTAATTTTCCTTTCAGTCAGGTTCGGGTAGCTAATTTAATTCGGATTAATTGTTTAATTTTTAACATTTTTAGTCGGCTTTACATTTCTTCCTTCTGACTTTATACATAATCTTTTTCATACATGTTTTGTGCTTTACTTACACTCAATATATTTTTCTTTTACAGTGGTCGCATGAAAGATGACGCGCTATCACCCTCAGAATTGTAATAGATGGTGCGTCGCAAGCGCCGCGTTTCGTCCATCATGCGCTATTATCTCTTTTTATTATTATACGCCATCAATCTGTATCATCCCGTTAATCTGGCGATGCGGACGGCCCAATTTAGCTATTAATAGCGCCAACAAGAAGGAAGCGCGCACGTGAATGCTGGAAGCGCGCACGTGAATGTAGTTCTATATTTAAGCGAGCCAACATTAAAATCAATATTTTTGAAAGCCAAGCACTGTCTATTAAATACTATTTATTTATATATAAGTCATCTAAAAAAACTTCAATAGCATTTTGAGAGGTTTTTTTATAAATCAATTGGAAACGTTTGAAAACTCCTCAATCAGTGCTGCGTACATCGCTCTGTATTGCGTACCATTCTACAAAATTCTTCATCATCCGTTGCCGGCTTGCAAAAATATTGATTTTAATGTTGGCTCGCCTGAATATAGAACGACATTCACGTGCGCGCTTCCAGCATTCACGTGCGCTCTTCCTTCTTGTTGGCGCTATTAATAGCTAAATTGCGCCGTCCGCATCGCCAGATTAACGGGATGATACAGATTAATGGCGTATAATAATAAAAAAGAGATAACAGCCTATGATAGGCGAAACGCGGCGCTCGCGACGCACCATCTATTATAATTCTGAGGGTGATAGCGCGTCATCTTTCATGGCGACAACTGTACATTAGGTTTGTTGCCTATAAGTCAATGGCTCAGAAATGCTTCTATACATTTAAAATTCAATTCTATGATTTATTTCTCATTTTATAATTCGCATTTTTCACAAATTTTTTTGTCTCCCTTAAATGCTTTATATTTGCCCTTGCGTTTTAACATTTTTAAATTTTGAATTTAACAATTTTGATTCTGAGTTGAAAGTGCGGGATATCAATATTTTATTGATAAGCTTCCATATTCAGCGAAATAAATTAATATATCCTTATTATACGTAGTGTAAAGTTTAGAAAACAGTTGTAGAGTGTAAATTTCGCAGTCAAGTGTTGTATGGTGTAAAGCGAGAAATACCGTCTATTTTTGATGAGATTGAAGGACGGGCCGCTCTTTTCTACTCAATGAACCAGGATGTTCTTTTACAAACTCGCTGTTACAGTTTGAACCGACTTACCGAGTGTTTCTATTTGAAGAGCCCAAGATCTAATTATATGTAAATTTAACGTAGTGTAAAGTGCGAAAGAAACGTGGTAGTTTAAAAGTGACACAATGTAAAGTGCGGAACAAATGTGTAGGTTTAAAGTAAAGTAAGCATTAATTTATCATTTTCCGCTTCACATTTACAGTCATTTACTTTACACTGTTATCTTTCAGAGCTGAGCTGAAAACGACGTTGATTCCAGATTATAAATTGCCGGTCGATTGCTTCGATGAATGGTTTGCTAAACCAGAGGCGCCAGAATTGGAAGAACCGAAAGAAGACGAGCCTAAGCCGTTGATAAAGTAAACTATAACACTTTACACTTTTAGAGCTTTTTCAATTTGAAATTTCTGGGGCTGGACTTTGTTAAACTTTCGAGGATGCCTAATAAACATATTAATACTGTGATTCAAAATGTCCACAATCCATACTTTTGGATTACAAAAATTCTTGTTAATCGATTTATTAGTGTAAAATGATAAAATCTCATTGATAGTTAGTGTAAAGGAGGCGCATAAAATTGATATTAATTGAGCAAATTATGCTGAATAAAAACTGTGCAGGATTTACAGAAAATTCCAAAAATCGAAATTCTGAGGGGGTATTTCGGTTTCTCGGCGGGGGATGCATACCCCTAAAATTCCTCACGCATAGGTGTGCTTAACACTGCTTTGTATTCATGTAGCTTTATATACTTTTTTGCCAGTGATTCATATTGATAACTTTGACGTGCATTTAAGTCGTTGGTGTAAAGTTACGTAAGAATCTAAAAGACATGAACTTCAACTCGGATACATTTTGAAAAACTTACACTGTCGTGCTTTCAGTGTCAGGCACGTAGCTGGCCCTCCTATTTTGGGGGGACCAACACCAATTTCGGTGGGCTAAGCCAAAAACTAGCACAAAATAACGTGTAAAAAGTCTAATTTTTCCGGTTTTTCTGAATTTTAGGGGGGTCCGGCCAGACCCCCCAGTCTCCCCCACAGCTACGTACCTGTTGAGTGTAAAGGAGCTATTGGCCCTGAATAGTTGGCGAGAAAAAGAATGGATATGTAATGTGTCAATGAGTTTTGGCCGCCAGCGGTCGAAATTTCTCAAACATTTCGGGCGCTTCGCGCCGGCTATCAATGACCTTTATTTACTTTATTAGATTTCAGCATGCACGTATCCCTGGGAAGGAATGGTGGGGTTCGGATCCCCCAAATTCAGAAAAATCTGAAAAATGGGACTTTTAAACGTTATTTTGTGCTATTTTTGGCCTTTTTGGGCTTATTACCCTGAAAAATTGGTGTTGGTCCCCCCAAAATTGCAGGGCCAGCTAGGTTTTAATGTTAATGACCTTTATTTACTTTACACATTTCAGCATATACTTATCTAATTTTCACGCATATCGCTTAGAAGTTTTCGACGTTCCACATAAAATACAGGAAATCGAGCGGTGGATCTGGCTTTTTGAACATCCTTTCACCAAATTTTCTCAAATTTTTCGGCGCTCTGCGCAAAGGTCTTTAAATTCAAAGAAATTTAATGATTCTTTCGCACAAAATTGTCTAAAATTTTAAAAGTTTTGAAAAATTTTTGCGTCAAAAGGGATTTGAAACAAAACTAGACAACGTTAAACGCCGAAAAAACGTTATTTCGCATGTAAAGGGCGAATTTTTGGACCTATTTTTGACTTTTTCTCGGAAAAGTTGGGGTACCGCCCCCCAGGGGCGGATTTAGGGCGGGGGGCGGCCACCCCTCTCTTGGCCCAAAATAGTGCGCAAAATCAAGCATTTTTGAGCGATTTTTAGCGTTTTCGGGTTAAAACGGATGATTTTTCCACCCAAGTCAGGGTTCCGCCCCCGCTTAGGGGTACCGCCCCCCTTAGGAAAATCCTAGATCCGCCACTGCCGCCCCCCTCAATAAAATCCGTAATCCGTCATTTGGTTTTGAATTGGATATCTTTACATTATAAGCCCTGCCCTGATATTGTTTCGGAGCTTTTTCTAACTGTAGACTGCATAGCCCTAAACCGACGTTTTTTGCTTACAAAACTCAGATTTGGAAAATTATATGAAAAATTATAAGAATTGAAATTGAAATATAAAATTATTTAAAGTTATATAAAATTTAAACAACGCATAGCCTTCTTGGTCGGTTTAGGGCGGGATAAACAAGAAGGCGAATGTTGAGAAACGTAACTACGACTTATAGCTATCTATTAAGAACATTCTACACTTCACCCACTGTTTTTTGTATAAAACTGCGATGTTTTGTTCAATACAAAATCGGCCGAAAATTGCTTACACTTCGTGTAGACAATGTTTCGAACGCTAGCTCCAAAAATCTCCATACAAGCCCTAAAATCTATGTCCCATTGGACAAATATGTACGTTTTCTTGAGGAGAGGAGCCATCATACGTGAACGTTGAGGGATTCGAGGTTGTATGCACCCTACCCCCAGAAACCAAAATACCCCCCTTCCCCCAGACCCAAAATAATCCTTAAAATTCAGTTTTTGAAAATTTTCCTGTTTTTTTCGGAATTTTTTGATGCCAGTAGATAATGCCTCGATGAGAAACGTTAAAAAATGGTGTTTTTTCGCCAAAACATCACTTTTCAGACAATTTTTTACGTTTTAAAAATCTTGCGCACCCCCCCCTAGAGTTCTGGTACTGTGTATCTATGGGAGCCACCCTACGTAGGCAGCAAGAAAATTCTGTGGGGTGCAAGATTTTTCAAAGGTCAAAAAATTGCCTCAAAAATGGTGGTATGGCGATAAAAACACCATTTTTCGACGTTTCTCATCAAGCCACTATCCATTGGCATCAGAAAATTGCGGAAAAAACGAAAAAAATTTCAAAAATTGGATTCTGGGTCGGGGTATTTCAATTTCTGGGGGTATTTTGGTTTTTCGGGGGGTGCATACCCCCAAACCCCTCCCCCACGCCCAGTTGTGGGAGCCACCCTTGTCCGGCCGCACTGACCCATACCCACCAAGCTTTCGATCTTGCAGAAATTGAGTTCTAAAAGGCACTGTTGAAAATTTTTTGGGTCTGATCTTCCCTAAAAATGTCGCTATGCATATGTGGCCTCTATCCGCACAGTGTAAACCCCTTCGCTCGGCGTTTACTATCATTTTTTATACTATAGACCCGACGAAAATGGCGAATGGGGTGGTACGATGTATTCGAACGACGGTTGGGGCGACGAGGGTCCTGTGCCCTATCCATTGGGTGGCCCGATGATGATGGGCGGCTTTTTCCCGCGCATGCGACCGATGCGTCCTTTTATGGGGCCATTCGGCCCGTTCATGCGACCACGTATGCCCCCGCCGGGTTTTATGCGGCCCCGCTTCGAGCCCTATCCTCCTCCTCATCTCAGACAGGCTCAGTCCTTGGGCAAGGGCGGCTATCGGATGAAGAAACCGTTGACTTGATGACTCACCGATTTACTGTCGCGATATTTGTTAATCTTTTTTTTAATCGCATTGTAAAGTAAAGCGGTTAAAGGCGCTATGGTTTTCCTGGCATGCTCGTTTAATCTCTTTTATTGGTCTTTATCAAATAAAATTTTGGTTAAAGTGTGAGAAAATTCGGAACGGCACTTTAGCTGGACAAACGCTAGAGCGCGCTAGAGTCATGAAAACACGGATATTTATATGAACGAAAATAAGTGTCTTACCACCTATTTAGAAACAGTAAAAACTGGCAGATTGTTCTAAATTCAAGGTATTTACATGCAAATGCACAAGAAAAGATTTCAGAATCATCCTCATAGGTGGGCAGACCGAAATTCTGGGGGGGGGGTGAAAAAATTTCAAAGGTCAAAAATGGTCTTAAAAGTGGTCGTATGGCGAAAAAACACCATTTTTCGACGTTTCTAATCGAGCACTATCCAGTGGCATCAAAAAAATCGGTGAAAAAGCAAAAAATTCAAAAATTGAATTTTGGGAGATGCATACCACACCTGGGCGTGGGAGGGGTTTGGGGGGTATGCATGCACCCCTCAGAAAGCAAAATACCCCCAGAATTCAATCTTTGAAAATTTTTCGTTTTTTTCGCAATCTTTTGATGCCAATGGATGCTGCTTGATGAGAAACGCCAAAAAATGGTGTTTTTATCGCATACCACCATTTTAAAAAAAACATACGTGAAACTATTGAAACTTGCTTATAGTCTATTCCACACAAGTTTGGGCATAAGTTTTAGAAATCACCTCTTTGTACCCAAACTTACGTGAAACAGACTGTAGGCGTCTTGTCTTAATTCCAGCTCCAATGCTGACCGAATTAGGTATTTCTGAATATAAAGGCTGAAATGCGAGTGCGTCAGAGAGCCTTGTCCTGATGTTTTTTAAAAGTAAAAAACGTCAGCCTAAGCAAGCAATGATGTAATAAATGACATAATGCTGTCAATAGGACAATAGTTCTAGTGTTGTAAAAGATCTTTATCTTTTCAGAAAGATAAAGATGTCTTTATCTTGACGATTTTTTAATCTTTATCTTTTGGAAAAATCACAGGCTATCTTTATCTTTTCGATAGGAATTTATCTTACAAAAAAGATAAAGTACCTATGTACATAAGTTAGCATGTAATCCAAAATGCAGGTTTGACGTGAAATGCTTTTAGACGCATTCAAGTTTTATTGTAATACAATAAAAGACAAGAAAAAGAAAAGAAAACGATTGTTCAAACCCTATGGCGTGCGGCCCAAACTAATGTCCGTATATCAACCTAAGTAAGCGGGAGTGATACCGATCTAAAGCGGGAGTACTACTACTAGCACCCACGTTAATCTAAGTCCAAGCCTGTGAAACATGGAGAAATTTGAAAAAAATCAATAACTGTTGCGACTATACTTTGTTCAGGCGCACAGAGCAGGGTTTTGATGCTTGTGAAAAGAAAGAAGTGACTTGCTGTCTGCCAGTAGTATGTGGGTCGGTCAGATATCGCGGGCAACCCCCATACCTACATTTATGTGTGCTTAATGCCTATCTCCTCTTTGATCTCTGGTGTGTAAAAATTAGGGCATTCAGTTGGCTGCTTTACATCACCCACTCTCGTTTATCGCACTTCACAAACATCATTCTCCTGGGTTCAGGCGACCATATTTACATATGCACACTTTTATCTTTATCTTTTTGGTTCCTTTATCTTGCAAATTATCTTTATTTTTATCTTTCTTAATTTTTTATCTTTATCTTTATCTTCTAGATTTTAAAATTTCAACTTTATCTTTATCTTTTATCTTGCGAAAAATCCTTATCTTTTACAACACTAAATAGTCCATCTAACTGCGCATACTTTTATTTTAGTGTCTCACCTGCGTTGACAAAATTGAGCAAACCTTTCGGCATTGATGCATTGCCACACGCTATATTCACAACCTTGCTTGGTAGCCTTACTGTAGCAAAGCCTACTTCATTATAAACATAAGACCACCATAGATGGGCAGCACAAAAATTCTGGGATGTGTGCAAGATTTTTCAAAGGTCAAAATATGGGTTTAAAAATTGTGGTATGGAGAAACAAATATCATTTTTTCAACGTTATCCATTTACATAAAAAATTGCAAAAATTGAATTCAGGGGGTTATTTTGGTTTTTGGGGGTGTTCGACCTTTTGGGGAGGGGGATTGCATACCCCAACCCCCATGCCCATGTGTGCGGGAGGACCACCCATCATCATGCGCTCCATTGCATGTGAGGAAATTATTATGTACTTGCATACATACATATTTTTATTGTGACTTGGGTGTAGTGTTGTAAAAGATAAGGATTTTTTGCAAGATAAAAGATAAAGATAAAGTTGAAATTTTAAAATCTAGAAGATAAAGATAAAGATAAAGATAAAGATAAAGAATTAAGAAAGATAAAGATAAAGATAATTTGCAAGATAAGGAATGAAAAAGATAAAGATAAAGATAAAGTGTAAATATGGTCACTTGGACCTAGGAGAATGATGTACATATGTGAAGTGCAATAAACGAGTGGGTGATGCAAAACAGCCAAAGGCATTAAGGGCACATAAATGTAGGTTTGGGGGTTTACCTGTTGTATCTGACTGACACACGTACTACTACCACTGGCTGACAGCAAGTCACTTCTTTCTTTTCACAAGTATCAAAACCGTGCTCTGTGCGCCTGTATACAAAGTATAGTCGCAACATTCATTGATTTTTTCAAACTTCTCTATTCTTCATAGGCTTAGACTTATAGTCTGTTTCATTTATTCGAGAGCTTTTTAGTAAATTTTTTCAAGGGATACAGTGAACGAAACAAGACGAATTACTGTAATTCGGCAGATCAGCTTAGTGAGGGCGAGTGGCTGGAATTCTTCCATTTTTAATGCTCTAATCCGCCCATATCAATTGAATTTAGGCATTATATCAGTGCTGACTGCTGAGACATACTGTAGTAAGTGCGCTAAACAAAAAGTTATCGGCTGGGATCGAATCCGGGTTGCTTCGACGTCAAGCAGACGTTTTACCACTGACCTATACGGGAGTTCACGGCGGTTCTTAACATCTTAGTCTATCGTGTTTAAAGTGTCAACTTAGGATAAGCTGAATTGGCGATTTTTATCTATAAGTTGATTGATCTGTTAGAAGACAAGAATAATTTATAGGGGAAACGATGGGTAAAAGCCGGAAGCGGAAAGGAAAACGACTAAAGCACCGGAACCGGGGTTCCCCAAGTATGTACGCCACATCAGGGTCAACACCCCAACCCCGTTTCCGGCACTTTGGACCAGAGGCGTAGCCAGGATTTCGGTTCGGGGGGGCATGAACAAAATTTTTTCAAGACTACTTTTGCATTGCATGTCAGTAACGTTATGTATGTATAGTAAAACTGAGTTTTTCGACCTTTAGTAGTGTAGCCTAGCTAATTTATGGGTTTCTGACGATCAAAAATACAAAAAGTGTAAAGCGACGCGAAGTGCCGAAAATTTTTGGAATTTCTACCGTTTTCATGTAGAATTTACGGCCTTTCTATTAACAAACACTTCGGAAATCATAAGTGGCGCAAAGCGCCAAGAAATTTAGTCATTTTTTACCGCCCTTAACATTTTGTAGCTCTGTGAAAACTAATAGTCTGACAGAGCAGAAAATTATCACATTTGTACTGAACAATTTTGACACTTCAAGCTTCTAACAAGAAAAATGCGAATTAGTAACTTTGTCTGAAGATATTTTGAGTGATTCGGGCTTTTAAAACGCACAGAAAGAACAGTAACTGGCGGCGCTATGCGCCGAAAAATTTTGACGTTTTTGCACTTAAAACTCAATTTATACCGCGCTTAAATCATACGAAACAGACAAATTAATGCCGGCGCGAAGCGTCGGAAATTTTTAGAAATTCCTAACCCTTTTACCTGGCTCGTTCTCCCTAAAATCTCGTTGCACATGTACAACGACATTTTACAGCTGCGGGGGTCTGGTGCATACGTGGGCAGCAAGAAAATTCTGGGGAGGGGGGTGCAAGATTTTTCAAAGGTCAAAAAATGGCCTTAAAAGTGGTGGTATGACGAAAAACACCATTTTTCGACGTTTCTCATCGAGCACTATCTATTGGCATCAAAAAATTGCGAAAAAACGAAAAAAAATTTAAAAATTGAATTCTGGGGGGGTATTTTGATTTCTGGGGGGAAGGTATTTTGGTTTTGGTTTCTCGGGGGGGGGTTGCATACCCTCCAAACCCCCTCACGCCCAGGTGTGGTCTGGTGTGGCGCGCTCAAGCGTTCCCAGCGGGTTCCGGGCAGAGTCCCGGAAAATTTTGTAAAAAAAGCATTTTAATGTTAAATAGTAACGTTAAAATTTTCGCAAAATCGGCCAAATCTCGGTTCTGAATCAAGCCCAAAAACACTTAAAAATGATGAACTCCTACATTGCACAAAACTTCTGAGCTGAAATGCGTTTTTCGACCTCTGCTAATTTACATAGCGCAGCAACGTGTCGCTGCCAATAAGATAAAGAAAAATGTATCAATGAAAATTTTGTTCTTACCGTTTTCAGGTCCATTTGTGGCCTTCTTATTAACAAGATGCAGTTCAGAAAATAGGAAATGCGCAAAAACATAAGAAAATTTGGCCATTCCTTCCATTTAAAATAGGATTATGTCACCTTGTAAAGAAAGACAACAAAGCAAAGAATAGACAAAGTGGTACACAAAAGACAAACAAAGCAGAGAATGGACAAACTGGTACACAATAATTTTCGCACTTTTACTATTATGCTCAACAAGTATGCGCAGTTTCATTCAACGATTAAATAGTGCATTAAATTACTAAAGTGATGTGAAGTGCTGGATTATTTTAGCTGATTCAAGCTTTTAAATTCATTGGATCTATATAACAATAAATAATAATGACTCGGCGCGAAGCGCCGGAAAATTTTGACGTTTTTGCCTTTTTAAATTCAGTTTTCTGGGCACAAATTATTGCAACAGAAAAATCAACAATATTTCTGAAAAATATTGGGGGGCATGTGCCCCCAACGCCCTCCACCTGGCTACGCCTATGCTTTGGACTACGCCCAGGGCGCAGAAACCCCCGACGGAACCGGGGTCAGCTACACATATGAATCAAGGGCCCCCTTTCCGAGCCCCTAAACCCTCTTCAGTGAGACAAATTTTGCCAGAAAAGGGGTTGGGGGTGTTGACCACACATGGGCGTGGGTTGGGGGTATGCACCCCCAGAAGTTGGAATACCCCACCCCAGAAATCAAAATACCTACCCCCCAGAATTCAATTTTTGAAATTGTTTTTGCTTTTTTAGCGATTTTTTGATGCCATTTGATAGTGCTCGATGAGAAACTTCGAAAAATGGTGTTTTTTCGCCATACGATCACTTTTAAGACCATTTTATGACCTTTGAAAATTTTTTCACCCCCGCCCCTAGAAATTTTTTCACCCCTCCCTCAGAATTTCGGTGCTGCCCACCTATGGTGTTCACCCTGATGTGCCCTACTTGGGGAACCCCGGTTCTGGCGGTTTGGATCGTTTCCGTTTCCGGCTTTTACCCATCGTTTCCGTTTCGGTTTCCAGCTTTTGCCCACTGTTTCCGTTTCCGGATTTTACCCATCATTTCCGTTTCCCTTTCCGGGTTTTACCCACACCCTAAATTATGCCGCAAAAATGCTATTGAAAAACCCTTCCTTGCTTCGTAGCTATAGTGAGATCTAGCGACCTACAGTACATAAGAAAGAAGGGATGACTGTAGCCACCGAAAACATTTACTGACAAAGCTCTCGGATAAATGAAACAGACTATAGATTAACGTGGGTGCTAGTAGTAGTACTCCCGCTTAGATCGGTATCACTCCCGTTTACTTAGGTCGATATACAGGCATTAGTTTGGGCCGCACGCCGTAGGGTTTAAACAATCGTTTTCTTTTCTTTTCTTGCATTACAGTAAAACTTGAATGCGTCTAAATGTATTTCACGTCAAACCTGCATTTTGGATTACATGCTATCTTATGTACATACTTTATCTTTTTTAGCAAGATAAAGTCCTATCAAAAAGATAAAGATAAAGATAAAGATGGCCTGTGATTTTTCCAGAAGATAAAGATAAAGATAAAGATAAAATAAAGAAATCGTCAAGATAAAGATAAAGATATCTTTATCTTTATCTTTATCTGCTAAAAAGATAAAGATAAAGATATCTTTTACAACACTAGAAATATGCACCTACCTATGTATGTGCATACATATATGCAAAACGCTGGTTGTTTGTGCAATATTTTTGGATATAATTCTTGACAGCTAGTAAGCGATACTAAAGCATTAAGCTTTATAAATATAATCTTTCTCCATCTCAATAAAACAAGCTTTTTGACCACACCTGTAGAGGGGTATGCACCCCCGAGAAACCAAAACAAAAATACCCCCCAGAAATCAAATTACCCCCTCCCTAGAATTAAGTTCTTAAATTTTTTTCGTTTTTTTCGCAATTTTTCCAGAAATCAAATTACCCCCTCCCTAGAATTAGGTTTTTAAATTTTTTTCGTTTTTTTCGCAATTTTTTAATGCCAATGGATAGTGCTCGATGCGAAACGTCAAAAAAAGGTGTTTCTTTCGCCATACCACCATTTTTTAAGGCCATTTTTTGACCTTTGAAAAATGTTGCACCCCTCCCCAAATTTTCTTGCTGCTTACGTATGCTTTTGACGAACATTCCTTTCTTGGGCGGTACTCTTTTCAACCGGACGAGTTACCGTATTTCTCTGCTTCGATAACCGCTGCTAATTTGAAATCCACACTGTATTTGTTTCGCTTCATTGTGCGATCAACATTTGATTCGTCAAACACTTTGTTTGAATCCATGAAACACAAATTTTGAAAGAGCACAAATAAAATCAATAGCTGAAAGCGTTGCAATGTCACGAAACAAATTCTATTTGCGGAAATACCTACATGTAAATAACTGTTTAAACTAAAGACATGATTGCTCCAACAGAACCCGACGGCTTGTATTAGTGTGCCGTTAAAATTAGAGTTTTCAGACTTCAGGTGCGGCTTCTATTAGAACGCGGTTTCTATTAGAATGCGGTTTTTATTAGAAGTAAATACGGTAATAGGTACACTACATTATGTATGTACACATGTAAACATGTACATACGTACCTACATATATTCACAACCATGCCTGTAATCCTAAAGTAGTCCCACCCCACCATAGTAACGCACACATTGTTCTTAGAGACAGACCACCCATTATTACATGTGCGCTAAAGCATGCAATAAAATTATATGATGAATTTTGTGACCCGGGCCAAGAATCTTTGAGTTTGTAAAGCTAATAAAGAGGATTTTGAAATGGGATTATAAAATGTTGATTTTTTAATGATGTTTTTGGGTAGCTTTTGAGGGCTGCTGTGATAAGCTTTTGGAAAGCAAAGAAACTTGATACTTTTAGGTGCGTAGAAAATTCGGAAATCTTGGCTGCTCCTCGCAGTCGGCATGTTTGGGGCATAGATTTATGTTAGTGTTCAGGGTGTGTAGAGTTGACTGTCTAAGGTTAATAGCATTCCATCTTACTTAAGCCATCCTGTTTTATGCTGCTTGTTTCTGAAGAAGCTGGCAAATAAAATGTAATCATTGGGTCAAGCAATTTTTCTTGACTAAAAAATTAAACCTGAAGTATAAATGCTAAATTAAATTATTTTAGCAAAACATTTATAAAAATTTATAATAATATAAAATACTGTGCTAATGAATATATTCATTTGAAATACCTAATAAAACATTTTAAGGATGCTTAGATACCCACACTCGCTATTTAAAAAAAACGTGAATACATAATATCCCTGAAAAATTTTAATAGCAAAGAAAATGCTCCGATACTTGGAATTGTGGATTATTAAGGATGTAAAAGGAGGGGACTAAGAAAAAGCTACTTAAAGTCGTAAAATCTGCTGAAAATCACACTTTCTCTAAGCAACGCAAAAAATTGAAATATATTCTGCGGCCAACAGATTAAAATAAATATTTAACTATGTATAAAAATGATTGAAAAAGCAGCACATTAGCTATGCAGTAGCTATGGGAAATGATATTGAGTAAACTAACAGTCGTTCTAAGCCAATTGAATGAAATAGCAAACATCGATGCATCCAAGACAATTGAAGAAATTGTTGGTTTAAAACAGTAGAAAACGCGTAAGTTGACTTGAAACAGACTAAATGTAGATACACTAGCATGCCCATCACGATTGTGTGCACTAATCAATCAGGTCCTGCTTTGCTTCCTATAATGCTCATAACAAAATAAAACAACTTTAAATACAATACCACTTAGTTTTCTAACAATCAGGCTAGGAGGCTAGTCAGTGTTGCTACTTGCCAGCAATTCAAAAACAGGAAAAACATTATAGATTTTGTTTATATACTCCTATCTGAAATTTTAAAAATTATTCAAAGAAGACACTTTTTTAGAGGCCGCAGAATATACTTCGATTTTTTGCGTTGCTTAGAGAAAGTTGTGATTTTTAGCAGATTTTGCAATATTAGGTAGCTTTTTCCTAGTCCCCTCATTTTATATCCTTAATAATCTACAATTCGAAGTATATTCATCTTTTTTCATCTATTGGAGCATTTTTCTTTGCTAGTACCCTACTTTTAATTCGCATGATTTGAGTACATAAGTCAGTAAACACATACAGTAACATGCCACAATAATGACAGCAGTCCAAGAATGCGGAAAACAATATTGTTCTTAACATCAGCATTATCCTTTTTAAACAAGACAACCTTACATTATTTAAACAGATCAAAGTTTTTCAGCATAAACTTTATGCAAATATCAAGTGTAAGGAACACTAACGCTCAGATTTGGAAGTAAAATAAATTTGTAGTATAAACTACATGTTAACAACAAAATGAATAGTGCAAACCTTACACATCTACCAGGTGTAGAGAAAACTAACAGTCAGATTCCCGATTCTGATTTGACGTAGAACATTTTGAAAAAAAATTAAGCTTTCACAAGGCTCTAGAACTAAAATTAATAAGCAGTGTACGCTTTACACAACAACAGAGTGTAAAGAGGACTTTAGTCGGATTCGTAATTCTAAAATTACGATTAAGATTTATGGAAAAATTGAGTCTCTACAATAACCCGAGAACAAATAAACATCAGTTGAACTTATTTCACACCACTGTTGAGTGTAAGCAAACGCGCTCAAGTGGCGTCTCACATTTGATTCCTGAGTAACATTTTAGACTATGGGAAAAATCTAGCTTCTGCAAGGCTCTAGAAGTAAAGTTAATATGCAGTGTAAACTTTACACAAGCACAGAGTGTAAAGAACATTTCAATCGGATTCGTAATTCTGATATTACTACTGATATTATGATCAATATTTTATGAAAATATTAAGTCACCACAATGGTCCAAGGACAAATAAATATCAGAAGTAAACCACTTTACATCACTGTTGAGTGCAAACAAAAGTGGCGTATCACATTTGGTTTCTGGTTTATTTTTAGACTTGAGATTATGTCCAGACTCATCATCATACCTGGGCGTGGAGTGGGGGGGGGGGGGGGGTTGGGGATAATGCACCCCTCCCCCGAGAAACCAAAATACCCCCAGAAATCAAAATACCCCCAGATTTCAATTTTTGAAATTTTTTTTCGCTCTTTCCTCAAATTTTTGAAGCCAATGGATAGTGCCCGATGAGAAACGTTGAAAAATGGTGTTTTTAGCCGTACCACAACTTCTAAGGCTATTTCTTGACCTTTGAAAAAATCTTGCACCCCCAGAACTTTGGTGCCGCCCACCTATGTCTCATGACCCAGAATCTGGCAGAAAAAAACAAGACAGAAATCGTTTAACTCCCCCATTTTTTGACTTTACAACTCCAAAAAAGCTAAACATTGATGTAAACAAATGCAATTCGCTGTGACCCTTTAGAAATTGCTGTGCTTTATCCATATTCGACTCTCGCTCGACTTCTGAACAGAAAAAGTGGCGAACTAAAAAATAAAAAAAATTGACAACAACGCATTTTCCACTGTCACCACATTGTAAACTTTAAAACTCTGATGCTGACACTTATGAGTGCAAATGAATTGGTTCAGGCCAGTTTGTAGCCCTTTTGATTGTAGTACATTTGCATGTGCCAGAAACTTATGTTCTACAAAATATTTGATAGTGACTTACCAAATCAAAATACGGAAAAACCTGTATTTTCGGCCATTGTACACCTCAGATTTTGAGTTCTTTACACCCTCAATAAACAACTCACATATCAGGTTTTTGAACGCGGCTTGCTTCGACGTATAGCTTTCAAAAGTTACCTTATGTCCATTTTATTAAATTCATCTCAACTCATTACTGGAAAACTTGGCAGAGAAATCTCGGACAAAATCTGTTTTTTTATTTATCCACTAGAGTGTAGAGTTTAAACCCCTGTTACTAACTGCGTATTGATTGTAGAAAAGTTTGCTGGTTAGCAGAAGATAGCCCTCAAGCCGTAGTACATTTCTGTCAGAAGAAATTTCTTAAAACTCATAAGCGGAGTTGTTGGCTGACATAAACAAGTCGAAAACTCAGACCAAAATGTGTCTTTTCACCCCCAGATTTATGCTCTCTTTACACTCCCATTTCAGAAATAAAGCGAAATTCAAAGTCAATACTGAGTTGACCCCAAGCCTGTTAAAAAAACCCCCAAAATTCGCTTTATGTTATAATGTAACGCCAAAACTTTACACCTTCTTTACATAGTCAGTTTTGAGTGTAAGAAAAATAAAAAGACAGTAGCGAATTTTTTAAAATATCTTTCTTTTTAAAAAAACCGTACCTCCCAGATGTGCCCGTTATAGCTGTAGGGGGTGCACAGGTGTTGGGGGTACCCAAGTATATTATAGGTACAAGCTAACACGCTATCTATGATTAAATACTGACCCTAAAATAAAATAGTAAAAATAAATTTTGAGTTTTACAAAACGATAAATGGAGAAGCCGGCGGATTACTTAAGCTAAATAGATGAATAAGTCAAATGAAGTGTATGGTTTTGCCAAAGAATTATAAAAAATGAAAAAAGCCAGTATTCAGAAGATTAGACCGATTACTCTTTTTTTAAATCCACACGCGAGAACGGACATGTCAGCCACTTGCATGAACTCAACCCATCAGCCGGATTTTTAATACTTAGTCACTAATGATATATTGTAAACTTTACGTGCTAACAACCCAATATTGGGTATATATAAATAAAATAAACTAGGATCTCTAACGCTAAGGTCAGGGCGGGCACATTTTAAGCATAATTACGCATGTTCCGCCTACTTAGCGGAGTAACTGAAGAAATTTATGTTTTTATTTCGAAGCCTTTACACTAAAAAGATTACACATCAGAAATATTGAGTAAAAGGAACAAAAAAAGGGTTTGAGATATTGTAATCTTCTATGACATAAAACCAATTGGACTGTATAGAAACTTAAATTGAATTAGGTAAGCTGTGAGTAAAAAACCATATACCTTACATATTTTGCAACAACCATTCAGTGTAAAGAAATTTTAAGGTCAGATTCGTAATCTACAGCTCCAGGGGCAACATTTTAAAAAAATTGGCCCTCCACAAATTAATTGATTTTGGTTTACAGTTTACACACTCATTGCTAACTCGGTTTTGAGTTAAAACAAAACAAACAGGCATTGAATTTTTTAATTATCTATTGATTAAAAAACCGCACCTCAGGTGTGTGCTGTTGTTGCTGTGGGGGGGACCAAATTTTGCACTCACTGTGATAAACATAAAAAAACAATGGCCAAGTATATTATAGGTAGCGCTATTGCACTACCTATGATTTAGGTACCTCCTTTTTAAGAGCCGCTTCTACTGAATTGTGATATTTAGCTTTGCTTTCTTTGTTAATTGACTTTGTTTTACAGACAATGGATTTCTTTTTTTCCGAGCTTATAGCCACATTCCAAATAAAATAATTTTTCTCTCTCAATTATGAATAAAAAATGTTACATTTAAATAACAAAAATAAGAATGTAAGTACTTTACTTAATATATCAAGAAAAAGCACAAGCTCACTCGAATTCTGGACTTATAAAATTTTGGCTGCATGATTTTTGGTGAAAATAACCCTCCTCAGTTCCCATAAATTAGGAGCGCGTCCTAGTTCCAATCACTTTTTTGTGATTTTTTTCTTTTTCTGATTTGTATGACTACAAGATCTTTTTCTAACATCATTTAGTCCTTCCTACATCATTTGAAATGTTTGAGCTAGTAAACAAAATTATACATCCTATGAAATTGGCATATTTTCATGATTATCATGTAAAAACTTAGATAACAAAAAAGTTTTGGTCAATGATTAGTATAAGATTATTGAGTTTCTGTTTTTTAATCAGCTACAACAGTCCTAAAATGATATTTCAGTCAAATAAAATATACTATTTGTATTTATTTTATGCATGTCCACTTCATGCTCCTATGCTTAAGTATAGTAGCAGATTTTTAGTTATAACTTCTTAAAAAGTTACTTTAACAAAAAACGACAAACATATTCGGAAAGAGCTTAAAAATTTGCACAAAGTTATACTAATATTTGCTATGTTGAGTGAGACTAATTACATTTTAACATAGCTAGGACAGCATCCTAGCATGGGAACCTTTGACTTCAAAAAACACACGGGAATTCGAGGGTATGCATACAATTTTAAAAGTTGTTCAGAGCTATTAAATAAAAATGCTTTAATTTTATATCTTATTCTAGCATGCAATTGTAATTATTAAGTTTAAGGTAACTATTATATTATTCTTGATTCTAAAAGAGCCAAATAAATTCAACAAATTGGGCCTGGTTTTATTTACAAAATGTAGGTAGGTGACTTTACTCAAAATCAAAAAGAAGCACAAGTGTTATTCAAATTTTGATGTGATAAAATTATGGCTGCATGATTTTTGGGTAAACTTAACAACAATAATGTGACCTCAAGCAGGGGCAGTGGGACCCTATAACCATTCAAGCATCTGTCTGTGGGATGAGTTAGCTTAGGTTATGCCTGCAGACTCAAATTTAATCCCATCTTTCTTATCTTAAAAACTTAGGAGGTACTTGCCTTGTACAAGGTTAATAATGCATTAAGATCAGTTTTATCAATATTTGTTCTTGACTGAGTACATAAGCTGTCATATGACATTTATCTAAAAGATATCATATTTCATTCTGAATATGACTTTATTTTGGGTTTACTGTAAGCCATCACAAGGCCTCTTGTTGTAAGACATATAGTTAGTTTAGTCTGTTGTTGTTGACACTAGGTCACTTGTGTATTTGTGTAGTAAATTTAGTGTTGTCTACCCAGTGATAACATGCATCAAGAGTAAACCGAGTCTGGGCCCCGACAATGATTATTATTCCGCCTGTATAGAAAAGGTGAATACTTTCATATTGTGTCTTTCTCTTCAAAATTAATTTATCTATTTCCATATCAAAAATTGATACAAAAATTATTGTCTAATTTAATCTATGATGACTGCCCAGCTTAGAGCTTGCTGTTGTTGGAATCATTGTTCATAGTGCTATTAGGAACCAAAACTTTTCTGAAAGAGCTTTTGACTATAAAACAAGTTAACCCTTAATTAACACCTGTCCCATTTTCCTCCACAAAGTTTGCTGCAAAATAACTCAAGAACAATGAAATCTTATAAAGCGTGCAAGTGTTCATTTGAAAGCATTGTCCAAGATCTGCAAGTATATGTGCATTTTCTTTTTATGTTAGTAGTGTGAAATTTGAAATATACGTGTATTGAAATAACCTCACATTTTGTTTGCCGCATTGATTGTCCCAGGTTCCACAATTTTTTGTTTCTCTGGTCAGGAATTTTTCCGAGCTGTGGAGCTCATTCCAGGGCTTTCTAACGGTATCTCAATAATTAAAATGCAGCTAATACCCTTTGAGAAATTTAAATCGAAAAATAAAGTCCCATTTCTGGGACTCACGCTCATAAGTGACAGCATGAAAAAGCGACTGTTTTTCTCTTGATGATACCTAGTATTATATCTTCATGACCTTTATTACCTTCAGAAACTGATCAAATTCTCTCTTAGAATTGTATGTACATACATACTACCCAGTGGCGGATCCAGGATTTTCCTAAGGGCAGGGCGGTACCCCTAGAGGGGGTGGGACCCTTATGTATTTGGGCAGGAAAAATTGCCCGTTTTCACCAGAATATCACTCAAAAATACTTAATTTGCGCATTATTTTGGGCCAATGTGGGGCTGGTTGCACCCCATCCGTCCCTGATACTACCTATGTAAACCAGCTGCTTTACAGTCCAATTAGGTACATAGGTACCTATACCTACCTATATGTACCTTGTATGTATCTAAACTAGAGAATCGCCTTGGAACAACATCAGACTATATAGAGAACGTCAATCTCAAGAATTTGACATGCAAAAATGATGGCAAAAATGGGATGTACACTTATTGATGAGCGACCTGCATGTAAACTTATTAACGACATTCCCAAAAATGGGACATACACTTATTAACAACCGTCCCAAAAATGCGACTTTTTTTCTCTCACGTCCTACTGTAGCTAGAGTCACGAAAAAAATCAGGAGACTTTTGAAGGATGTGGAATTCGAATATGAATGAGATTTTGAATGAACTACCCTACACAAAGTGCCATTTAATAAAGGGTTGAATTAACTTGAGAATTGTTAGGGTTTGAGACAGGTCGAAGTGACCTTGCGAGCATACAGGGTTTAGTTAGTACTAAGAGTTAGGTTTTGGGCGTGGCTGCTGAGATTCTCTGCAAAAGTGCAGTAAGCAACATTATGACTGAGGAGATCCGAGGCTGCAGGAATTGAGGTTCATTGGGTTGACTTGAGCTTTGTGCCTACCAGCGCTGAGAGCAGTGTAAGTACTTAAGTAAGCCCCAAGGCAAATACCTAGGTAAGTCCCTGTGACAATTATGTGAGACATAGAACGCATCTATATTTATAGCCTGACTTATTCCATGGTGATTTAGTGTTAACACATCATGTGCACATACGAGCTAGTGCCAGAGTGTTTGTGCACATCATTTATGTTGGCCGTTTATTGCAATTACAGTATTTTGACTTAGCACATCAAATCGCTATTCAGTGTATTTAGTGCTTCAAAGCAATGCTAATAAAATGTTCCATTTTAGCTAGAAAGCTTGATTCGTTGTCTGCATTCTAGGAGAGAGACGTTGATGTGTGTTTACTTTAGTTCCTAGAGCCTTTGAGCATTATACACCTGGATTAATGTCAGGGTTGGAAGACTGCAGCCATTACAGTATGAGTTGCTTGTTACATGAATCATTAGTGTTAAACTGTTTGTGTTATTCTCATTACATCCTTCCCCTATGGAAAAATCGAAGAGTTGGGGCCTACCTTAACTCTAACATGTACAGCAAGGACCAAATAGTGTGAGTTCCTACATATAACAAAGTGCGCCAACCAGCAGGTCATTTAACAAAACTTGTATCATTGTTTTTGCTAGTGCTGAATGCGATAATCCAAGGCAATGCATATTTGGTGTTCCTTGTCTAAGTTCAGCAGATGGAAGTTACAAGTTGTTCTTCAAGCTCTAGATACATTGTTGGAAGAAGTTTTGTATGCCATTGTCCAGACATAGTCAGAACAGCTGCAGTATTGATGGAAGAAGTCATTAAGCATAGCCTGCACAAATTGCTCGAAGAACTCCTCAGTTGTCTCCACTCCACCCATGGGATTTTGTGACAAGCCTGCACATGAAGTTGTTGGCTGGTTGATTGTTGTGGTTGGTCTGCAGTATTATGTGATGTTTGTGGTGTTTTGCCCTTGTGCTTACATGGCCATATCCCCATAGCAGGCTAAGTGACCAATTCCAGTTTTCATCTCATGTGCAAATTGATCAAGGTAACAAAATAAGTCCTTAGTCAGTAATGCGTTAAGGCCACATGCATATAGTTCATCTATTGGTTCACTTGAATGTTCTAGTTGGAAGAGTGCTTGTGTTGTGTTAAGTATATTGGTGGTATGTAGATGTCTTACAATTGGTGGGAGTCTTGAGTTAGAATTTTTCCAAAGTTAGGAGTTTGCTTGAATCTTTAAAGTCAGGTGTCCAGTTTCTTAATGTTGTATACGTCATGCCCACGGTTACTCAAGGGCCAAAACACATTGCTAAAAAATCTGGATCCCTCAGTGTTTCTTGGGTAGATTCAGATACACCTCCTAACCATATGTGGGCAGCAAGAAATTTCTGGGGGGGGGGTGCAAGATTTTTTTGAAGGTCAAAAAATGGCCTTAAAAACGATGGTATGGTGATAAAAACACCATTTTTCGACGTTTCTCATCAAGCACTATCCATTGGCATCAAAAAATTGCGAAAAAAGCAGAAAAATTTTCAAAAATTGAATTCTAGGGGGGTATTTTGATTTCTGGGGGGTATTTTGGTTTCTGGGGGGGGGTGCATACCCCCTAAATGCCCACGCCCAGGTGTGCTCCTAACTCCTTTAGGTTGAAGACGCAGGTGAGACCATCTGGCCAAGCCAGTGCTAGTTTCTGTGTGTAATTTTGTGCTGTTCTCACTAATTCTATCAGTACTGTTAGGTTAATACATGGATAGTGTCTTTGATACATGTGGATCTCTTTTCAACAGATATCTAGCCATGTCAGGCATGCAGTTCAGTAGAATTTTGAGGACTCTGACAGCTGGATGCCTGTGCAAGCGTTTGAGCCACTTCCCTGTAATCAGTAGTGGTATTTGCCTGCCCCAGGTGGTAAGGAGCTCTCTCTTTTCCAGTCCTGATGCTCACTCTTGAGATAACAGTCAAGTTTGTTGATGGGCTTCTACTGCGCCTTCTATCTCCATGAGGCTCTTTGTCAGGGTTCTCATCTACTGTTGGAGTGCAGCTTTTGTCATCAGACATCTATAGTTATCAGATATACAGTGATGTTAATAGAACTGTAATTGTTAGATACAAAATAGTTGTAGATCAATCATTGCATCTAAATGAAGTGCTGTGTAGTTCTGCACATTTATTCCATATGTTTATGTGTGCAATAGGGGGTTCATATTGTGTCTCTAAGCCATGGTACTCATGTGTTTCTGCAAGTTTCTGTGAAATTGTGGTAGTTTCATCAGCCTCAGTGATCCAGGGTACTATCATTCTTCTTATATGATTAACTTTACAATACAGAGTAGTTGGCAAAATGGGTTGAGATGTTTGTGGTGCTGTTCTGTTGTATGGGCATCCTTGTGCTGGTTTGTCAAGTCTTGAACTGATATAGTTGGCCTTGACAGTTGGTTGCTATTGTTGCTGGCCATTATGCAGTGAAAATTTTGTGTTTGTTAGTTGTTGGATTAACAGTGTCAAAATAAAAGTTTATAACAAATAAATTTCACAATTTTCAAATAAATCATGAGGTTAGACATGATCTTAGTGCACAATTGTGTCTTGTTGCAAATGTCAATGTCAAAAATAAACTTTCAAATCTGCTTATTTTGAAATATGACAATAAGTTAAGAGTGATATTGCTGAGAATGCTAATTTGTTTGCAGCTTCTCAATTCTCAGGTTATAAGATTGCACAGTTGCATCCCTTCCTTCTGAGGAAGTTTGTTCTCAGGTGTCACACTAGACTGATTGGAGGCATTTTGTTTAGTGAATTCTGATTTGTGAAGTTTAGTTTGGTCAATATGTACAGTTTGTGGTTCTGCTACCCTGTCAGTGCGTTCTACAGTAATACTGGTTGTCCTGATGACTGTTATACAATATGGTCCATGCCACTGGTGCATCATTTTATGAGTTCTACCTTGTGGTGTGCTAGGATTAAAAACCATGGCAAAGTAACCAATTTTATATTTGAGTTGCTTAATTTTGCGGTCATAATATTATTTCTGTGCCTTGTACACATGCTGGATATTGTTTCTAGCAAGTGTCCATGCTTGAGTCATGTGTTGTTTCAAATCAATTATGTAGTCATCCAGGTCAATAGTATAGGGAGACTGTTTGAAGCTGAGAGCTACGTCAGTTGGTAGCCTAGGTTTTTGGCTATGAGTAACTCAAATGGACTTAATGTTGTGCTTGTTTGATGCATAAGCAAATGTAAGATAAAGAAGTTCATCATCCCAGTTGCATTGGTTCTGACTGACATACATAGAAAGCATGCTTGTTAAAGTGTGGTTAAATTTTTTGGCTAGTCAATCTGTTTGAGGATGGTATGGCGTGTTAATCTTTTTTTGTGTCACAGACAGTGCATATTTAATTTACAAGTTTTGAGATATAGTTTGTGCACCTGCCAGAAAGAAGTTGCTCTGGTGCAGAGTGACAACAGAGTATACCTTCATAAATTATGATGCACTTGTTTTTGCTGTACGGTCAGGTAGAGCAAAGCACTCCACCCATTTAGTTAGGTAGTCAGTGAATACAATGATGTACTTGTATCCAGAATGTGCCATTGGTAGTGGTCCAAGTATGTCTGTGGTCACTCTGTTAAATGGTCTTTCTACAGGTAGTGGGCAGAGAGCTGCACGTGTTTTGTGAGCTGATAATCTGTGTGTTGCACACCCTAGGCACTTAGTACAGTGCTTCTTTATGTTGGTGATCATTTCTCCCCAGTAATCTTTTTCTTTTATGCACTGATAGGATTTTTAAAAGCCATTGTGTCCAAAAAGTATATCATCATGATATGACTCAAGTATTTTGGGTAGAAGTGATGTGGGTATCACTATAGTATGTAGGTTACTATTTTTGTGTGTTTTCCAATGAAGATAGTCATCTATTATGCAGTACAACTTTGACTCAGCAATGAGTAATGTTTGGGAAGCTATGTCTTGTGGTAGTTCTCTATTTTTCAAGTAATTAATGATAAGTGACAATTTAGGGTCTCTAAGTTGTTTTTCTATGAGTTGTGAGCACCCTGGTTATGGGGATATGCATCTCTCCCAAGAAACCAAAATACCCCTAGAAATCAAAATACCCCCCCCCAGAAATCAATTTTTGAAATGTTTTTGTTTTTTTCCGCAATTTTTTGATGCCAATGGATAGTGCTAGATGAGTATCGTAAAAAAATGTTGGTTTTTGCCATACCACTATTTTTAAGGCCATTTTTTGACCTTTGAAAAATCTTGCACCTATCCAGAATTTTGGTGCTGCCCACGTATGGTTGTGAGCATACGTGGGCAGCAAGAAAATTCTGGAGGGGGGGGCTGCAAGATTTTTGAAGGTGAAAAATGGCCTTAAAAATGGTGGTATGGCAATAAAAACACCATTTTCGACGTTTCTCATGAAGCACTATCCATTGGCATCAAAAAATTGTAAAAAATGAAAAAATTTTCAAAAATTGAAAATTCTAGGGGGGTATTTTGATTTCTGGGGTATTTTGGATTCTGGGGGTGCACCCCCAAACCCCCACACCCAGGTGTGGTCGTGAGTCCTGCAAAGTGATTTGTGCAGCATGCATTTAAGATAGTGAATCCACATTTTTGTGTTTGGTCTGGGATTTGTAAGTTTTTGTATAGTCAAATTGTTCCATCCGTAAATGCCATATAGCTAACCATCCAGTCAAGTTATCCGTTTTAAATGTACCTATAAGTGGTGCAAGGTCCATTTGTATGTGTACCTTATGGCCAATAATGTACAAGTGAAAAGTCTTTGCTGCCCAAACTATAGTGAGTACTTCTCTCTCAGTTGCTGAGTACTTCCATTTAGGTTTTGTGAGTGTCCTACTTATATATGCAATAGGATGCTCTTTTGCTTCAAATAATTGGCTGACGGCAGCACCATTCCATATGATAATGCATCTGTTTGTATGTACACAAAAGTCCTTTTTAAACTTTGGTAGTTTGAGGAGTGATGCAGTGGTGAGCGTCACTTTGAGAGTCATGAAAGCATCAGTACACTCTTTTGTCCAAAAATTCTTTATTCATTCTGTAGAAAGTTATGTAAAGATTCAGCTATTTCAAAACAATTTTTAATGAAGCATCTGTAGTATGATACTAGTCCAAGAAAAGATCTTATTAGGTCAATGTTTATAGGAGTGGCTGCATTTTCCACTGCCAGCACTTTCAATTGATCAGGCTTTAAACCTAGTGCAGTGACACTTTGCTCACAAAAATCGCATTTTTAAAGCTGTAGCTTCAGTCCTGATTGTTTTAATCTGTCAAGTATGTACGAGTTTCATGTTCACTATGTGTTTTTTGAGAGTGTCAGAGTGAATAAGTATATTGTTAGCGCAAACGACTTTTTGTACATACAATTGCTATATTAAATTTTATAAATCCTTTAATTTTGCAATGAAATGCACTGATTTAGAAGTGTTAATTATTACCGTTATGTTGTTAACTTTAAGTCTAAATGCATACTGTACTGTATAATATTTTGGGTTTGTTGAATAGCTTGACTTGACAGTGTGCATGTAAAGAATGGTAAGATGAAGAAGGCATATAAGCTACTGTAGGTGAGTTATAGACATAATGACGACGGAGAGCGGATTAGATGTTAGATTCCAGACACAACAAAAAAGTCGACTCAAGCAAAGTGAAAGCCAGACAGAACGGTTTAGAATTCAAGAGTTAGTTCAATCTAAATGCAAGCAATAAACAGAACTGTTATAAAATAATGTATCAATTAGCATAAGCGATACACTGAGGAATAGGTGGAAATAGCACGCAGCAATGCTTAAATCCCTTTAAACACAGTGATACACTTTACAATGAAGTTGATACAAAAAGCGGTGAGACCAAAAACGGAATAGAAAGTATGGCAGGAGCAGGAGGTTAAAAGGGGTCAAAAGGACAACGTTTGATTTAAAACAACAAGTATTTAATGTGCGCAAACCCCATGCAAAATATATCAAAAACTAAATTAAGCAGAGTTGCTTTACTTAGACCCACCAGGATTGAGCTTTCGCTCAATTCCATTCACTCACCAGACTGCATGACTCCCGAAAAGCTATAAAAAGTGGATTAAACATTAAAACCGTTCAGTTCCTTACA
Organism: Mermis nigrescens; assembly: GCA_036768485.1. Classification (NCBI taxonomy): domain Eukaryota; kingdom Metazoa; phylum Nematoda; class Enoplea; order Mermithida; family Mermithidae; genus Mermis; species Mermis nigrescens. The sequence goes on from JAVLUZ010000696.1 coordinate 618,786, forward strand.
CCCAAATTTGCCAAAACTGTATTCTGTCTTGAACAGAAGTTTTCTCCAATTCTGTTTCATTTCCATATTTAATTGGTATTCTGCAGCCAGCCAGGCTGTTCAACAAAAATTTATGGACTTAATTGCTTATTCTTCATTTGTCTGTAAGTAATTAATTTCAACAATAAAATTTAAATCACAAATATTGTTGATTTAAGTAACAATGCTACCTGATTCCCCAACATCCTGACATATTTGGTGGCAGTGGTGGGATTTTCATCTTGTGAATACCAGAAAAACGGATATTTTCAGCTGTGAATTTGAAAACGGAAGAGGATTTTGCCTCTTAGAATCTGCGAAAATAGTAAACGTTAAATTCGGGTTCTAAAATTCAAAAAGTTTATCTTTTCTTTCCTTTTGTCTGACAGTTGAGTGTTATTTTGCCCCTCAGACACCAATTTGGAAGTTTCAGAGATTTGGATTAATATTTTTTGAATCACGATGGCATTGGGACTAACTTTTTGGGAGGAATTTATTGCCGATATTATTTTGGAGATACTGTGGATATTTTTTGAGGGAAAAGATACCGTAGGTTTTACATCGCTTAAGTTTGAATTTATTGATTAATATTTATTTTTGCTTGGGTCCTCTGAAATAGAGTGGGTCCTCTTAAATAGAGTTGATGTTGAATTGAATTGGGTTATATTATTTTTTTCTGACTTAGGTTTTGTGATTCCAGTCAGGAGACGGCGCCATGTATTGTTATTTTCCTACTTGCTGAAATTGGCTGGCCAGCGGTTTTCAGCTTGTCCCAAAATCCTTTTAAATCCCTAGTTTATTGAGTTTCATTGAATTATTGAAGTATTTGACAGAAATTATTATTTGAGTCTGGTTATCAGTGTTAAGGAAAGCTAAACACATTGAAATTAATCATAATATCAAATTACAGATTCTCGACCTGAAGTTTCCGTAGAACCTGAAAGTAGACACGGAAGTCCTGAAAACTTAAATCTAGAAACAGGTGAAGAATTTGGTTAAACTCTTCAAGCACACAAATATTTTTTGCAGTCTATTTGAAGTCAAAGTCCAGAATCAATTTTAGACGCTCATCAAAAGTTCTTAGACTTACTTTTTCATAGTACTTTTGGCCCTACACACAAGCTCAAAGTACCCCTGAGACTTCTCAAGTTGATATATCAAGACTGGTGGGAGAAAGACAGCCTGTCCTTCTTTGAGTGAAAAGGTCAGAAATTAGACAATTTTTGACAGAGAATTTTGATAGACCCGTCACCCAAGCCATGGGTAGCTATTGCTTTTAGGAATGCTTTTACTAAATTTAGTGATCCTGTCAATCAACAGTTACACAATCTTACTGAGGTCTTGAATCAAGGAGCCAACCAAAATGCAGAAGGGGACCCACTCCTTTGTTTGGGAGCTATTTTGAGCATGAGACCACAAAAATCGTTTTCCGGATTTTTAAGGAATCTTTACTGGAGTGGTATGAAAAATTTCGAAAATTTATGGCGCTTCAAGGTGTCTCTGGAGCGGAAGATTCTTACAAAATTGCATTTTTAGAATCTCATTTGATTGGAACAGCTCTGGCTAGTTTGGCAGACATTCTTAATACTAACCCCTGAATTGCTTATGATGATTTAATTGGAGAGTTAGATCAGGCATACCCGGAGGGCAGGGATTCTGACATTTATCAAGGGCTTATCTACTGATACAAAACAAAAAAGAGCTGAGTCCATTCTTGAATTTGTTGAAAGGCTCAAAAATTGGCAAAAGCAGCTTATCCCAAAGTAGGATCGGAAATTTGTGAGAAAATGCTGATACCAATTTTTATTAGAGGACTTTGCCTAAAATTTATGAGGGCTTAAAATATCAGGAAATTGACACTTTCAAGGACGCAATCCAAAAAGCAATTCATATGGAGCAGCAAGTTTTTTGGGAAAATGTCCAGGAATACCCTATTACCCAAGAATCTAAGGCAAATAATAATTTAACCGTCTTACATTCAGACAACATGCGCTTGAATCAAATAAGAAGCATTGTAGAGGCAATCCAAGAGGCATTAGGGGACCAAAGGGAATAGGCCAGACTGAGTCGCTGCCATGAGCAGCAATTGTGCTTTTGTTCTGGAGTTTGCCATGGCAACCAGTATTGCCCTTTCGGTAATGATTTTGATTAGAATTCAAATTGTCATATTAATTGTACAGGCCGTTTTGATAATAATCATAATTTGAATTATTGTAATCATGTAAATGGATCCATAAACTAAAGGCGCTTGAATCACAATAATAACAACTACAATTGCAGTAATTTTGGCCGAAATTCAAATTTTGGCACTAATCAGAAACAGCAGAATTTTGGACAAAATTCAAGTTTTTGGAAATAATTGCTGGAATAATAGGTGTAACAATAATTTTTATCGATCAGATAATTTAAATCGGAACACACAAAGTAGTTGGAGGAAAACCATCCCAGAATTCAGAGACCTAATCCCTAGAATCTAAATTTTAGTAGACTAAATCCTCAGACATCCACAAATAATAATATTTTGGTTGAGAATAACATAATCAAAGAAAAAGGATCTGAGAATGCTAAAATTTTTTATGTAGAGGACGGGGGACTGATCCAACAAATGACAGGAAATGGTTATATAAATAAAGAAAATTCCCAATTCCGCAGAAATGTCTGAGCCACGCAAATCTGAAAGCAGCGGCAATGATGTTACTTCCACAGATTATGTGGCCCTTGAGCAAGCAAACTGGGCCCGTTTCTTGCAAGAGGAGTTTGCCCAATGGCCGTCTTTTAATAGGTTGATCCATTTTTTAAGTCAATACAAAGCAATCAATGGATAAATCGCTCTGTTGTCTTAGAGTATACATAAAAATTCTGCAATCTACAAATGCACTTCATGTTATTAGCTTAGTACTTACGTACCTACCTATTTTCCCAATCATCATGTACATAAAAAGGTTACCAAACTATTAATCAATGTATAACCTATCCTATTAGCTAAAATGTACTTCTCAAACTAAAAAAAAAATTCCCGAGCTATCAATGGATATATAACTCATCCTATTAGCTCACACTTCTTGAACTGAAAAAGTTCCCAAACTATCAATCAATGTATACCTACACAGTTCCCAAACTACACATTATCAAATTCCACTTAATGCAATCTAAATAAGTTTTTTTGGAAAAATTGATATTCATGTTGATTTATGGAAGAAAACTTTATTTTAGAACAATGTGAAAACTAATAAACGACAAATTATTCAGCAAAAGGCAAAAAGGTAACCATTTGGAGACCCCATTTTTCTTTGGTCACAACAACGCACAATTTGGTACAAACGTCATTTGCCCTGAAAAATGATGTAATATTGATGGCAATGAATCAAGTAAAATAATGAAAATACATAAATAGCTTAAAAATGAGTTTGATTAAAAAAATTGAATGAATTTACTGAAATTATTTAAAAAAACCAGGAATATTCCTTAAAACAAATTTAGCAAATATTTCAACGGAAGAACATTAAAAAGAAGAACCTGAAATTATGCTCATAGGGTTTGTGGAAGGATTAAGTGAAAGACTGAAAGGTAAAATTTGCATTTCAGCTGTAATAACTGAAAAATCTCACCTGAAATCGAAACCAATCTTGTGGCCAAAATCATATCTCGTAAAGTTTTCTTTCTTGGCCAAAAAAATTCAGACTGTAATATGAACCCTGTTCCAGGGTTTGGCAAACGTATTGCCTAATTTTCGCTTTTCCGATTCTGAAGAAGAGAAGATTGACCACTGTGTCTATGAAATGTGTTGAGATCTACATGCTTCACAATATGATTGTGATATTGGTCTCTTGAAAGTTTTCCAAAGTCCTCCACATTAGGCCTGAAAACGTAATCTGAAGCCATATTAATTTAGCATTCATAGCAAAATAAATAAAAAATGTGAGCCAAAAAACGAGTGAAACTGTGAAGTTCAGCTAATGAAGCAAACAAGTATGTACATTATGTATATGTGATGATTCTACAGTAAGCAGGCTTGGCTGGTCAAGTTCCGGAACTATTTTTCTTAGCGTAGCCTGTGGGTGTGTTAGCTAAGTTACCAAATTACTATTGATAATAACGTAGCCTGCAGGCAAGTTACTGAACTACTATTGTGAATAGTGTAGCTTGCCTGTCGTATTGCTTTATGATGTTTTGTTTCATGCTGCATTTTACTACAACCCGTCAAAATAATGTTTTGATTTGCATTCAAATTATTATTAAAAAAGCATACTTTATCCAAAATGAAAATTTGTAATTTAATAGCAACTCTTGACACTCAATCTCCTTTAAACTTGACTGAAATTACCATTAAATACTCAAAAATGGTTAAATATAAACCTGTCTTAGAAAGTTTTCCGGGTCTTAGTCTTAAACTAACGAGTCCAAAAGCTACTGTTCTTTTATTTCGAAATGGAAAACTCGTTTCTACTGGCACCGCCACTGACAAAGAGGCTAAAGCCTAATTTGTTAAAATTATAGAACCTTGCAAGCTAGATTCAACTCTTTTCAACAATATACAAATAAATAATTATGTGGCCACAGGAAATATAGGTTTCACTAGTAGTAGTATATAGGGGGAAGTTGCGCGCTTTTTGCAGGGCCGCTCTATCCTTAAGCATTACAGGTTGGCCGCCCCCGCATTTTTCGCAGGGCTGCTGGCCCGAAGGTCCGCCTATGGCTACCTTTGGGAAAAGAAAAAGGTGTGGGTCAGTGGGGGTCAAAGCACGAACAAAGCAAACTGCAGTCTGACGTTTAACCACATGCGCTGATTTGAGTTGATTCTAAAAAGTTAAAGTGATTTATAAGGCGGATGCCGTTGGCAAAGTGCCAAAAAAAGATGGCAGCACATATGCGGTTTAACCCGTGAGTTTAATGTTTTAAATAGGACATATAAGCGGATTTAATGCACGTTTCTGTCAAAAAGCGACTAGTTTTAAGCATAGCAAAGTCTATAAATATCAAAAATTATTTCTGAAAATTGCCATCCCGACTACATATCAAAGTCTATAAATAACTAAAATTTTCCGTCAAAAATTGTCATCCGACTATATCAAAAGCCTATAAATATCAAAAATTATTATTGCAGAAATTTGTCATCCGACTATTTCAAAAGGTCTATAAATATCAAAAAGTCTATAAATACTAGAAAGTTTATAAATATCAAAGTCTATAAATCTCAGAATTATCTCAAATTTTATAAATATATAGCTTACGAATATATAGTTTTCTGGAAACTATGACTACAAATGTCAAAATTCCAGGGTTACTGGTCTCAGCGGGGCTAACAAATAGCTTCCGTCGGCCGACGCCAGTAACTTTTTTGGAGGCCGGCTCAAACCGATCGCAGCGCAAGCTGCACACATGCACAACATGCAATAAAACATATACACGACCTAACAAATTAAAAGAGCATGAGGAATCTGCGCATGTAGGTGCTAGGTACCGTTGCCCTTCATGTGCAGTACTTTTCAAGTTTCCTAAGAATCTTGTTACACATTATGAGAATAAGCACGCAGAAAATAATTGCATGTACTGTAATTCGTCAGATCTCTTCTCGGACACTCACATGAAGGCATGTTTACTAGTAAAAGCTAATCCAGGACCCGAATTAGAAAAAGTTGAGCCCGTTCAAATATCAGTGATGCCTGAGGACAGTCTTCTCCCTGAAGATTTGTCCGACTACCCTAATGATGTTAGGGAGGAAGTCAGGAAGTACTGGTATCTGATTCGTACTACTAAAAGCGTAAATGATTTGCTAGATCACGCCTATAATTATCGCTGGGGAACTGGCGATTATTTAAAAATGCTCAGCGATATTTTCATTCAAGAAAAAGAGGCTTTCCGCGTTGATGCGGCTTTAGGATATATTTTGAAAAATCGGGAAACTGGAGTAAGCAATTATTGGTACGCCTGTCAAAATAATTTTACTCTTCTAGGAAAACCAGTACTTATCAGGAACAGCGATGACGTAAAAAATTTAGCAGAAAAACTTCAAGAAATTGATATTGAGGAAAAATTCAGCCGCCCAGATACAAAATGGGGAATTCAGGCTATAACAAACGTAGAATTTTTTGTAACTCCCCAGAAAAATTTCGTTGCTGGATGCACAGATATTGAACTTCCGATAGAAAAAACGAATCAACGGCATACGTTACATATGACACAGGATAAGCATAGACATAAATTTCGCAGATAACCTATGTTTATTCCGTTGCTTAGCACAATGTCTTGTTGAAAACTTTGAAGCAGACGTAGTTTACAAACTTTTTGTACAGTATTGTCAAAAGAAAAATATTCAGGCTAACACTGAAAATTTTAATGGCGTTCCATACACCGATCTTGAAAAAATAGAAAAATGGTTTGAAATTGATATTCAATGTTATCACATTGATGTAGATAAACAGACGGCTGTTTGCTGGAAAAATACGATCAGGAAATATGACAAACTATTAAACTTAGACGTTTCAATGACTGCTTCTGATAAGGCACACTATAGCTATATAATAAATCTCGATCAATATGCGACAAGATACATCTGTATCAATTGCAGCAGACTATTTAAAAAATCAGAAAAATTACATGATCATGCAAAAAATCACTGCAATAAAGGGGAGACAAAGCATAAATTTCCAGGCGGAGTCTTTCAATTAAAGAAAACTATTTTTGAAGAACTGGCCGACCTTGACATTCCCATAGGAAATCAATTTTGTTCTTACTTAGCCGTATACGATTTTGAGACACTTCTATTAAGAAAAGAAAAAATAAGTTCAACTAAATTACAATTTATCTCTCAGCATCAACCGATTTCATGCGCAGTACATACAAATGTACCAGGATTTGCACCAACATGTTTTATTAATGAGGATCCTGATCAGCTAATCATACAATTACTGCAGCATCTCGAAAAAATTCAAACAGCGCAAAGCGTCCAACTTTTATCATATTTTCACAATATTTTCAAAGCTCTAGATCAAAAAATTCATAATCAGGAAGTATATGTTAAGGAACACGAAGATAAGGATGTAAGACGCGAAATAGGATTCTTGAATCAGATTAAAAAGTTTAAGACCAAGCTACATAGGTATTGTACTCAGTTAACTTGCCTTGGGTTCAACTCGGGCAAATATGACCTCAATTTAATTAAGCGTAACTTATTTCCAGCCCTCATAAATCAAGTTCGCAAGGATCCGCAAAATAATAAATGGCCAAAAGCTATTTTGAGAAATGGCGCTACACTTTGCCTATCAACAAATCTTTTCAAATTTCTAGACATCAGCACCTATGTAGCTCCAGGTTTTAACTTAGATGCATTCATGAAAGCATATAAGGCGAGCTTAGTAAAAGCTAAATTTCCTTATGAATATTTAGACTCCTTTGATAAATTATCTGAACAAAAGCTGCCTGCCCCTGAAGCTTTTTATAGCACCCTGAAAGAAGAATGTATAAGCGATGAAGATTATGAACAATGCATAAATTATTGGAAAAAATATAACATGAAGACTCTAAAAGACTATCTCATATTTTACAACATTCGAGATGTTGTACCATTCTTAGAAGCATGTTTGACCATGGCCCGAGCTTTATTGGGACAGATTCAGAATAGATATTTTCAGGGAGGCCATGTCCCTACCAGGTATCACTGAGCGCTACCTATTTCAAAGCATTCCAGAAACCCAATTTGCTCTCTTTGCATCTTATTCTAAGGATTTGTACTATACACTAAAATCAAGTATGAGAGGAGGACTTTCTATGGTCATGACACGAGCTTGCTATAAAAGATGAGACATATATCCGCAACAATCCAAGCAAACCCGTCAAAGCAATAATAGGACTCGATTTTAATGCATTATATTTATGGGCGCAAGCCATGGATATGCCAACAGGCTATTTTGATCATTGGATTCCTGAGAAAAACGATAAATTTCATAAAATCTCTTCCGCTAAGCCAGTATCAATCGAATATCTAGAATACGAAAGTCAGAAAATAAGCCAGCCAATTCAGCATTCAGGAAATGGTAAAGAAAAAACTGTAGGACCCAGATGCTTACCTGTTGATGGGTTTTGCGCTGCAACAAATACAGTATATGAGTTTTATGGCTGCTACTGGCATGGCCATGACTGCCTAGCAGGTGCACGCAATAAGGAAATTGATCCAGAGGAGGCACAAAACTGGATTAAGGAGAAGGAATCATACATTGAGTCTCTAGGATATAATCTCATCACTATATGGGAATGCCAATGGCATGAAATACGTATGGAATACTTAAAAACGCAAAAGCTTAGGCACTTCTACTATAAAAACTGGATTAGCACTAAGGAAATGACACAAGCAATACTTGATGGATCCATCTTTGGCTTTGCCAAGGTAGACATTTCAACCCCTAATCATTTAAAGGACCTATATGCCGACTTTCCACCAATTATAAAGCATGCTGAAATCAGTCGAGAGGACATTGGCCCTCTAATGAAAGAATATGCTGAAAAAATGGGTTTATTAAAAAAGCCACGGCAAAATCTAATAAGCAGCTATTTTGGGAAAAATATCATGCTATCTACAGAAATGATAAGATTTCTTGTTAATCATGGCCTTACATTAGATAAAGTTCACGAGGTAATACAGTATGATAGAACAAGGCCATTTGAAAAATTTCGCGATATAGTAACAAAGCATAGGCAAGAAGGGGATGAAGACCCAGAACTTGCTATGCTGGCCGATACATTCAAACTTCTTGGAAACACAGGTTACGGAAAGACACTCACTAACAAGGAACAACACACAGATGTCTCATATGCCGACTATGAAAAAGCAGCTGAATACAGCTTAAGTCCTTTCATTAAAAAAATTAAGCATATTACTAACAACTGTTATGAAATACATATGCGTAAAAAGCAAATAACCTTAGATTTACCGATCGTAGTAGGCCTTTTGGTATATAACTGGGCAAAAATTCGCATGCTAGAATTTTTCTAAGATGTATTATTGAAATTCTTTGACAAGTCAGATTATCAATGTATGCAGACTGACACAGATAGCATTTATTTAGCTTTGTCTGCTGAATATTTGTTAGATATAGTAAAGCCGGAAAAAAGGCAAGAGTTTGAGCAAGTTTACTCACATTGGTTTGTAATATCTAAAGCAACCAAGAGAACACCTGCTTTATTAAAAGAAGAATTCAGAGGAAGAGCCATGTGCTGTTTAGCTGCTAAAACGTACATTGCTGTAGATGAGACAACAAATAAAATCAAGTCTAGCAGTAGAGGCTTAATGAAAAAGGTAAGTAAGCTGAGCTTCGAGCAGTACAGCAATGTCCTACAAAATCAGGAACCACAAGGCGGAAAAAATATTGGTTTCCGCATTCAACCAGATAATCAAATATGGACATACATACAAGAAAAGCAGGGACTACCATAATTGTATGTTAAAAGAAAAGTTTTATCTGATGGAAGAACAACAGTCCCATGAGATATATAAAATTTCAACTTAACAAAATTTCTGAACACTGTAAATCTTGTCATGCCTTCAATATGTATAATTTATTTCAAACATTGCAAACTATTCTGTAAGTTTCACTCCAAATGCACATGAATTTGTGCCCACTTGACTCATATTATAGGAACATTGACACAATACTGAGTTAATTTTAGCGTAAAAAAAAAGATTCTTCTCTGCACATCATACAAGAAAGGAGCAGCCTCTTGATACAGGATGTTTTCCATGTACATATTGTGCCTTGTGAGGAGCAAGTGCTGGCAATGCGTATGTGGTTCTGTGGTACATTCTCAGCTGTACCCTGCGATCTGGGTTAGTGGCAGTTGGGGGTGTGTATGCATGTGCTAATTCCCCTCAAAGAGTTTGTGGGCGTATGTATACCTGTATGAATGTTGTTGTATGCGAGCGCTACCTCCCTAAAAGGAGTTTGTGGGCTAGCCTATACTTGTTTGAATGATCTTTCTTGTACATTATGTTAAGAAAAAGTTTTTATTTTTACGATAAAATGCCTCAGTATTGTGTCAATCTTCCTGTGTTTTGAGTCAAATGGGCACAAATTCATGTGCATTTGGAGTGAAAGTTACAGAATAGTTTGCAATGTTTGGAATAAATTTTACATGTTTAGGTGTATAAATTTTGCAGTATTCAGAAATTTTGGTATATATGGTCAAAAAATAAAATTTTTAGCTTTTCAACTGGAAATGACTCACCATTGTGCCAAACTGAGTCCGGACACTGACAAATGGGCACAAGAGTCTGTAAAGTTTGGAAATTTTTTTTCGTAAAGTTTGGAATATTTTTTTTTGTAAAGTGTGAGACTACATTTTACATGCTTAAGCATAGAAATTTTGTAGTTTGAAATATTTTTTTGTAAAGTTTGGAAATTTTTTTGTGAAGTTTTGAGATTGTTGAGATTGTTAAAGCATTGTTGAGACCATTTTATAGGCCTATATGCACCTCATGCTTGTGTTTTGCCACAGTTAAGTGCATTTCCTATCTGCCATCTCATAAAATTCACAAAGATCAATGCAAAATCCCATGTTAGCTGAGCCAACAAACAGTTCAGGCTTTATTTTGAAAATTATCGTATTTTTTGCCTTCTTGTATAATTTTAGCTCCAACGCATACCATTTTACCCGATCTGAAAATCAGCAATGTTGCCTGGCCTGCTAAAATTAGGTAATCCAGTAATAAATGAGACATTTGTAAGCTTCTTATATAATAGTTGATCTTCTGTAAAGCACCACAAGATCTTTGTGATTTTTGTGTTAATTATTCTTTCATGGTTTTCTATAAGTTTTTTCACAAATGTTGTTTTACCTGATTTTGTTGGACCAGAAACAATGCATGTAAATGGATGTTATAAATCATTTTGGCTGCTCATAAAACTTTAGTTCTCTCTTTAATAACTCTGTGTCAAACTTTTTTGGCCAATTTTTAAATTTTACTTTATATGTGCCTTTGCCCGTATTTATAGCTTTTTGCAACTCTCTTATGCATTTCAGCCTCTGATTCAGCTACTTGGAGCTCCTTTCTATACAATGCACCAACAATTGGTTCTGCCATCAAATCTTCAAACTTTCATGTTTCAGGACAACTGTCTGACACCTCTTTGATACAAAACAGTTCATTTGTATATGTATGCTTGCTTGCTTTTGCAAAATTTCTTTCTGAGGATGTTATTCTCACAAGTTGTCTAATAGGCATTGCTGCTTCTGGTTTACAATTCAACCAATTTCTCAGCATTAATGCTAATAGTTCTCCTACATTCTTATACATTCACATCAATTGGCGTTATATTATTTAGGCTACTATGTGGGGTGTTATTGTAACTCTCCATTATGCTTTTATATACCTTTATCCAATTTTCTTTGATTAGTATGTCATGTATTGCATAAGCTTGTCACAGAATGTTCCATGAAATCATTCCACAAAATTAGCTTTAATCTCAGGACTGCTTGTCAATATGTGCTTGATTTTGTAAAATTTTAACAATTTATTAAATTCACCTTTAAATTCATTGCCATGATCAGTTCGCACTGACTGGGGGGTGCTAAGCTGTCATATTTTTTTAAGGCTTGTGACACAGATTTAGCACTTTGATTAGTCATTGCCTGTCCATAAGCTTTACATGAAAACACATTAATTACCATCAAAATATATTGATTTTTATGATTTTTGTTTCTAAATTCTTTGAGATCAAGAAGGTCTACATGCCACAGGAGATTAGGACCTAAAACTATAATTGGTCGCCTGAGAAATCGCTTTCTCACAGGTTTATATAGCTGATAAGTAAACTGTTTAGACAAAAATTCTTTTACTCGTTTATTTGATGCTTTCCTAACTTTTTGCAGTTTATTAATACCTCAAAATGATCCTGGCTTGCTGTCCTCTGTCCACTGTATCTTTAATGGCTCCATTGTTCATAAATATATTGAAAAAGGATTTGTTTATAGCATTTTATAGCCCTGCCAAATGCGCTTAATCTGTACCCAAAATTGTCAAATAATTGGGCAAAATTGTATGTGTTGGAGCAAAAAAACCTTTCAAGAAGGTGAAAGAACAATCATGCTCATCTTGATCTATGCAAATTTTATGAGGTGGTGAAAAGAAAATGCTTGTAATTAGTGCAAAATGCGAACATGCTTGAGAAATGCAGACTAGATTCACAATATTCCAAACTTTACAAAAAAATTTCCAAACTTTACAAAAAATATTCCAAACCTTACAAAAAATATTCAAAATTTTACAAAAATATTCCAAACTTTGCAAAGTTACTATGCTCAAGCACATAAAATTAATTCCAAACTTTACAAAAATATTCCAAACTTTACAACAAATTTTCTGAACTTTACAAAAAATATTAATAACTTTAACAAAATTTATCCCAAACTTTACAAAAATATTCTGAATTTAACAAAAAATATTGCAAACTGTAAATTTTTAGATCAATACTGATGATATGGATAGATTTGCATAATAAAATCTGGCCATTTGGCGCCCTTTTCAGACGTTTATTACTTTATCAGATTTGAGACTCAGGAATCAAACTTTTGTGGGTACCCTCGCCAGCACACTAAATAATCAGTTTTATTGCTTCTATGCGTTTTCAAAATCTTTTTAACAATAAACAAGTCATCCGAGAATATATCAATTTTTGCTGTTCAGGATCATAAAAAATACCCTTGACTCTTTTAGCCCATTTGGTCTTCTAAAACATAGATGGGTGGGGTTCAAGCATATCTTTCTTTAATTACAAAAAACTCCTCTGTCCAATTAGGCCAAAATTCTTTTTCAAAAGTGTGCTTAACTTTACTTAGTCGGACTTTATTGCCAATATTAAATTTAAAAACAACATTCTGCTTATCAATCCTAAATGCTCTATTCAAAATTTCCGTCTCATTTTCAATGGTAACATTGGCTGGAGAGGCACCTATCGTACAATGCTTGGTGTGATTATAATTTTCATCAAGTTGGGTAATACGTCAATAAATTTATATGAATTGCTCTTGGTGAAGTACCTAGTCATGAAAAAATTGATATATTCAGATTTTAGAAATTTCTGGAATTCCTTGTTTGTAAATTTGGTCCCTGCATCTGTTTGCAGCTTGTATGGTTTTTGATTTGATGAATGCAAAATGCTTTGAAAAGCGGTCAGAACATCTTTTGAACTTTTAGATTTGAAAGGGATGGACCATGCATACCTTGAAAATATGTCTACGGAATTAAAGAGATACTATACATGCAATACATTGACATAGTTACAGTATGATGAAAATAAGAAGTTTTGTCACTTAATAATTAATACTAAATATATCCGAAGCTTAAAATTAACCAAGCATTTACTATATATGATGGGATTTCTGGGAAGTGAACTTGATAATATAAATTATGCTGTGGCGCAAGAGTTAACCTAAGCTGCGCACCATGCCCCCAATATGTTAAGTGGTATGCCTAATTTCTACATATATTGTGATGTACTTGAACCACAAATTGTTTGAAATGTTTTTGGGCCACTTCTACAAGTTATAAATATTGAGGGAAAGTACATGGACATCATAAATCACTCATATATTAGCCCATACTATATTCCTGTGCTTGAAAAATCATTTAATTTGATTGGAAGTAAACATCAAAACAGATCAAAATCAGCTTATACCTTTTGAGTTCGGAAAAACTATTGTAAATTTACATTTTAGAATGACTTAGTTAAGACACATCCGCCTTATAAATTAATTTAACTTTCTATAGACAACTCAAATCGTGCATGTGGTTATATGTCGGACTGTAGCTAGCGTTGTTCGCGGTTTCAAACCCCATCTGAAACCTGCACTTTCTTTCCCCTAAGATAGCCGAAGGCGGACCTTCGGGCCAGCAGCCCTGCAAAAAATGCAGAGGCGGCCAACATGTAATGCTTAAGGATAGAGCGGCCCTGTGCAAAAAGCGTGCACGACTCTCCCTATATACTACTTGCCTCAATACCATCAAGAAAGAGTCAAACAATCTAGGCCTTTCCAATACATAGGCTTGGATTATTTAGGTCCTATAATAATTAAAAATGATAAGAAGTATATAAAAACATGGATTTGTTTATTCACATGTTTTGTTACACAAGCTATTCATTTGAAATTCATAAAAAATTTATCATTGCAGACCTTTCTAAACTGTTTGAGACGTTTTATTGCCAGACAAGGATGACCAGATAAGATTATTTTGGATAACGCATCTCAATTTAAATTAACAAAAAGGGTACTAGAACCATACGTGGGCAGCAAGAAAATTCTGGGGGGGGGGGGTGCAAGATTTTTTTGAAGGTCAAAAAATGGCCTTAAAAATGGTGGTATGGCGATAAAAACACCATTTTTCGACGTTTCTCATCAAGCACTATCCATTGGCATCAAAAAATTGCGAAAAAAACGAAAAAAAATTTTCAAAAATTGAATTCTGGGGGGGGGGGTATTTTGATTTCTGGGGGGGTATTTTGGTTTTCTGGGGGGTGCACACCCCTAAACCCCCCATGCCCAGGTGTGACTAGAACACATTTGGAATAACAAATTAGACAAAACAATTCTTGATTACTTTTCATCAATAAAAATCTCATGGATATTCATTCCTCAGTATGCCCCCTGGCAAGGAGGTTTTTATGAGAGATTAGTAGGTTTGTGAGACAATGCATTCAAATGAGCTTGTGAAGGCAGGTTTCAGCTTATGAAAATTTTATTACTTTAATGTCCAAAATAGAAGCTGTTTTAAACATGAGACCTTTGACATATATTTCTGAAGAACTCAAATCAATCAAAATTATATGACCTATTGATTTTTCAACACCATCCATTTATTTAGGCACACTCATTGAAGAGCATGATCACAAAGACCCTGAATATCTTGTAGATATTAATTCATCACACAGTTTTTAGAATACCACCATAAAAGCATGAAAACCTTAGATACATTTTGGCATGCATGACATATAGAGTACTTGTTGAGTTTACATGAATGTTCACAAACAATATATAAACATCCTAGACTAGAATCAGATTTAAAACCAAAAAAATGAAATTGTATGAGTTAAAGATGTTGACATACTTTTTTGAGATCAGTGGAAATTAGGTAAAATAATAAACTTAGTAGAAAGCAGAAATAACAAAGTAAGATCAGCAGAATAATTGATGCCTAAGAAGAACATTATTAAATGACCTTTAAATAATTTATATCCACTTGAACTTAATTCAATGGACATCACCAACAACATTGATGATAATGTCAATGAGATGGCTGAAGAAGTGATTAAAACACATTGCTTATTGCTTATTGCTTAACGGCCATTCCGCCCATAGTGGGCATTGACCATGTTGTTTGAAATTGTGCACCACTGCAACCGGTCGGCGGCGATTGATCTAAGATGATGTAGCCACGAAACGTTAAACTTCTTTTGACTAAGGTTGAATGGGATCATGATAAGTTCCTCTGCCTTTTTGTGGAAATATCGCTGCGTTGTATGTCTAACGCCTCCTTTAGAGGCGTTAGATTATATTATATTATACAATATTATATCACATTATACAATATCCATCAAAAAATATCATTTAAAGTTTTGAAAAACTTATTTTTCATCACTTTATTATTTCTCATGACTATAAAATTTACTTATGGTCTAGTTGACGATGAAAAAATAATTCAAAATGTATTAAATCTCAGAATCTCACTTTTATACACTCTCAGACATGTCTTAAAATAGGAATAATGGTTCAAAAAGATGCATATGAACGATTTTGTTGCTAAAAAATCTCTTGCCCATTTGGACACTTAGATAATTATGGTAAATGTGGACCAAAATGTGACTGTCCGACTTGGGCAGAAGAATGTTCATATGTTGATGATGAAAACTTTAATAACAAAAATTACAGCTACATTTTAGACATTTTGAAACCAAATGTCTGCTCATTCACACCAAATCCAAGTTGTGACCAACATCCATGATACATTTACATGTCACAGATACAATTATTTGATGATTCTTTATATTTTGTGAAAAATCTTCAACTAGTTTACACTTCACTTAATGAAGATGCTTATATTTGCTTTGGGGATGGTCCTCTACAGATCGGAACCTCAGATTTTTGTGGAAATTATGGATGTAGTACAGATAGTACACAATTTTGTTATTACAATTAAAACGAAAAAATTAACTTTGTTAATTCAGACAGAATGGTTCCACTAAAAGCTTGGGGAGTGCTCTTGTCACTGTTTATGGCCCCAAACAACCAATAAACAAAATTAAACATTGTACACAATGTAACTCTACTTGTGTTGCTGGTTTAGAAATTGAGATTCACAAAAATCTAATTAATTTAATTGAAGTTTGCTCAAAACCATATTGTTACAAGATTACTGAACCAAAAATTATAGAAATACTTCAATTTCCAAGGAAGTAGTAATAAAATGTCATATTTTTTAGGCTAAATTATGGAATAAAGGAATTTTCTCAGAAGAAATAGTATACCTTGTCCTGCATCAGCTTATTGTGAAATGTTAACCTGTTATTTTTGTCTTGATGCCTTTTATAATCCTCAATGCATCCCAAAAATTTATTACTTCATATTAATTATCCCTTTATTACTTTTTATGCTTATATGTTACATTTTAAGAAAAAATCTAAGTTTATTATTTTCATTTGTAAAATAACTGAGGATCCTTATATACTGTTTATGTTTCACAGCTTTTGGAAGGAAGGAAAAGTCCGATTCTTCAATTCCACTACTTCTTATCAAATCAAAAAAGTCTAACGAAAATCCATTCATATTTAAATAAATTTCTAAAATAAATATTGCTCTTATAACATTTTTAATTTTTATTTTCTCCATTAGATGAACTAATGTGCAGATATTTTATTTTGAATGCACAAAGTTAAGAATGTATTATTGATAATAATTCTTCAGCACATTGCACAATATTGCAATCTCCACAACTTCCACTTGTCCCCCAAGGACAGGAAAGCAGTTTCTTACCTCAGAATGAACAAAAGCAACCTTTAGGGACTTTATCCATAGAAGTTCATGAAGTTACTTTAAATTGTTAAGCAGAAAATGATTATTTTACACAGGCTTTTAAAATGGGTGTTTAATCTGTAAAAAGATGTTCAATGTTTGGTTCCTGTTCTGGAAACAAATGCATTGGGGTGAATTTTGACACAAAAATACCTGAACTCGATCACAGAATTGACTCGTTACCTAGTTTTACATTTTGTTCAGTCTTGTGGTTGTGCAGCATGTGGATGTGGAACTCATGGCTCACTTTGCCTTTTTTATTGTATTCTTGCAGAATCCATGAGCTATAACATTTTTGAACTATTTTCTTGTCCAGTCTGGACTTCTAATGTGAAACTTAAGATAAGAATTAATTCATAAAATAAATTATTAGAACATGAATTTGACCTAAAACCAGGTTTACCAAAATGAGTGGGAAAATATAAAGATTGAGCTGGAAATTTTGACTGTTTCTTAGCTCATAATTTATGTACTTGTCAAATGCAAGATACAAGCATCTTGTCAATGTGTAGAACGTATTTTAGATATTTTCTTCAAAAAATCAGAACACATTATACCTATGAACATGTATGGTTTGATTATTGGATTGGGAAAATAAATATCAATTGAATATGACAGTTTAAGTTCAGGTGAATTACAAATAACGTTAAATGGATTTTATCTGTCCGGCAAAATAAATTGAAATAAATGTATTATTAGAACATTAAATTTTCGAGGTTGTTATAACTGTTCAACTGGTGCAAAACTCAATTTCAAATGTGTAATCTACGTCGGGCAAGCAATTGCCCACGTTTCTTGTGGTTAAAATTATTTCCCGACTATTTGCACAGAAAATAAAGAATTTCATTCAGTAATATTTTATTTTAATTATGCACAAGTGAATGGAAATTGTGAAGTCACTTGTCCAGCCAGAACTACAGCATTTGATATCTCAGCACTTCTGATTTTTGTAAGTAAAGAATTATTACATAATTTTACTAATATTGTCATGACAAGAAATATTACATCTGGATCTGATTTTCAATTTGTTATAAATCCATTTACAAATAATTGGATTCACACTATAGTTATTATCACAATCATCATTATCAGCATCCCTGTATTACCAATTCTGATAAAATGTTTTCTTTTGATACTACGTTTTGTTATTTAAGTCTTGCTTTACTTACAACTGAAAATCAAATCAGTATTTGAGATAATGATACATATGTATAGTATTAATTTATTATGTTTACACTATATTAATATATTTTATGTCAATAAAATATTTGAATTTTAATTACATGCTTTAGATGTCAATATTATCATTTTTACTGAGCGATTCTCCATCTGTGGAAACAAAAACTAAAAACTGGAAAAAGCAAGTCACTACTGCAAATTGGTCTGTCTATACAGAAATTTGGTTCAATAAGTTTGCTTGCAAAGTTGGTGACATTTGATACTATTTAGTTCCATGGGATAATATAAGTATTGAGTTGGTGTTGAAAGTCATTCGAAAGGATTCAATTGTTAAAAATATATTTAGTATTCACTGTAGTGAATATTTTGTTCAAGGAGATCAAGAAAATGATGAACAAAATTCAGAAAAAGACCATTTTGCAAATATTTCACAAGTTTCTGCCTAGACAGTTCAGCTATGATTTTTAATCTGTTGTCACTTGGTTGTGTACCAAAAGCTCTTTCACAATTTCTGCTTCACAGGAAAATGAAATTCATTTGCCCTGCGCCATTGGCTGGAATTGTGAATTTAGACAAGAATCTGAATAATTTTCAGCCATCTGTTAATTTATGTTAAATGATTGAAACAATCCAAAAATCACCCAATGCTGACCACAATTTATTGAAAATTGCAGAGAAAATCTTCAACTTAAATATTAATCAGCAAGAATTTTACAAAAAATTCATGGCATTTCTTCAGATTTTTCACAGTGTTAGACTTCAACATTCATGCGTTTATTGAATATCACATTGAACTGATTCATAGCAATTATCTAATGTTCAACAAAATTAATGAAGTAGATCCAGTGAATAAAGAAATACAAATATTCCCTTTAGACTCTATTATATGGCTGACAAAGGCAAAATTGGTCAAACACAAAGTGAGCCAAAAGACTTTATTCAGAGTTGAAAATAATTTGCATATGACATTTCATAATCAAACTGGGTTGCAATCCACAGTTGAACAAAATTTTGATACATTCAATCACAGAATGGTGCAAGATTTCAAGGCCAATTTTCACCTGTGTCCAGCTACATTCTGGTCAGAGCAATATTATGAATTTTACGTGTCCTATTGTCAAAAGCTAGGAAGTAATTCATCCCAAATTGGCAAGATCTGAAAGCAAAAATAGAACGTTTACAAAAGGCAATTACTATGCAAATAGAAAACAAGAAGCTATTTTTTGAATAAGTTCATAAATTTCTATCATTTTTGGCCAGTATGTCATGGAAGCAAGAAAAACTTATGAATTATATAATCATAAATGTTGGATTTTTTATCTAATACCTTTATAACTAATATAAAATTTTATTTCACAACTTCATATTGATTATTATTTTAATGGACAAGTGAGCTAATTCAATACTTTTGATGTTCAATAATTTGTATGACAATTGACTGATATTTTTCATAATAATAAACTTGACCCTTACTTATAAGATCTTAAGCGTCACATTTATGTCAGTTTCTCATTTATATGATGCAGCTTCCTTCAATGAATAAGTGTTTTCATGTCATGTTAAAAAAATATCACATGGAAGGCACACTAAAAATTTTTGGTTTTTTCTATCATGATTAATATATCTCACACATGATGGATGCCCTTTTATAAACAGATTTAAGGCGGAATCAACAATAGAGCAAGAGCAAGAGAGAGCGATAGCAGCATACCCGGGCAGCAAGGAATTTCTGGGGATACCTAAACTTGATCATTAAAATATTAAATACTTTCCGAATTCCAGGACACCCCCAAACCCCCTTCGCCCCACCCAGGTGTGGTCAGTATGCATGGGGATCCTGTGTCTTTCAATAGTAACAGTCCTATTATGCATATTAATTAATAAATCACCAAGTGATTGTAGTGCGTCACAACCTATGATACAGTATATGTTGTATTTAATCATAGTGAGGGGTTGAAAATCAAAAAATTCACTAGAATGTTGTTTGTAGCTAAAGTCACCATGAGTATAGTTTGCCTTGTTATTATTATTTCAGTGCCAGTGGAGGTTAGGAGGGTTGTAAAGGTCATACGTGGGCAGCAAGAAAATTCTGGGGGGTCCAAGATTTTTTAAAGGTCAAAAATGGCCTTAAAAATGGTGGTATGGCAATAAAAACACCATTTTTCGACGTTTCTCATCAAGCACTATCCATTGGCATCAAAAAATTGCGAAAAAACGGAAAAAATTTCAAAAATTGAATTTTGGGGGGTATTTTGATTTCTGGCGGGGTCTTTTGGTTTCTGGGGAGGTGGTCTAGACTCCCCCAGACCCCCACGTTTATGTGTGGTTGGCAGAAATAGGTCATTCACTAGTCCAAAAAGATGCTCAAACAGTCACTCTCTTATGATAGAAGATTCAGAGCCTGTGTCTATTATTGCAGGAGTGTGTTTGCTGGATATCTTGATGAGTATTTTAGGTACAGATAATGGTGATTCAGTCCCTGGTTTTTCATCAGGTTTCTTGTTGCATAGAAGCCCTGGGCTTTTAAATCTTTTTTAACTTGTTTCTTTTCCAACTTGATATGAGTATTCTGTGAGCATAGAGTCATATTAGAAAGTTCATTTCCACATTCATTAGTTACTGCATTCAGATCTATACTGGAGATACTTTCAAAATTGTCAGTGAGCTTAATAAAGAGCTAACACCATACATGGGCAGCAAGAAAATCTATGGGGGGTGCAAGACTTTTCAAAGGTCAAAAAATGGCCTTGAAAATGATAGTATGGAAAGAAACGCCATTTTTAAACGTTTTTCATTCAGCACTATCCATTATGATCAAAAAATTGCAACAAAAAAAATAAAAAAATTCAAAAATTGATTTCTGGGGGAAGTATTGTGGATTTTGGTTTCTGGGGGATATTTTGGTTTTTCAGGGGGTGAGGGTGCATACCCCAAACCACCCCCGCACCCTGGTATGACTAACACTATAATGAGAAAGACTAAGGCAGTCACACATAAATTAACGAGAACTTGGTAAAATGCATGCAGTAAATGATTGGGAGCATTAGTTGTTTTAACTGCAGTTTTATCATGTGAATGTTTAAATTTTTTCTGACCAAAGGCTGAGATATTGTCAAGTGCAGATCCACTTCCAGATAAAATTTGAAAAATAACAATTCAATCAATTTTTAATCAAGTTTGTGAGTGTTGCCAGCATATGTGTTGCTTACAAGTTCATGAAATAATGTAGTTGAGTTAATAGTGAATAGCGTCCACTTTCTAGTCCAAATTAGCTCAATTGGAGTTTGTGCAACATGTACAATACCTTGTGCTGAGTAGTAATTTAGTCCATGCTTAAAAATGCTCTGTATTCCATTTTCACATGGTATTTGTTTTGAAATCAATGTTAAGCCAGTGCTTTCAGGGGTAACAAAGAGTCTTTGTGCACCAACTTCAACCAGTAAGTTTATATAGCATGTATTTTTCACTTTGTGATCCCAATAAATCTTACTTGTGTTAAGTGGCATGGCCAAATCATGAGTACATTTCCAGCAAAAGCTACAATAATATTTTACTTCCTGAGGTTGTGTCAATGTGTAGTATTTGTATGATTGTGTCCATATGTGGGCAGCAAGAAAATTCTGGGGGTGCAAGATTTTTTTGAAGGTCAAAAAATGGCCTTAAAAATGGTGGTATGGCAATAAAAAAACACCATTTTTCGACGTTTCCCATCAAGCACTATTCATTGGCATCAAAAAATTGCGAAAAAAACGAAAAAAATTTTCAAAAATTGAATTCTGGGGGGTATTTTGATTTCTGGGGGGGGGGGGGTATTTTGGTTTCTGGGGGTTCATACCCCCCAAACTCCCCCCCCCACGCCCAGGTGTGACTGTGTCTAGTTCACATTGAGCTGACATGCATAGTTTGAATGAGACATTTTTGAACCCTCCTTGTTTGATTTACAGTATGCATTGTTCTAGGTACTGCAGTTTAGCATTTTCTTGTTTTGTGCTTAAGTGTGGTCCTTTCAAATGTTTTAGTTCATATTGAGTTTTGGGGAAGAAACTGACATGGTGTGTGATAACTTTTATAATGGTGCCTTGCAGTGTGCTATAAGCACTCATCAGTATACAAAGTGAAGTGGGTCATGTTAAGATAAAGCCTGCTTGCAGTTCTTGGACAATCACAGAAGTCTCAGATTAAGTCCCAGATTATTATTGTGTCATCAGTTATACTATTTCCTTGTTGTGAGTGGCCCTAAGTCTGAGCTGAGTTTAGTGCCATCAGTAGTGCCAACCTGTCCTTGTTCAATGAAAAAGCTGATTGCTGTTTTGCATTTATCGTTGCAACACAATGTAAATTGATGCTTACATTGTCTGAACTTGTACAAAGTCCATTGTGTCTGTCCATCAGATTCTGCATGCCCCATGTTTTAGTGTGCCAGACTTCAGAGCAGACAGTAGTTGCAACAGGTATTATCACATTCTCATCAAAAACAATGCCTTTACTGCCTAGAAAACCTGTATTAGTACACATAGTTCGGTTATATATGTAGCATTCTGCAGCTCCCATAGTGTAAGGTGTATCTTTAGGTACCCAAATATAAACTTGAATTTTTTGTGAAATGGAATTCAATAGTGGTGGAATGCAGTTCACTTTTTGAGGAACAACGAGTATAGCCACTCAGCAGTTTGCTACAAAAGTTATACATGCTTATTTGAGGCAAAGTCAGACAAGATGCCATGTGTGTGAATAAGTTAGGAATAAACAATACAAAAAGTGCTTTGAGCAGTGTATATAATTCAAGGAATTCAACATGAATGCAGAAAGGCTCTAAAATTGCCTTAAAAACGAATGCTACTGCAGCCTTACTGAATTTTGGTGAACTAGGCAAATTCATTCCCAGAAGACACTCAAACTGTCCCAGTAGTTGACCTTGTCTCCTGGGTTGCAACACAAAAGTATAGCCCATGCTTAAGCATAGGCTGTGTTGAAGCATAGTCTTGTGTTGAAGCATATACAATATACTTTGTGTTGCACTCTAGAGTATGACATCACACCATAATTGACCTCAACTATGGGTATACTGTAGATGTTTTCAAACTTGCGAATCACAAACAAAAGTCATACTTTACACTACAGCAAGAGTACCTATTTAATGCAGGGGGAGGAGTGTAACGGCTTCCTGTAGTAATGTTATAACACCTATTTTTTGAATCAATGGCCGGATTGAGCTCAAATTTGAGAAACAGCATATACACGAGTCTATTATTCTTTACACATTGGCTTACTGTAAGTATACTGTAGCTTTCTGGATTTCCTATATATGACAAACTAATAGTCAAATAAAGCTAAAATTCAATAAATTAAATGTATATGAGTCAAAAATACCATACATAAAATAGAGTGCATAAGGTTACTGTAGGTATGCTACAACACACATCTTTTGATTCACTGAGCTGGAAATTTCAGAGATTTAACAAACACGATAGAACAGTGCACCAGGACTACTATAGGCAACATTTAGTGACCTTTAGTGAGGAAAAGGTGGTCGTGAAAAAGGTTACAAAGGGTCCACAGTCTCACACAGATCTCCCCCAACCTATAGCTGGAGGATCAATATGTAGAATGCAGATCTTTTGTATGAACACACTGAAAATGTGCATAATACTTAATAAGATTATTAGACAATAAAACATGAAGATACGGGTTTAACAAAAATATGAGACATATCTTGCAAAATTTGGAAATTATTTTGTGAAATTTGGAAATATTTTGTAAAAATTTGGAAATTATTTTGTAAAATTTGGAAACTATTTTGTAAAATTTGGAAACTGTTCTATATGGTCAAGTATAGGTGTTTTGTAAAATTTGGAAATTATTTTGTAAAATTTAGAAACGTTTTTGTAAAATTTGGAAATTATTTTGTAAAATTTGAAAATTTTTCAGTAGAATTTGTGAATTATTAAGTATAATTTGGAAATTATTTTGTAAAGTTTGGAAATTTCGAAAAAACAAAAGTATTTACAGTTTGACCACTATGGAAACCCACAAGTCAAATTTTGATGGGTACCCCTGCCAGTGGACCAGATATTTGGTCTTATTAATCCTCCTACGCGTATTTAGAATTATATCAACAATCAAAAGCTCACCTTTCTTCACATGGATTTTTTGAAGTTTCGGCTCAGGAAAGACACTCTCCAATGTCTCACCCATTTGATCTTGCAGAGTGTAAACAAGCAGTGTTCTTGCATATTTTTCATTAATAGTTAACCACTCTTCTGTCCAATTAGGCCAGAAGCCTTTATCAAATGTGCAATTTACTTTACTTATTTGTACGTCATCTCCAAAAACAAATTTAAATATAATATGTTGCCTAGTGGTTCAAAATACTTTATTCAGAATTTCCTGCTCATTGTCCTCATCCACATTTGCTGGAAATGTCTCTATAGTTTGATGGTACAAATTATTATAATTTTCCAACAAATAAGCCAAAATGTCAATGTACCTATATGTGTTTTTTGCTGTAAAATATCTCCACATTTTTTCCTTTTGAGTGCAGTTAAAACGTTCTACGACACTGGCTTTTAGTTCACTTTTTTTGTGAAAAAGTGGATATCCTAAGTTTTTAGAAAATTTCGAACTTCTCTGTTGATAAATTCTTTTTCCTGCATCTGTCTGCAATTTATATGGCATTTGACCGGTTCTAAAAATTTCCTGGAATGCTTCCAGAATTGATTTTGAAGTTTTGGTTTTGAGTGGCAAAGACCATGCATATTTTGAAAACAAATTAATACAATTTAGTAAAAATTTATACCTACTATCGTATTTGCTCAATGACTGCAAATCAACAAGATCAGCCTGCCATTGCTCATCAATATCACTTACTAGAACTTTATTGTGTGTGAAATGCTTTTTGACTGGTTTATGTAATGTATATGTTGGTTGTTTAGCCAGCTATGCTTTCACCTGCAAAAGTTTTATATCAGGTAACACCCATTTTGGTTATATTAAATTAAGGCACTGACAATACTTATATATGAATGAGCAGGATTTTTTTGGGTTTTATATTTTATTTTATTTTTGGGGTTTTATATTTTTTTAATCATAAATAATACTTAATAATTCAATTTTTCCTTTTCTTTTTCCAAATCTTAGGCTATATATTGCCTTATAACACTGTTTCCCGCATCCTGAGACGCTCAGTTATATTCTATACATCTTGGACATGTTTGTACAGTAAAATATGTATGCTCTAAATTTGTTTCAAAACAATCTTTTTGAATTCGCTCTTTGACAATAAAAACAATTGAATAATGAGAGGAAACATCGGCCATTCTAAGTTTTGCCCACAAATAGCAATTGGCGGTCTAATTAACCTGCCATACAGCTTCCTTTCCTCATCACCAAACATACATTTCTTAATTTCATTCATTTCCTCCATCTTTGAGAGGATTATCAATATTTGGAATGCTACTCATATTTATGGACTTGATTTATAAATATTAAAACAAATTACAAAAAGTAAATGTGATCATAAAAAATGCTCTTTGAGCATCCTTTCACATGTATAGTTTCACATGTACAGAAATCAAAATACCCCCCCCCAGAATTCAATTTTTGAAAAATTTTTTTCGTTTTTCTCGCAATTTTTTGATGCCAATGGATAGTGCTTGATGAGAGATGTCAAAAAATGGTGTTTTTATTGCCTCTACCACCATTTTTAAGACCATTTTTTGACATTCAAAAAATCTTGCACCCCCCAGAATTTTTTTGCTGCCCACATATGGTTGGAGGTATGTAACAGAAAAGCAAGATATAAAGTTATCACATGCTACGCCTAAAATCCGGTCACAATCCCATTTTATTTTTTGTTATCAATATCTGTGAGCCTGTGATACCTTTCTAGATAAACACACCCTTAAAACCTGTCAAAACGCTCCTATCCCATTAAAACACCTGGGCGTGGGGGTTTGGGGTATGCACCCCCAGAAACCAAAATACCCTCCCCCCAGAAATCAAAATACCCCCCCCCAGAATTCAATTTTTGAAAATTTTTTTCTTTTTTTGCAATTTTTTTATGCCAATGGATAGTGCTTGATGAGAAACGTCGAAAAATGGTGTTTTTATTGCCATACCACCATTTTTAAGGCCATTTTTTGACCTTCAAAAAATCTTGCACCCCCTCCCCATAATTTTCTTGCTGCCCATGTATGATTCTAACTAGTATATAATTCCTTAACACTATATGCAGCCAGCACTTTTCTCCGACGACTCAACCTGTTTGTGATTTAACTGTGATGCATACGTTTTATTTGTCCTACTTGCCTGTTTTACTCTGCATGTTATATCAATTTCAAATATCTTAATTCTACTGTGATTGGCCAAAATGCGCCACTGCTTAACCAAGTAAAACTCTTACGACCCTGCACCCAGCCTATTACTATCGGGCATATTTTGAAACAGAATTAAATTATGGGTTTGATGCAAAAAAGTCTCATTAACAGTCAGCTTTATATTTTCGCTAACATGGAAAAATGTTGATACTAAAGACAATGAGGGGTTCAAAGAGAGAGCAACATATTTCAAAAATGATAAAATTGTGGAAGGTTTGACTCCTCTTCACATTGATTTTGTTCTCCAGGTCAGATATTTGTTGAATTTTACCAACCTAAGGCTGGAATTACATAGAAACAGAAATAACTTTGTTCTACAATGCTTTGAGGATGTTAATTTAGAGCTAGAAATCTTACAAATAAACTTTTTCACACGCAAAGTATAAGCTTTAGATAGCTTAAATTTAGCTCTGGAGCAAACCTTATTGTACCCGGCAAAGTATTTTATATGACAGATATCAATGATGAACCTACACATTTCAAATCCATCTAGAGAAACTCCTAATTATACACTATTCACAGGACAACTTCCTCAACGTATAGTTTTTGCATGTGTTGAGGGTAGAGCCTATAGAGGTGCACTCTCTAAATCACCCTTCAATTTCAAGCCTTTTGGTATTCATGATGTCAGAGTGACTAGTGGTGGACAAACATTCCCTACCCAACCATTCAATATTTTTTCAAAAATGATAAATATCTGCAAAATTTTAATATGTATGAAGCACTCAATATTGGAAAAGATAATAGAAGTAATTTTATTAGCAGTGAAGATTTTAAAACAAGTCATTGTTTTTTGTTTTTGATCTTACTTCAGGAAAAGACAATAGCGGGCATTGGGATTTAGTTTGAGAAGGGACAACAAGTATTCATGTAAGATTTGAAGGTAATTTAACCGACACAGGAGTGGAAATAATTGTTTATGCTGAGTTTGACAATTTAATCTTGGTCGATAAAAATTGTAACACTTTTTAATATCATAACGCTTAAGAGATGAATACTATAGAAGTGTTAAACATTTTGAAGTTTTACTTGAAGAATAGATTTTTTGGAATTTTTCCTCTAGATCTTGTTTCACGAATAACAAAATATCCCACTGCTTTAATAGTAAACCTAGATACTAGCAACAAGCCAGGCTCCCACTAAGTTGCATTGTATTTTGACATTGATGGGCACTGTGATCACTTTGATAGTCATGGTTATGAACTGATTAAGCTCAAACAATATATAAACAATAATTCAAGAACATATAAATATAATAATGTACAGATTCAAACATGTCTTACGACTAGCTGTGGCCATATGTGTATATATTTTTTAGTGTGGCGCGCCAAAGGCATATCATTCAAGAACATTGTACTGTCTACGTATCACACAGAAATTTATGAAAATTTCAAAAATTTATAAATAATAGAATGTATTGTAATAAGCAAAATTGAAAAATGGCAGAACAATTTTACATTATATTACCAAGCAAGTTGGATCCATTCAATACAGCATCTAGTTTTTATGACTAAACTACCTCATCAAATAAATTTAACAGGCGAGTGGGAAGCTGGTCCAGCAGAAGTAATTCATGCAAAAACTTGGCATAATCTTGCAAAAGAACAGAACTTTTTGCAATTTTTTGATTTGAAGAACAAAGTTTAGTCAAAAATGATCATCCCTGCAGATATTAGACAATTGATGAGTTATAGAAAATATACAATAAAGCAATTGCAATGGCTAGTTATAATGAAAAACTGATAATGTATCTCATTTGAAATTTCAATACAGTGAAATGAGAAAGTATTGTCATATGGTAGTCAATACAAAATACATACAAAGTGTAAAATTGAGTCCACATTTATTATACATGTTAGGCTTCTCTGAAAGTCAGTATAATAATATAGACTATAATATTGAAGATGCAGAGAAAATTACAGTAGCTAATCATTCTCCAGATAAGTTAGGTGAAATGCATGATTTTTACATTTACTGTGACATTGTAGAACTGCAAATATTTGGTAATGTATTTGCACAGCTGCTACAGGTTGTAAATATTGAGGGAAAATATTTGGATATAATAAATCATTCATATATATAAGTCCACATTATATACCCGTTTTGAAGAAATCTTTTAACACTATTGATATCAATGTAAAAACGGATCAAGACTAGCTTCTCCTATTTGAATTAGGAAAAACTATAATCAAACTGCATCTTTGAAAATTATAAATACTGATGTTTAAAAAATAAATAAAACAATAATGATTCTTCTACTATTTTTGACAGTCTTACATTCCCTGAGTGGGGAAAACTGTACTTTTGATAAAAATTACACAGTTTGTGACAAAATTAATAATTATGGATATTTATCACAGAGTGTTGAATCAGTTATTCTTAGATATAGCTGCAATCTCCAGGTATCTGACTGGAAAGATTTGACTAAAAAGTACCCAAATTAGGATCAATAAAGTTTTTGCCTTATTGTACTAATTGTTTGAAAATTGATGAATACTTTAAATGCATCAAAGTTGAGGGTCATTGTATAGAAAATAGTATGAAACGTAAGGAAAGAAATGATTTAGGTATTATTACAAATGAAATAGCGGGTTGTATTGCACTGCTGATCATATTCACTCTTCTGTATGTTATTTGTTTCATCAAAGCTGAAATATTGCAAAGGAAAAATCAAGGCATTGTGTCTCATGTATAGTCTTGGCCAATGAGAAAAACGTAGTAAGGGGAGGGGGTTTAAAACACGGTTATATCAGTGTGATGTTAAATTGTGCTTTTTAACTGATAAAATTCTAAATACGTATAGGAGGAATAATAAGACCGATTATCTGGTCCACTGGCTGGGGTACCCATCAAAATTTGACTCATGGGTTTGGATAGTAGTCAAACTGTAAATACATTTGTTCTTTTTTTTTTGAAATTTCCAAAGTTTACAAAATAATTTCCAAATTTTACAAAATAATTTCCAAATTCTACAAACAAATTTTCCAAATTTTACAAAATAATTTTCAAATTTTACAAAACAGTTTCCAAATTTTACAAAATAATTCCCAAATTTTACAAAACACCTATACTTGACCATGTAAAAAAGGTCCAAATTTTACAAAATAATATCCAAATTTTACAAAAAGTTTCCAAATTTTACAAAATAATTTCCGAATTTTACAGAATAATTTCCAAATTTCACAAAATCATTTCCAAATTTTACAAGACATGTCTTATTTTTTTGTTAAACTTGTATCTTCATGTTTTATTGTCTCATAATCTTATTAGGTATTATGCACATTTTCAGTGTGTTCATACAAAAGATCTGCAGTCTACAGAGTGATCCTCTAGCTTTAGTGTTGGGGGAGATCTGTGCGAGACTGTGGAACCTTTGTAACCTTTTTCACAATCACCTTTTCCTCACTATGTGTCTCTAAATGTTGCCTTTAGTAGTCCTGGTGCACTGCTCTATTGTGTTTGTTAAATCTCTCAAATTTACAGCTCAGCAAATAAAAAGATATGTGTTGTAGCATACCTACAGTGACCCCATGTACTATATTTTACATACATTATTTTTGACTCATATACATTTAATTTATTAAATTTCAGCTTTGTTTGACTGAAGAAAATCCTGAAAGCTACAGTATACCTACAGTAAGCCAATCTGTAAATAATAAGTGACTCGCATATATGCTGTTTCTGAAATTTGAGCTCAATTTGGCCATTGATTCAAAAAAATACGTGTTATAACATGGCTACAGTAAGCTGGTACACGATTTTCCATACACACTATTTTTGGCATGTAGTCTTTATATTCT
The DNA here is from genome assembly GCA_036768485.1 of Mermis nigrescens. Taxonomy (NCBI): domain Eukaryota; kingdom Metazoa; phylum Nematoda; class Enoplea; order Mermithida; family Mermithidae; genus Mermis; species Mermis nigrescens. The sequence continues at coordinate 649,213 of JAVLUZ010000696.1, forward strand.
GAACATTTCAGCTGATTCAACTATTGGTTTATGAGTTATAGTGGTTTTATGATGTAGTGTAAACCAGTTGAGTGTAAAGTGTAAAGTGATATGCTAGTTAGAATATTGTACACATGTAGTATGGTAAGCAGTGTTCTTAGTTATCCCCAATAAATAAAATTCTCTTAGCTTCTCCCTCCCTGTAAGAGTCTCACAAAAGTGGGCAGACCCGAAGGTCTGCCACTCATCAGTGTTCAATCGCTTTCAGCGAGCCAAACCAGTGCTCCAACAAAAACGAGGATTGGCTGAGTTTTATGCCCACCTGGAGCATAAACTCATGGGTTAAAACCCGTCTGCAGCACTGTTGAAAAGGCAGTGTGCAATACCAATCAAGCAACACCAAGAGAGCAACAGATGGGCTATGTCAATTGGTGAGCATGATGCAACCAAGAGAGCAACAGATGGGCTCTATTGATCGGTGCATAATGATGCAACTAAGAGAGCAACAGATGGGCTCTAACAATTAGTGCATAATAGCCTGGTGAGCGTGCTAGGCATACCGCTATAGCCCGTCTTAGCTCATCATTGGCATGAGCCTGTTGGGGTATTATCTTCCCGTCATAGGCGTTTGAACCGGAGTTCAAAAGGCATGTAACTACTGACAGCAGTTACACTACCCTCCCCTTAAAGAAGGGGGCCCTTTGGGTGAGCGACCCAAAGGGATCTCTGTAGGACCTCCATTTGTAAGAGTCTCACAAAACTGGGCAGACCCGAAGGTCCGCCATTGATCAGTGTTTGGTCGCTTTTGCGAGCCAAACCAGCGCTCCAACAAAAATGAGGATCGGCTGAGTTTTATGCCCACCTATAAACTCATGGCTTAAAACTCAACTGCAGCACTGTTGAAAAGGCAGTGTGCAATACCAATTGAGCAACACCAAGAGAGCAACAGATGGGCTCTGTCAATTGGTGCATAATGATGCAACTAAGAGAGCAACAGATGGGCTCTATCGATTAGTGCATAATAGCCTGGTGAGCGTGCTAGGCATACTGCTATAGCCCATCTTAGCACATCATTGGCATGAGCCTGTTGGGGTATTATCTTCCCGTCATAGGCATTTGAACCAGAGTTCAAAAGGCGTGTAACTACTGACAGCAGTTACACTCCCCCTGCATTAAATAGGTACTCTTGCTGTAGTGTAAAGTATGACTTTTGCTTGTGATTCGCAAGTTCAAAAATATCTACAGTATACCCATAGTTGAGGTTAATTATGGTGTGACCTCATCTCCTAGAGTGCAACACAAAGTATATTGCCTATGCTTCAACACAGGACTATGCTTTAACACAACCCATGCTTAGGCATGGGCTATACTTTGTGGTGCAACTCAGGGAGACAAGGTTAACTACTCGTCCCTTATGGCAGTTTTTCTTGTTCAGTTCATAATTGTTCATGTTCTGTTTCTGTCTTCTGTTGCATAGGGGTACTCAAATCTAGGGTTTAACAATTTAACAGGCTAGGAGATTCCCACCCTCAATCACTAGAGTCACCATCACACCTGAGGAGGGGGGGCTGGGGCGGGTATGCAACCCCCCAAGGAACCAAAATACTCACCCCCTCGGAATTCAATTTTTAAAATTTTTTTCGTTTTTTTCGCAATTTTTTGTTGCCAATGGATAGTGCTTGATGAGGAACGTCGAAAAATGTCGTTTTTTGCCATACCACCATTTTTATGGCCATTTTTTGACCTTAAAAGAATCTTTCAACCTCCTCCAAAGAATTTTATTGCTTCCCGCGCATGGTCACCATGCTCTTCCAAAATTATAGCATTTACGTGAAACTCATAATTGACCAGACCAGTTTCACAAGAATTTGTTATCTCTAGATGCATCTCATGAAAGTAATGATAGTTTGATGGTGCTAAATCACCAACATTATATGTAAAGTTGTTCTTTTGGTCATTTTCCTCATGCATAGCAAATACTCTTATTGTTGCAAATTCATACTAACTATGGGTACATTTATGTGCCTATAGTGCCGTGATTGCCCTGTATTTTACTCAAAATTGCAATTAGTGTTGTTTGGTTCCTGTGCTCTCATAATATTGTTGCTAGTACAGTAGGCTTGGTTTGTTCTCTGACATTTTATTGCATGGTGGTCAAGTTTTCAGCATTTCCAGCAGCAACTTTTCCTGGCATGTTCCAAGGTCCAGTTTACTGCCTCCAGGGCCCTTTTGGTTGTAGTTTATGGGTGTCTTAGACCGCCAATTGCCCTGCTGCTAACTGTACATTTAAATTAGCAATTACCCTAGTTAAGTCCAATTTAGATTGTGGAATAAGATGCTCAGTTCCTGGTGCTGTTTTTTGCATTATTTTCATTATTTGTGTTGCAGGCCTGCTCTGTTATTTTGTGTTGTGTTGCTCTCCTAATTGCTTCTTCTAGATTCTGTGGTTAGGTTCCTAAAGGTGTATAGCATTTAATTTCTGGTTTTAAGCTGTACAGAAAAGCACCTTTGGCAATGGTGTTCTGGCTGTTTGGTATTAAGAGAAGGGTAAAGCAGATTTTACTCAGTTTCTTATGTCTACTGCTTATTCAGAAACTGTTTAACCTGGTTGTTGCATTCTGTATATGAGCTGCATTTCTCTAAGAGCTGCATCTCTACCTACAGGGAATTCAATTTTAAGTTCATAAGTCCATTGTTTATAGGATTAATACGTTGTTTCTTGCTCCCTCAAATTGAAGAAAGTGATTGTCAGTCCTCAAGGAAAAGTAGGCATAAATGAGATTTTGCATTTTTCATTTAGATTATGTGCATTAGTAAAGCAATCAAAAAGTAAGAGCCAATTGGCGATATTTCTTGAGTTAGAATTATCATAAAAAAGTGGTGGTAGAGTTTCTCTTAATAAAAGAGTTGGCAAGAAGAATGTATTTTTGTGGTATTATGGGTAGAATTCAGTAAAAATGGTTGTACATAAAATATTTAAACCTGGCTAAAAATCGACTTACAATTTAGTCCAATCTCCCTGTTGAGAGCTTCCAATGTAGAATAATTTAGATTGTGGAATAAGTTGGGTGCAGCTAGACTAGAATACTGTAACATTTAATCAACGGCTAAAGAATGTACAGTAACATCAAGTTTGTCGCAAAGGCGCGAGTATAGGCACGGAGGATAAATGGACAACTTTCTGCTCAAAGTGGGGCTTTTTGACAGTGCTGTGTTGAGTGTGCCTGTGTCATGTGTTTACTTAGCTGCTTTAGCTCCCGTTTTATTTCATAGCATTTTAGTGTTAACACATTATGTGTGCGTGAGGGGCTTGTGCCGGATTGTTTATACATATCAGTTACATTGGCTATTTATTGCAATTACAGTATTTTGATTAAGCGCATCAAACAGCTATTTAGTGTAGTTATCACATTAAAGCTAATGCTGAATAAAATGTTCCACTCTAGCTAGAAAGCTTGATTTGTTGTTTGCATTCTAGGAGAGCATTGATGTGTTTAATTTGTTCCTAGAACCTTTGAGCATTTATGCCTAGATTAGTGTTGAGTTGGAAGACTGCAATTATTACAGTATGAGTTGCATGTCACGTGAGTCAGTAAGTGTTAAACTGTTTGTGTTATTCCCATTACAATGTCATACTGTAGCTTTCAATGTTTTCAGCTATTATTATGTGACTTTCTGACATATTTTGAAATTTTTTGTCAATAAATAGCTAGAAAATTGAAGGTACTTTCTAATGAGTTGTGTCTCATGTTCTGAATCCATCTAGTTTAATCAGGAAAGTTCAAAAACCTAAAAATTATTCAGATAACCAAATTGAAGGTGAGTTTTTGGACAAATGGTTGAGTCAGAAGAACAAACAAGGGCTGAATCTGCTCTCAATCATTTTTCCAAAAATAAAACGGACTAAACATTTAACACATATGGTGTTGAGTATCAAATTCACTTTGAGAATTTCCAAGACCTTAAAAATTTGACTGAATGGTAACCCACTATTCTTAATCATATTATAGAGTTTCTTTCATCAAAATATGAATCTTTGACTTTTATTGTTCTTCAATTATCTAATCCAGATCTTGACAAACCTGTATTGGTACACTATAGAAACTGCATAAATATTAATGGCAAAAATAATTCCGAATCTAGATCAAACGGATTTTGCAGTCAAATCGAGGGGTTAAAATCAATTCATCAGATTTGATATTAAAAATTGTTGCAGTAACACCAGAGTCAGGCAGTAAACATTATTGTAATACTATTATTCACAAAAAATTTTAAGTCGTGGACCACATGGTTAATGCTTTATACAGATTTGTAACACCAATAATTTATGTGTAGCTCTAGCTCAAGCCCTTGTAGTGACCAGCATATCTAGACGTAAGGGGGTTTGGAGGGGGTATGCACCCTCCAAAACCAAAATATCCCTCCACTGAAAACCAAAATAACCCCCACCCCAAAATTTAATTTTTGAGAATTCTTTTTGTAATTTTTCACAATTTTTCTATGCCAATGGATAGTGCTCAATGAGAACCCCCACCCCGAAATTTAATTTTTGCGAATACTTTTTATTATTTTTCACAATTTTTCTATGCCAATGGATAGTGCTTGATGAGAAATGTTAAAAAATGGTGTTTCTTGTCATGCCATTATTTTTAAGACCATTTTTGACCTTTTAGAAAATCTTGCACCCTTCCAGAACTCTGTTGCTACCCACCTATGGTGGCCAGAGTGCACTTACACAAGGATGATCCTGCTTTTTGTTCAAATAGTATAAGACAAGGTGATGCAAGGCATCACAAAATGCAAAAATGAAAGCTCAAGAGCTTATGAAATCAGCAAATCTCGGAAATCATCAAGGATCATGTGGCATATCTGAGCTAATCAAATTACAGAGCAACATGCAAGGATATTGGATCAAAGTGTTCAAAAAGGTTGATCATAACATTATTTTTTGAGTGTAAAAATTTTTCTTACTACATATTATTTGTGCATCATAAAAACTTTTTGTTATATGTGTATTTAGGTTCAACAAAATATTACAAGGTCCTGCATTTATATTTACACAATGAGCATGATAACTTTGTTACTAAAATTGCTGCATTTTTGCATTTACTTACTTTTGTGAGTTTTGCACTGTGTTGCACAGTAATTCGAGAAGAAAATTTTTGTATTCATCATCGCAAAGTTCATAATCAAAAATGAGCAAAAGGAATAATGGAATCATCTATATGCATGTGTAATGATTGACAGTTTCCAAGAGAAAAAGTGTGAAACTTGTTATATACTGTAGTTACTTGTTATTGTATTAATACTGTAACGTATATGTGCAATATAATTTGTCTAGTTTAGTAATAGTCACATGTTGTTTTTACAACTATGTGTAATTCATTCATCCTCAATTAAGGCTGATTCATCTCCATTGAATTTTGACATAACTTTGCCCTCTATATTTTGGAAGCAATCTGGGAAATTCTGCAGATCCCAGGTTGTTCCCCCATTATTTGTTTAGTTTATGGAGGAATATTCAACAACCAAATATATATGGCCTGCATCTACCATGAAAATCTTACACCATTAATACTTGCCTACGACTTGATCTACATGATCTATAAAGCCTATCATTCATATTGGCTATAAGATTGCTAATATTAATCTTAATCAAACCTCTTGTTAGTACAATTGATGGCCGCAGTGACTGAACCATGACAACAGCTTCTTCTCAGAAAAAAGTTTTCTGTATATTGTATATAATCAAATTTATGACTTAGTCAGCTTTGGAATGAGAAAATTAGCACTTGCTGATTATATAAACAGAAGTTAGCTCTTTGACAATTTGTTTTTCAATCATACAATTTTCTAGATACTGTGGCTTCCACTTTGGTGCTAATTCAGACATTTTTACTTCAATTTTGATTCTTCATGAATTATAGACTTCATTATTAGGTATATTTTAAAATATGCATTTGCATGCATGTCCAATCAGTAAACTTTATTCATATATATATACATATCTACTGTATGCTTTTACTTTTTGGCACAATTTGCAATGAGGCCAAAGTTTAGGTGCACTTGTTAATTACTTTTGTTTATATGGTTTATTTTGGGTTGCAGTATCAAGAAGCTTACAAGCAATTCCAATTAATTGCTATCTACCTACTTCTACCTGTTTCTCATGAAAAGTGAGTCAAGCAAAGCAAATATAGATTTTCTAAATTTTTAATGATAAGATCCAATGACATATCTGATTAAACTTTTAATTAGGATATATTCAATCATCTGGAAAAAAAACAGTTGATTCTGTTGATTAGTTTTTTCATTTTAAGACGGATCTTCTGCATATTTGATTCAATTTTCCTTGATTATTTTGTGAAAAGTTAGTGAAGAACTATGATGAAACCCTTTGGAGCAAAAATTTTGAGAAAAATCATATGCATATGTGGGCTGCTTGGGTGTAAGTAAATTTCCGGAGCATGATTGATTGGAATCATATAAACCAGGGCCCCTTAGGGTTTTCTGTGATAAGAATGAGATATCTCAATACATATATTTGTTTTAATTTTTTGTTCTGCAATTGAAAAACTGCTGCATATTTGGTTGTTTATTTAGAACTGGGCTGCTTTTTGACTGAAACCAATACTGACAATGCAACAATTGGGCTATGTTGTAGTTTGCTTGTGAATTTGTGTGCTTGGATACTTGGGAGAATGTGTGAGCGTGTGTGTGTGTGTGCCTGCATGTATGTGTGTGTAGCACCCAAGGGCCCAAAAATTTAGGCGCTATCTCATTAAGAAAATCAGATAGATAGAACTGTCAAATATAAAATATACTGGTTGGTGCCCAAAATTTAATTCATTCATTTTTTTATTTGCTTGCTGCTGAAAAAGTGCATTCTATCAAACACTAATATGCAATGCATCCGAGACTATTTCAAAGGACCTACTCATAATATTAAGGCAATTACAAGTACAGTGACCTGACTGAGATATTTGGTCAACGGCTATCAAAAGCCTTCAGACCTTTGTAATTGGCTTACAGCTAATTATCAGCTGCATGAGACAAGATTAAAAAGTGACTGGGCCACCCAATTGATTGGAGACATGTGTTGCAATATACTACCATCCATTGGACCCCCCAGCAATATTGTCAATTAATTGTCTGGCCAACAAGCCCCCCAGTCATTACTTTGACCAGTTCATCTGGAACTTGGCATCCAAGGCGGAAATTTCTGCCTGTGTAGCTGCCACCTGCCTCTACCATCTTCTGGATGCTAGGGCTGGTATACTCCTGCCCATGAGGAATGTGAATTCGATATATACCTTCACATTCCTCTGGTTGCAGGCCACCAATACTAGCCAGCAACTGGACAATTGCTCAATGACAACATCAACATTGCCAGCAGGCTGCACAGCAGGCAATACATCCTGTCTACGTTTTGGCATCTTGAAGATAAATACATCATTATGTTGGTGGGATATGAATACTTATATAATCAATCATAATCTTTTCTTCAGGAATAAAATTTTCAAAACTTCAAAGTTTTTATATTTTGCTCATTTATCAAGTGGTATGGCTCTTCAACCCATTTGTTTTTCATTATATGCCTATGCATATACATCATACCATGCAAATAACCCTCACATTCCCCTGTGTTTTTTGAAGTCGAAGGTTCCAGTGCTAGGACGCCGTCCTAGCCTGGTTAAAATGTACTTAGTCTCACTCAAAATAGCAAATATTAGTATCATTTTGTGCAGTTTTTTATGCTCTTTCTGAATATGTTTGTCATTTTTTGCTTTAGTAACTTTGTAAGAAGTTATAACTAAAAAACCGCTACTATATCCAAGCATAGGCATGAGGTGGACATGCATAAAATAAACACAAACAGTATATTTTAGTTAGACTAAAATATCATTTTAGGACTGTGGTAGCTGATTAAAAAGCAGAAGCCCACTAATCTTGTTCTAATCATTGGCCAAAACAATTTTTGTAATTGAAGTTTTTACGTGATATTCATGAAAATATGCTAATTTTTTAGGATGTATTATTTTATTTACTAGCTTGAATATTCCAAATGACGTAACTAGGTCTAAAATGAGGCTATACAAGGTTTTGTAGTCATACAAAACATACAATGAAATAAATTACAAAAAAGTGATTGGCTAGGACGCGTCCTAGTTCATGGGAACGCAAGGGATAATGATATTATTTCTTTCTTTGGACTCTGTTATTAGCAGCAATGTTATTTCATTGATTCTTTTTAATTTTTCAGTTAAAATATTCTGATTTTTGAATAATTCATTGTATTTATTATTTAAAGCCTTGTAATTGATGGATAACGACTTTTTGGGTTTAATTGAAAATGTTTAGAATATTTATTTTAATTCAAACATTGCTTATTTAATAAATTCTAAAAATCATTTATTCTCTCAAGTAAATCAGCTGGAAATTTGATATACTTCATAAGATAAATAAATTTGAATGATCCTAATTATAAACAATATTACTTGTGGAAATGCGCTAAAAAAAATCAAGAGAGAAGCACTACGTGGGCAGCAAGAAAATTCTGGGGGTGCAAGATTTTTGAAAGGTCAAAAAATGGTCTTAAAAATGGTGGTATGGCGATAAAAACACTATTTTTTGACGTTTCTCTTTCAAGCACTATCCATTGGCATCAAAAAAATTGCGGAAAAAACGAAGTGTAATTTTTTTCAAAAATCGAATTCTGGGGGGTTATTTTGATTTCTGGGGGGTATTTTTGGTTTCTGGGAAGGTAAATACCCCAACCCCCACGCCCAGGTGTGAGCAGAAGCTGAAAAATTTTATTAGTGCTCTCAGCAATTGACAACACCAGCAATTGAACTATATGCAAACCATGACTGCAGTTAATGTACCCCTGTGGGAACTGGGAAATCTGTTGGGGACTATTATTATGGAAGGTCTGATGAAAATTATGACCAATGGACTAGCCGTTTTGTGAGGGTAGCCCTGGCCAAACAGTAAATCACACTAACAAATGTTTGGCTCTCACTGACCTATCTTAGAGATTTTGCAGTAGTGGTGTATAAATCCCACATCATTTTCACACAATTTGAGAATTTGAGTACACTTATGTGCGTAACTTTTCATCCACTGGTATTTGTTAATGAAATAAATACAATCAATGATAAGAATTCATTCAGCTTGCTCAAAAATTAGTCCATGCTTCATGTTATAACCAGCCTACAGTGTGACAGTCGGCCAAAGCTGATGAACCTGCTCACCATCAAATATCTCATTTTCAGTGAAGTGAGGTTTTTTGAGATGAACTCAAGAACCACTGAATGGATTTTAATGAAATCAAAGTTTTAGACAGAGAATCAAGAATGAAACTATCTTGCTGATAAAAAGTATAGCTTCAGCTTATGTCTGCAAAATGTCAGGCTCAAAAAGGGCTCATACTATGATTGATCACTATATTATACAGGTTGAGTTTCATATTTTGGAAAATAGCAAAATAGTTAGGGTATTTTTGCACTCTTAAATTTTACCCCTGCTTTTGTTTTTTGTGTTTTCTGAATAGTTTGTCCTGCAATTTCAATTTAATTTTTTTGCAATATAGCTGTCCCCATGGAAGTATGCATTTTACTCAACGCCATTTTCCATATTTTTAAATAAAATTTTAGAAAGCCCAAAAGAAAAGAGCTTGTTTGAATTACATTGTATTTGTTTGATTTATTGATGAATCCCAAGTTTTTTCAATATGGCCGCCAGGAAGGCTGTCATACTGTAGCTTCTTGATGTTTTCAGCTATTATTCTGTGAGTTTCTGACATTTTGATTTTTTCTTCAGCACATGGCTAGAAATGTTAATGTTCTTCCTAATGAGCTATGTTTCATGTTCTGAATCCTGCTTTGTCCAGGAGAGTTCCAAAAAACTTAAACATTATCCATTGTATATTGAAATCACGTGCTCCATCTCCAATGCTAAACAAGCACTTAAGCTAATTTATGATGACCTGGTAGACCATGTTGTTTTTCAAAATGCAATGAATAATTTTGAGGTTTTTGAACTTTCATAAACGAAGTAGGGCATTAGGAAAGGACAATAAATTTTCTAGCTATTTACTGAAAATTCTTGAAATGTGTCAGAAACTCACAGAATAATAGCGTGAAAACATTGAAAGCTATGAGCATGACAGCCTTTCTGGTGGCCATGTTGAAAAACTGGAATTCTCTAGTAAATCAAACAAATAGGATATTATTCGAACAACCTTTTTTGGGCTTCCTAAAATGTGCTTGAACATTTAAAAAATATAAAAAATAGTGTAAAATGCATACCTTATGGGGGCAGCCATATTGGAAAAAAATTAAATTGAAATTGCAGGACATATCTGCTGCAGCTACGACAAGGCTAAAACAAGTGTAACAAGCAAAAAGAAGTCAAAAATGCCTACAGGCGCAGATATTGTCAATGCTACGATTAAAAATGCTTTACAAGCTGTTATTAATCCTTTGACACAAAAAATTAATGCACTTGATTGAAAGATGGAAAATCTGGATGACTTCCCCAAGGACCAATCTAGAAGGCCTCATCTCAGTGCTAACCCGTTTTCATTAATACACCCTCCAACACAATTTTCTGGAGCTTTTGGCAAATTTTTTACAGAATGGGTCGGAAAATTAGGAAATTTCTCAATTTTGCATGGTGTAACTGCACAAGATGATGCATTTGAAGTAGCTTTCCTGGAATCTTAATTTAGCTGGAGATGCCCAAGCCTCCTACAAGCAAATCAGGCAGCAGGGGAACCCCCACAAACTATGCAGAAGTCATAAATGTTTTTAAAAACGTTATTTCCAGATGGATGCAATTCAGATGTACACGTCATGCAAATAATCTTTTTGACATAAAGCAAAAAGCTTCTGAAACTGTTTTAGAGTATTTACAAAATTTTTGCTGCTTATCCAGATTTTGATAATTTCTGCATGTGAGAAAATCATAAAACCAATTTTTCTATGAGGTCTTATCTTCCGTTATTAGGGAAGGCCTAAAATATTGCAATTTTCCTACCTTAGCTGACACACTCAAAGCAGCACAGTACACAGAATCGCAGATTTTACATGATAATTTTTCTGGCACTATTAATACTATATTGCCTATTCTTTCTAATTCAGGTATCATGGACAATCATTTAGCTCAACTATAGAGCAAACTCAACAATTTTATCCGGCTCCAGACTCCACAGCCAATGGCCAGAAATTACTCGCGTTTTTATATGTATTGTTGGAAAACAAATTGTACCACTTGAATTTTGAGCAGTGTCGCAGATTACAAGATTGCACTGGAAGCTCTTGGAGCTGGCGCCATATTGGCCGCCAAACTGGATGAGGCCAGGGTATGAATCCTTTCAATCAATATAGATGTCATACTAATTACCTGCGTTGATGCAGAAAATAATTTCTCAAGTAATTTTGGTCAAAATTCGCAGAATTTACGGTCAAACCGTAATTGTAATCAGAGCCAAATCAGAGATTTTCAACTATTGCTAATTCTGCAAAACAGTCACACAAATAATAATATACAAAGCGATTCTAATGACTATGAAACTGCATATGACTGTGATGATAATAATATTGCTAGTGCTAATGAAATTCATGAGAAGCATAACCTTATGTATGAAGCATGGCATAATAACAAAGTTTCTGATTTAGACAATGATGACAAGAATTTACATTCTGAAATAGAGCGTATAACAACATGCCATTGTAAAATATTTTTAGAGCAGCATTGCGGCTGATTGCATTCAAAAAAGCGGAAAATCCGGGCTAACTTGGGCCAACCAAATGTGGCTCAAGACATGCCGCAGGTGGTCACAGAGGCACCACCTGTCATCACCCAGGAAAATCCTGCCGGCAAAGAAAGTGGACCAGGATATAGCAGTCATATGGCAGACACCCGCAACAACATGATTGAACAAGCATTGGAGGCCGCTGAAATCCAGCCGAAATGTGGCAGAGAAAGCTCTGCTTGATTTTGATCTCGACATCCATTGTGTTGAAAAGCTGCGCGCACATTTGATATGGCCACTCAGAAGAAAGCTCCTGAGAGCAACTGCACGCATGAAGGAAGACCTTCATGGAAAAAGTTTGTTAAACACACCCTTTATATCGTTCCTCTTTTCTTAGCTTAGCACGGTGTTAATTTCTGTACCTTTTTAGGACTAGGATAAAAGCAAAGAGAGAGCAAATGGAGAGCAGATTTGAGGATTTCATATGTTATGTTTTCACTTGACTATGTTTGCTCCATTATGGCTGATGAAATATTTTCATTTGTCTATACTAATTGTATGCATGTTTAACGCAGTGCAAGCACAGTATCAGATCTGTGGGGCAGAAAAAGTGGGCATGCTATGGAAATTCCGCATAAATTTCTTGTGAACCTCCAGGAAAAATTGGAGAAGTACCAAAAAAAAATCAAGGTTACAGTTTTTGTACCACAAAGTGAACTACAGTGTTAATGCAACCCATTGTATGCTAGGTACAAGGACAATCTGCACAAATACAGGCTTCTTTGTATCTAAAGGCATTGTAGCCAATTATGTCACAAAAGAAAAAGTGTCACAAAATTTGTGCAAAAATGTGATTTTGACAAGAACCTGGCATACTTTAAAGCTTTGTAAATAGGTTTTGATCAACAAATAATATGCTCCATGTTAATTTTAAATGGCACTGTAGTTACTATTGCCAATCAGTCACAAATTTTCTGATTGAGAGCGCAACCGTTGCCTCATGGGATGGGAATTCCCTCATAGCAACTTAGGTGATGTAGGCTTGGAAGCCTACAAATGGTTCGTACGTTACCTCAGATGGAATAATCCTGTGGAAGAAAACGCTTTTGCAAAGCACTGTCAAGTTGTAGCTAAAGGAAGTATGAAGCAACAATTAGTGGTATGTGCTTTATTATTGATGCATTACAGAAGCGATCAGAATTAAAAATTCATTTAAACAGTGTCACCAGAATTAAATGCGCTCTGAATACCTATCAAGGACCAATAATTCTGATTCATAATTATTCTTACCCTCATTTAATGAGACAAAAATGAATAAAATTATTCTAAAACACGATCACAGATGCAAAAATCAATTTTCTCGAACTGAAAATTTTCCAAAGTGAAAAAGAAAACTTCAGCTTTATGTGGCTAGAACTTTGTCATCATAGGCAAAGATAATTAGATCTTATCTGGCAAATACTCAAATTTGACGTAATGAGCACTAGAGCTTTACTTTAGCATAATGACTTGATGTAATTTTCCGGTGATGCTCTTACAGTATGGTCGTGTAAACAGAATTCATGCTACAAAAATATATTAGGATTATGTAGTAAAGAACACGTGCTGCAAATATTTACCGGTGCAAGTTAAAAACAACTTGATGTTTGCAACACCAGGTAGTAATGATCTTACTAGTTTTAGTCGTATGATAGACTGTAATCATAAATCAGTCAGTATTTTTAAACACAATAATATGTGGACAACAAATGCAGGACAAGCACATGCGAGCAAATTGCCACTAGAATCGATCTGAAAAGGTCATTACAACGTTTTCAATTCAATAGTTCATCTATTTATCATGATAGGCTATTGTCACAAGCCTATAAATTTCCAACTTTTCAAACATTTTGTGTGCAAAAGTGCACAGCTATAACAAATTTTGAAGAATTTGGTAAATTACATGGCTAGTATGTGCTTTACAGCCAGATTTAATTTATTAGACACTCACTGGCACTGGACAGAGAGTAGGAAACACGTTCAAGGTAGCAGGAGAAGCATTAGAACATATATTTGATGGTGTGGAATCTAAATAGCGAACTAAACACTTTATTGAAAGGACAGCTTCAATTGATATTAAACGCTATAATTTTCCTTGTCTTAATTGCAGGCATAGGTTACATTGCATATTTTATATTGCTCAGATATAAAGAACAACAGAGACAAATGATGGTAGTTAGAAATAACTGCTACAATCTTGGAAGGGCTTTACTCTTGCTTATGTGAAGAAAAAGGCCAAACCTAAACAAAAAAAGAATAATAAAAAAAGCAAAACAACGCATGGTTCTCTAATAAGCAACAAAAAGGCACAAGGAAGGCCAAAACAACCAAAAAACAGTTTCCTATGACCCAGAAAGATGAAATTATTGAAATAAACGCCTTAGGAGCATGTGATAATGCATATAATGTCTCAAAATGCACGCACAGAAGACCGTATTTACCAGTTTTAATTAATGATCAGATATAAACAACTGCATTAATTGATACAGGTGCAGTATATTCATTATTGAGTTCAAAAAGTTGTGCATTAACTCAAAGACTTGAAACTGCAATTAACATTTGCTAAACCAGTTCCTGCGAATGGTGAATCAATTGATCTTCTTGGTGAATCTTGTTCATTGCAACCTATGATGTAAGAGAAACAATTCTGATTTTAATTCAGAATGGTGGTAATAATCAGTTTTTACTTGAATCAAACTTCCTTTCTCGTTTTAAAAACTATTATTTGTAAAAAGCAAATTGTTCAATTTAAAGAACAGATCATACCTTGTACAGGTTTACTTTAAAACTCGCCAGTAAAAAAGAGCATATTAACCTTGCATGGAACTGCAAACTGAAGCCAAAAACGCTTACATTGCTTAAAATTCAAGTGCCATCACAATACAGAGCAGTAAATTATGGAAATTTGAGTCAAAACCATGACATGAGCATGCAAATTTATATTCAGCTATATCTGAACATGTTGTTTTCACTGTACAATGAAGCAATAGCTCAAATGAAAGAGGACAAAATTATCTAACTATTTTGCTATAAACCAACCTATTTAATTTCAAACTGTCAAAAGTAATGTTTGAAAACCCGGATTTCTACAGTATACCCTAAAAAACGCGTAGCTACAAATTTAGGCTTTCAAGCGTTGATAACTACGAGTTTTCAAGATAAAATGATGAAACCTAGCAAAATAGTTGCGTTTTGAAAGGTGCTATCCAAAAAGTATAAATTTTAGTTATAACAGTGTGTTGTTCTTCCTGCAATCTCAAAAAACCTCTAATTAGAGAGGTGGAAATCTTCAATGGTTTTGAGTTTTGTTCTCTCAGTTTCTGCGTGTAAATTGAGTTCTTTCTTATTATAATATAACAAGTAGGTATCGCCTGATAGGTCATAGAACGCTGAATCTAATAAGCACAAATTTGTTATAATTTACGCGCTTTGCGCACAATTATGAGCCTATGAACAATAATTTATCAGTTTAAAGTGAAAACAACCTGTGAAGTATTAGACCAGAAATACTGGTTCAAATTCTGAATTTAAACAGATACACCAGTATCTTATATAGAGGAAAAGATTGGTAGTATAAAAATGCTTTATTGATGATAATATACAAGAACTTAATAAATCAAATTCTCAAATTGATACAGTCAGCCCACAAGATGATATTATAAACTGGGTAAACTAAATGCAATTATTTCCAATGAATCAAGCCCTGAGAGAAGGAGCAAATAATACATTTCTTAGCTAATTATCCTCAACTTTATGCACTCAGTGATAGGTTACTAGTAGAACTCAACTTGTTGAGCATACAATTAATACTGGTGACAGTTCTCCTGTCCGTAAATTAGCGTTTCAAATATCTCAAAGAGAAGGAAAAATATCAAACAAAATAAAAGCTTTAGAGAAAATTTAAAGATATAATTATGCCTAGTGTATCCCCCTATTCGACCAATGTTGTTCTGGTTAAAAAGAAAGGTGGTAGTTACAGCTTATGCATTGATTTTTGTGGTTTAAACTCAGTGACAAAGAAAGATGTATATCCTTTGCCATGTATTGATGATATACTCGATACATTAAACAGTATGAAATACTTTACAACCTTAGATCAGGCTAACGCCTATTAGGCTATACCAATCACTGAAAAAGATGATTATAAAAGCATTTCTCCTCAACACCATTAGTACTACCAATTTAATTATTTACCTTTTGGGCTTTGCAATGCCCCAGCAGTCTTTCAGAGATTAATGGATATGCTCTTGTCAGGTCTACAATGGCAAACGTGTTTTGTATACTCAGTTGATATCTTAGTATATGCTAAGACACATGATCAGATGCTATACAGACTTAAGGATATTTTTGAACGTCTATTAAAAGGAGGCATGAAATTACAACTAAATAAATGCAAATTTAGCTTTACTGAAGTAGATTATCTAGGCTATTGTATATCTGAGCAAAGGAATCCTGCCAGATAACAAGAAATTAAAGCAATTGCAAATATTGCCTGACCAAAAAACCCAAAAGATGTTGAGTCATTTCTTGTCTTAATCTCATATTACCAATGTTTTACACCTAGTTGTGCACAAAAGTCACAACCCCCTCAAAAACCTCTAAAGGAGGAAAACTTCTATTGGGGTGAAGAACAGCAGAAAGCATTTGGAATGCTAAAACAAATGCTAATCAATCCTCCCATTTTTAAAACATCCTAATTTTTGAAAAATTGTTCATATTACAAACGGGTGCTTCCAGCCTAGGAATTGGAGCTGTGCTAAGTCAGATAGGTGATGATATTAAGGAACACCTATTGCTTATACCAGCCGTACTTTGCGTCCGAGCAGAAAAAATTACACAATAACAGAACTCAAAATATTAGCTGTGGTCGAATTCATAAAGTATTTCAGACCTTTCTTATATCTACATGAAGTTACTGTTCAAACAGATCATACAGCTGTTAAGGCAGTTCTAGAAAAGCAGAGCGCAATTCAAGGATTGCAAAATGGGGTTTTAGCTGTTGGTATAGAAACTGATGAAATCAGCGAGACCACATGAGTCAGAAACTGTCTTTTCAATAGACAATAAGCTCAATTTGCCTGTTTTGCTAAAATCGGACAAGCAATTAGTTAAAATGATTAAACAATTTGCCAAAACTTGCCAGTGTGCACGGCAAAACTTGGCAAAATCATATGAAGTTTGATCTGACATTTTATACCAAAAAGAGAATGAAATAAATATACAAGATTGTAATTCCCCAATCAATACAGTTATTGATCATGCTAACACAGCACGATGATCCATTAGCAGGTCATTTTGGAACACAAAAAATGATTTTTTGACCTTTGAAAAAATCTTGCACCCCCAGAATTTTCTTGCTGCCAGCGTATGGTCGTTCCCTTATCCTTCTCAAGGTCAATAAATTTTATACACTCCGCTTTTGGAAGAAATCGATTTTTTTGGCCAATTTCAAGTGGTTTTTGGCTGTTTTAGGACAAAAATTGGCGGTTATTCACCTGCCTCCTGAAAATTGACTGGGAACCACACACGAGCGTTGGGTAGGGGTTTGGGGGGTGTGCACCCCTGAGAAACCAAAATACCACTCTCCCAGAATCCAATTTTCAAATTTTTTTCGTTTTTTTCGCAATCGTTTGATGCCAATGGAATAGTGCTCAACCGAGAAACGTCAAAAAATTGTTGTTTTTTTCGCCATACCACCATTTTTTAAAGCTATTTTGATACCTTTGAAAAATCTTGCATCCCCCCTCTCAAATTTTCTTGCTGCCCATGTATGCTCGGGGACCCCCACTCAGAACTCCAAGCCATTACATGTATGGGTGGGGGTATATACCCCAAACCCTTTACACCCATATGCGTACAGCATTAAAATTCTGCCGAATGTAAGATGGGTAATAGTGCCAAATTTCGCTCAAAACTTGGCAATTTGAGGGTGCATGGTGGGGATTTTGAGTATATCTCTTCTCCCAGGTGAGAATAATTCTTCTTGTCATAACCATTGGATTCATAGTGCACAAGGTGAGGGTCGGCAGGAAGGAGGGGGGGAAATCTCAGAAATCCAAAACAGTACATTCAATGTTCACAATTTTTTGCTGTTTGAACGGCCAAATCGGTCAACATAGCTTTAATAACATCTTTTTGTGGTAATTTTGCATTTTTGAAGCAACTTCAGTCAATTTCGACTTAATTACATCACTTTTGAGACTAAAAAATACATAATTTATCAATTTTTTGTGCTTTTTAGATGAAAAATATGTACATAAAAGTACTAATCCAGCGCAAAGTGCAAAATTTTTTTGACAAGTTTCACTATTTTGACTTCAAAAATGATGCAAAAAATGTTTGGTCAACTCAAAAATCACCCGACAGTACCTGTCTGGCTGACCATAGGTTGGCGGCACTAAATTTCTGGGGAGATGGGGTGCAAGATTTTTTCAAAGGTTCAAAAAGTATCCTTAAAAGTGGTATTATGGCAAAAAACACCATTTTTCAAAGCTTTTCGTTGAGCACTATCCATTGGCATCAAAAAATTGCGGAAAAGACTAAAAAATATTCCGAAAATTGAAATCTGGTGGGGGGTATTTTGATTTTTCTTGAGGGGAGATTTGAGTTTCTTTGGGGGTGCATATCCCCAAACCCCCGCTCCTCACGCCCAAGTATGTGGCTGACCCTTTAGCGAGAGGAGGGGTAATATCCCCTCAGCCCCTATATGTACATGTATGACTGAAACCAGGGCCATATTCAAAGAGTGGGGGAGAGGCTGCTTCCCACCGGGGAATAAAAATTAATTTTTGAAATACACTTTTCAGGGTTCCTGAATGTAAAAATAAAAAATTCTCCAAAGTAGCTCTAAAACACCACCAAAACAGGTTTTCAGTGTACTTTTGAGCTCCTAAACTCAAAATTTTTTGGTGCTCTGTGCCGCATTTAACATTTATAGTATAGCTTTTGTCTTCTGAAGTATTCATTTTCTGTATTGTTATTCTTTGTAAATGACAAAGACAATGACAGTAGTTAGGAAATTATTTGTCAATTAAATGATAGGAAATGAGATTGTGTAGATTGTTTAAACAATAGATTGGTGTAATATGAGTATAGAATAAAGTAAAAAATTTTAAAAGTTTTTCTTGAAATTTTTTCAACCATTGCATAGAGCTAGTTGAGATATGCTCAAAAATGCCTTTATTTTTGCCTATTCTATGGTTCTTGAGATATGTGACCTCAAAATTTATGGTCCCTCCCCCTCAAATATAATCCTGGATATGGGCCTGATTGGAACTGACATGCAAGGAATAGCAACTGATGTCTTGTCTCACCTGGATGTTTTAATAGTCAACTCCATGGCTTGTGCAGCAATGGATCATTGACGCACACCAAGTTTTGGTGTGCTGGTTTTTAGTGGCTGTTGTTTTGCCCGTTTGCACTGTTGGTTATACAAAATTGACTGATCAGCAATGTACTCAATCATGCTGTTGGTCAAAAATTCTTTGAAATATCCATAGGGCAAGCTTTGGTTCATCTGGCATGGCCATAACATTGCCCAAAAATGGAAAATTGGCAGTATCATGAACATTATGAAGTCAGGTGTGCACTTTCTATCCTTAATAAATGAATCTGATCATGTTTGACTTAAGATTAATTTACAAACACTTCTAAAACTAAAGAAACAGCAGATAGGAGAAAGTAAGATTTCAGGCACAAAATTTTGGATGAGTCTAATATAACTAAGTCAAATAAACTTTTTTTAGTAAATAGCATAGGTGGGCAGCACCAAAATTCTGGGGGTGAAAAATTTCTGGGGGAGGTGTGAAAAATTTTAAAGGTCAAAAATGGCCTTAAAAATGGTGGTACGGCGAAAAAACACCATTTTTCGACGTTTCTCATCAAGCTCTATCCAATGGCATCAAAAAATTGCTAAAAAGCAAAAAAAATTTTTCTGGTGGGGGGGGGTATTCTGATTTCTGGGGGGGTATTTCAACTTCTGGGGGGTGCATACCCCCCAAACCCCCCACGCCCATGTGGTAAATAGACTGACTTCGAATTACTTTTTCTACTGGCATTTCCAGCTAATCGTTTTTTCTATATCTGCTATCCAAAATTTGAATAAGACAGCTCTAGTATAAAAATTAACCAGGTTAGCTGAATCCTACCAATGTGTACACCAGTAATGTAGCCAGTGGGGAGATGTCGGATTCCCCCTGAGGAAAATTTTGAATTGTCTGAAATGGAGCCATGCACTTACGTAATGCTGTTCTGTGACAATTGTTTCAGAATAAAGCCTAAGACTGTGGCGCTTTGCACTGATTTCTTCTAGTTTTGGCTATTATTTTAAATTAATGACAACAAGGAGCTACAGAGCAACCCTGGAAAATTCTTAGCTACGCCTATTGGTGTACATACGTCTTGAAATACCTACCAAGTCTTCCAAAAGGTTGTTTTTAGTTTTCAGCAAACAGATATTGAAGTACCTATCAAGTGTTCCAAGAAGGGTTGTTTAGTTTTCAGCAATCTTTTTGTAGGCTGCAACACACAGGTGTACTTACCTACCTAGAGAAATCACCTGAAATTAAAAATAAAGTCACTTACCCTTACCCTTTCTTTGACGTCACAAATATCGAGGACTTTCAGCCTCATCAAGCCCTGAGTTGGACAACACCTTGTTGACATTTTCCTGATCTCGTTTCAGTATTGTGGTCACTTTCTTTAAGCCTGAGAAGCAAAACAATGCAAATGGTTGACTAAACAAAACTGGCCTATGAGTGTTAGAATCCACTTCTGCTTCAGATTCATATTCCTTTTCCAATTTGTGCACTAAGTCTTTATTTCTGCCATTGAAAATGCTTTCACTTCCAGCAAAATCCAAATGCGTCAAAACAGTCTTCTGGCTGTAGCTTAGCAGCAAGCTTGCTGGATATAAATGAGACTAACTCACAGTATAGCACAAACTGGAAAAATGCAGTGCTGGAAATATGAAATAATGTTTGATCATTAAAAAATGCAGCACATTCCAAACAGGATGCAGTGCATAAAAGATAAGAGATTTAAAGCAAATATTCTAAAACTTCCTCAACCAAAAAAGCATTTTTCCTCAACCAAAAAAGCATTTTGACATTCAAACATTCCTACTCTCATAAGTAATGATTTTTGGCATAGCAAACACAGAAGTACAGCATTGCATTGATATACAAACAACACTACATATGTTATGCACTGCACAAATGCATAGGACCACACCTGGACATGGGAGGGTTTGGGGGTATGCACTCCCCAAAAACAACCAAAACACCCCCTCCCCACAGAAATCAAAATCCCCTCAGAATTCAATTTTTGAGAATTTTTTCGTTTTTTTCACAATTTTTGATGCCAAAGGATAGTGCTTGATGAGAAACATCAAAAAAATTGTGTTTTTACACCCATACCACCATTTTAGGGCTATTTTTTACCTTGAAAAATCTTGCACCTCCCCCAGAATTTTCTTGCTGCCACATATGCATAGGACCCATAGTGACACATTATGACATACTATGTACACAGAATAGAAGCCAGAGGCGGGCCATCAAGAAAACAGGACATTATTTTGTCACATAAAAATATAATCACTAAAGAACCAATTCTTTAGATCATGGTTCCATTTGGAAAGTGTGTCAGGTTCTATGAGTGTATAAATTTTTGTGATACAAAATGAAAACTGATGGACATGGCTGAGTGCAGGAAGAAACCAAAACTAACTGCTTTTCACTGACAGTAAGTAGATTTTTTAGCAACAAGATAAATGTTGAAGTGCACTAACTTGTAGACAAGAAAATGTGCTTTAAAACAAACTATTGATTCCAGGCCAATTTTTTATGCTTGTTGAGGTATAGTTTGTCAAACCTGCATCCGGTTTTCTTGATGGACATTAATTGGGGGTTAAACTGTAGAAAAGTGTCTTAACTCCTTTATGGAACTTCTGTGTTCCATGTTAAATAGCTGCTTTAACTAAGGTCCTGGTCAAATTCGAAAGTGAAAAATCTCTACCATAGCTGGGCAGCACCTAAACTCTGGGCACGTTGTTTTCACACAATTTGAGAATTTGAGTACATTTATAAGTATAACTTTTGATCCGCTGGAATTTGTTATAAAAATAAATACAACAAATGATCACAATTCATTCAGCTTGCTCAAAAATTAGTCCGTGTTTCATGTTATAACATGCCTACAGTTTGACAGTCGGTCAATGCTGATGATACCTGCTCACAATTGAATAACTCATTTCAGTGAAGTGAGGTTTTTTGAGATGAACTCAAGAACCACTGAACGGATTTTCACGAAATAAAGTGTTTTAGATAGACAATTTTAAAATAAAACTATTTTGCTGAAAAAAGTGTAGCTAGCTTATGTCTACAGTATGCTAGGCCCTAAAAAGTGCTCAAACTTTGCTTGGTCACTACAGTATTCAGGTTAAGTTTCATATTTTGGAAAATAGCAAAATAGTTAGATATTTTTGTGCTCTAAATTTCACCCCTTTTTGTTTTTCGTGTTTCTGAATAGTTCGTCCAGTGATTTCAATTCAATTTTTTTCCAATATGGCTGCCCCCATAAGGTATGCATTTTACTTGCGCTATTTTTCATATTTTTAAACGTTTAAGCACATTTTAGAATACCCAAAGAAAGCTCGTTCGAATGATATCCTATTTGTCTGATTTACTAAAGAATTCCAGTTTTTCAATATGGCCGCTGGAAAGGCTGTCATACTGTAGCTTTTAATGTTTTCAGCTATTATTCTGTGAGTTTCTGACTTATTTCTAAATTTTTTTCAGTAAATAGCTGAAAAATTTAATGTTCTTTCTAACGAGCTATGTCTCATGTTCTGAATCTTTCTAGTTCATTCAGGGAAGTTCAAAAACCTCGGAATTATTCATTGTATAGTGAAAACGATGTGTGGGGGGAGGAGGAGGGAGTAAAAAATTTTCAAAGGTAAAAAATTGTCTTAAAAGTGGTTGTATGGCGTGAGAAACACAATTTTTTGACGTTTCTCATTGAGCACTATCCAATAGCGTCAAATAACTTGCTGAAAAAGCAAAAAAAATTTGAAAAATTGAATTCTTGGGAGGTATTTTGATCTCTGAGGGGGGGGGCATTTAACTTCTAGGGTGCATACCCCCCAAACCCCACGCCCATATGTGGTCTCTACCTTCAGCCTGTTCCCTTTTTTTAGTTCATTCAAGTAATTGGTTAACAGGTTAGCAAATTATTATTTAGTGTTTCTTGTTTCAAACAATTGGAAAGTGTGCGTGAGTAAGTGTGGTGAGCACACATGGGCGTAGGGGGGGGTTTGGGGGGGGGGGGTATGCATCCCCCAGGAGTTGAAATCACCCCAGAAATCAAAATACCCCCAGAAAAATTTTTTTTGCTTTTTGGCAATTTTTTGATGCCATTGGATAGTGCTCGATGAGAAACGTCGAAAAATGGTGTTTTTTGCATATCACCATTTTTAAGGCCATTTTTAACCTTTGAAAAATTTTTCCGAAATTGTTTTACCCCCCCTTTCCCAGAATTTAGGAGCTGCCCACCTATGGTGGTGAGTGTTCTTGGCGAAATGTCAGAAACTGCATTTTTCCAGTTTGAATAGTTTCAAAAATTCTATGAAGTTGGGAACAAAGTTTAAACTTTATCTTAGACGACTTGATAATTCCGGAAATTAGTGTCAGAATTTGCTTACAATTGGTCCAAATAGTTCCAGTTATGCAGGGAGCAGCATGCAGAAATTGATCTTCATGTTTGACATCCAGTGTAAAAGTAAGAGATATTATACAAATATAATAATAATAATAGGCTTTTTGTGTATAGTCTTCTCTTGAGCTAGTGTTTCATACATATACTTCATTTGGCAATCATAATGTTATAGTAAAGTACAATAAGTATCAAAGAATAGCTGTAGTGAGTGAGCAATTGAGAAGCAAGCAATGAATCAATGGAGAATGGGTCTTGGTGAGAAACAATGTGCCAAGTGCCTGTGTTAAACTGTAGAGTGAGCATAGCAAGTGTTGAGTGAGTGTAGTGACTGCGTTTGGAGGGGCCAGCCAAGGGTTTTATTCATTTCTTAAAGCATGGGACAACAGTCATTCCCAGGCGAACTAGTTGGCATTGACTGTAGATTTCTATAATCAGTCAGTGTTATAAGCCCTGTTTTTCTCCTGTGTTCACGTCATTTTCACTATACAATGAATAATTTTGAGGTTTTTGAACTTTCCTGAACGAACTAGAAGGATTCAGAACATTAGACATAGCTCATTAGAAAGAAGATTAAATTTTCTAGCAATTTACTGAAAAAAAATTTGATTTCTTACTGTAGCTCAGGAACCATCAAATATTTTTTAATGAGGCTATTTCATTTAAAAGAACACAAAATTTTATCCAAACTGATTTAACTCTCTTTGGAGATACCAAAATCCAAGAGATGGCGAGGCTCTAGGAGCATTGTGCTATCTTAAGCAGTCTCATGTTGTTTTCACACAATTTGAGGAATTTTTAGTACATTTAAGCATATAACTTTTAATCAGCTGGTATTTGCTAATAAAATAAACACAATAAATGATCACAATTCATTTAGCTTGCTCAAAAAATAGTCCATCTTTAATGTTATAACATGCCTACAGTGTGACAGTCAGTCAAAGCTGATGAACTTGCTTGCCATTGAATAACTCATTTCAGTGGAGTATGATTTTTGAGATGAACTCAAGAACCACAGAATGGATCTTGATGAAATAAAGTGCTTTAGATAGACAATTTAGAAATATAACTATTTTGCCAAAAAAAGTATAGCTAGCTTATGATTGCAGTATGCTAAGCTCGAAAAAGTGCTCAAACTTTGCTAAGTGACTACTGTATACAGGTTGTTTCATATTGGAAAATAGCAAAATAGTTAGATATTTTTGTGCTCTAAATTTTACTCCTTAAGTTGTTTTCAAACTAGAGTCGAAATCAAAATCTGAGGTCGCCACATTAATAATTAGAAAACATTAATTTATTGTAATGTTTACTTTAAAATAATTCACCTTTGTAAAAATTTTACAGTCTCACCACTTGTGTCCATAACGCGGATAACACAAATAGTTTATCAGCTTAGTTTGCTTCTCTGTTACAGAGGGTTAATCTTTAAGCTTAGTTTACTCTATGACCTTTGCTAATGTGGATTATGCGGCCTGATACTTTGCTGTTAATAGCAGATTACTACTTAGATTGTCGCTCTCCAGAGCAGATTAGGTTGGACACAACACAAGGTAAACACTTACTCTTTTATTTGACGGCCAACAGCGAAGTCAAAAGCAAATGAGACGGACAGGAGAAGCACAGTATCTAAGTTTGACGTGAATGGAGCAAACGATGTGAATGACAAGTGCAGTGGACGACAAGTTAATGGTCAAAAGTCAGGGTACTTATACAAGTTCGAGTAACACGCAAATATACAAGAGTTACGTAAAATGGAACCAAGTTTCTAATTTTGAAGTAGCGCGAGGGATAAAGGAATTTTGAATATGTGAATTTAAGAATGATTTGTACGATTAATTCGAAGTAATTTTAACACCTAAAAATAATCACTATTTGTCTTTGATGTTTCCGTACTCTGTTTTCTTTTGATATTGCCGCCACCCTGACATTGGTCTTCGACCTAAAAATTTCTTTAAAAGTTAGAATAGCATTTTTGAAAACATCTTTTAGGTATGATCACCTTGATCAATACAATGGAATCGGAAATTCAAGAATAAGCTCCTTTAGTCCACCCTGCCTGCAAAATGTATCAAATTTGATACAAGCATACAGAGAAGAAGATCTTAAAGCATGCTGCAGATGTCCTTGTTTGGTACATGACGTTCTTAGGCAGACAAAACTGATCGCCTATAATGTGTACTTGACGGTGATTTGATGTTATTATTCTGATATTCGTTGACAAAGTAAAAGAACATCATATAAGACTCATTTATTACACGATCCGTAAGTTAGCATGAAATGCGAATGAAGGCTTATTTTTCGGCCATCCGTCCACCTACTCACTGATTTCAGGTAGCTAAAGGAAAAACTCGTGTTCTGAGCAATTTTAGTTAGACATTTTATGACATACTAGAGAGACCAATTTTCGTTATCTCATCAAGCATGAATTGTATATAAATTTGGGAGAACTGTGAACGAATGCGTTTAGAAAAAGCAAACACTGTACTTTGCGATTTCCATGAAACATTTAGCATGATTTCAGACATGTATGGGCTTAGGGGCGTAACCAGCCGGTGAGCAGAGGGCCCGACCTACCCTTCCCCCAAAAAGAAACAATATCTATATTTCTCACAATGGTCCCCACAAAGGAAAAAAATTAAAAATTCCCAAAGTCAACTAAAAGAATAGCCAAAATGCGTTTTTTAGCGCACTTTTTAGTCTCTAAATTCTAAATTTTCCGCCGCTTTGCAGCCGGATTTCTTATTTTCTTTTTTCTCACCTTAGAAGCCCGGATTTGACTTAAAAGTAGCGAATATGTTAAAAAATTTTGGCACATTGCGCCGATTTATTATTTTATGCATCAGTTTTATTTGCAAAACCACAAAATTAAATACAAAGAAAAGAATTTCAAAATGTTTTGGGGTCAAGCTTTAACTTGATATTGAGAAATTAGTCATACCAATAGGTTAAAAGATAGATTTTTGATATTCAACTTTAAAATCAAACAAGGAAATTTTTGAATTTTTTAAATTTTTCACTTCACCATGACATGGATCTCATTGAGAAATGCTTTAAAATGCTGCTATTTTTGCGTATCTCCTAATGGTTCTCGATATATAAGACTTCAAAAGTTTTGCCCGCCCTGAAATAAAATCCTGGTTACGCCCCTATGTGGGCTATCGATAAACGAAAAATCTCAAGTTCTAAAAAAACAGCTAAACCTTATCAAATGTTGACACTGTTTTTACATAATGTACTCAGGCACGTAGCTAGCCGTCCTATTTTTGGGGGAATAACACCAATTTTGGGGGGTCCGGGGTCTAAAAATAGCACAAAATAACGTTTAAGATAGTCCTATTTTTCCAGTTTTTTTCTGAATTTTGGGGGTCTCGGACACCCTTCACTACCCCCAGAGCTACATGCATGGATGTACTCTCAAATCAGCATTAAAAACCTCATTGCAAAACTTCTGTCTCCTATCCAGAGTTAGACATCTTATCAACCACTGCACCCACAATCGGCAGACTAAACTGGAAACTCACATGAAAAAAGGCTTTTGTGGCAAAAGGTATATAATAACAACATATCAATCAGTAAACTGAGCAATGACTGATTAAACTTTTAGAACATTTTATTACACTGAACAAAATCACATGCACAAAATAAATTTTAGAGTCTCGAGAACAGCACCCTCCCTATCTCTAAGATTTGCTTTACAAATCCCCTAACTTATTGTTTAGCGCATGCAAGTCTCGGTGCAAATGATCTCTATATTGTTAAAAATGATTTTTTCGGAATCATCTGTATTTGAAGGAAACCTCGATGGTTTGCCAACAATTGGATACATTGTGTGATAAAAGGAATCGAGGGAAGCTTCAACCAATGAAAGGCATCTATTACCAAAGTACCAACTACCATTCTCCCTCCCCAGACCCAGAGCTTCAGGTTCACGTTTTCCCCATTCCCAAAACTTTGAAAAAGTTTTTAGGGAGCTGTTACACGTATGATAACAATAAGGCACATATAGATAATGCACAATATGAAAAGCAAGTCACGGACTAGCGCACTCATATCCACCAGATTCACAAACTACCAAAAGATAGCTTGTCATATCACAAACAACAAGAATAGTGCCTGCCGGACTGAGAAAACTCAAAATTTCCAAAACTATGAGCAAAGACAATTCACATTTTGAAATTTAAAAACTTTTTCGTTCAGTGCTTGCACACTTGCTACTACTGCAAGCTGTGCTGCTGCCCGCCCACTAGCCCCCATTCTAACGTGCTTTTCCCCTCTTACACATTTAAAATTTGACACAAATTTCAGTAACTCACAAAATTCCAATGGCGGAAGAACAGTTAAAGCATATGCGTCTAAGTGGTGGAGGCCAGCAGCACAGCTTGCAGCAGTAGCATGTGCAAGCAATGACCGCCAAAAAGCCAACAAAGGCCAAAACGCAAATGATGAATCTGTAAACAATAATTGACATGTCAAATGAATTCTTCTTTAATATTACAGGTGCAAAAGTCATGCTCCATGTAAGTAAATACATACCTGAACCACAGTTTTTAGCACAATTCTAATGATCATTGCCATGTGCTGATGAAAATTTCAGCCATTAGCACCTCGTGCTAATAGAAAACCAAGAAATTTTGGGTAAAAGTATACTAATTTTAACGCTTCTTTATGTATTTCTCAGTGACAATTCCTAAGAATTTTTTGGCGCTTCATGCCGAATATCACACTTATTCTTAAGTCAGCCCCAGTGGAGCGATTTAAACATTCCATAAGCAATTTTCTTGCAGTTCTAGACTGTGTTTTTTTGTACTTGACAAAGAATTTTCCCGATGTACAAAGACTTCAACTTTTTGGGACCGTCTTGATACATGAACAAAGATTTTTGGGAAGACAAAAATTGCAGAAAAAGGTCTGAAATTCGCAGAAATTTCTGGCACTTTGCACCGAAATGAGTAATTGTGTGTTCTATATATCTTTATACTGGCAGAAATTGCATTTTAAAAGGAAATATGTCAAATTTTTTGGCGCTTTGCGCCGTTTTAAGACAATTCTTAGTGATTTTTGCCCATAGAAACACAGAAATTAGCTAACATACACTATCAAAAGTCATACAACTGTGTTTCACCACACTAAAATTGCTACTGTACCATATTATAGTACCCAATATTTTGTGTGAACAAAATGTAGAAAGATTTGTGGGTAGACCAAAACTGTAAAACGGTGTGAAATTCCTAAAAACTTTTGGTGCTTAGCGCCAAAATGAGTAGTTGTTTGTCCTATATATCTCTAAAAATGGCAGAATTTGCATTTAGAATGTAAAAATGTCAAATTTTTTGGTGCTTGGCGCCGTTTTGAGACAAGTTCTAGTAATTTTTGGCGTCAGAAACCCAGAAATTAGCTAAAAAAGTACACAAAAAGGTCGAAAAAACCCTGTTTTACCATACTGAAATTGCTACTGTACTATATTATAGTACACAAAAATTTGCATATACAAAATGTACAAAGGCTTTTTGGGACAATCTTTGTACATGTACAAACGGACCTTGTACAAAAAACACTGGTTCTAGAAGTTGAATCAGTATCTTGTCTGTCTAGAGAGGCAAAATCATCAAATTTTTTGGCGCTGCATGATGTGAAGAGCAATTTTGAGCATTTTTTATCACTATAAAGCTCCAGAAATTGACTAATTCACACTACTACAGGTCGAGAAACACAGTTTTATTACATAGAAAGTCTTACTGTGCAATATCACAGCAATATTACGAAATACATGACGACTTTTGAGGACCATCTTTATCATGTACAAACGGACCTTGTACAAAAACTATGCCCCACACTCTTTGTTTAAAAAGCAAAATGCGCTTAAAAATGAATGCTAACTGTAGATCAGCACATTTGTTACACTATTCCACACTCTTTGTTTAAAAACCAAAATGCACTTAAAAATGAACGCTAACTGTAGATCAGCACATTTGTTACACTAATCTAGCGGTTATACCCAGGCCTGCAGCCAGAGGGGCGGAGGCAAGGGGAGGGAGAGCAGTGTTTTTTAGTGTTTGGCAAAGATTTTTCCCAATGTACAAAGACTTTTTGAAACCGTCTTAGTGCATGTATAAATATTTTTGATCAGACAAAAATTGCAAAAAAGTTCCCTAATTCGCAGAAGTTTCTGGTGCTTAGCGCCAAATGAGTAATTGTGTGTCCTATATATGTTTATAAAGGCAGAAATTGCATTTCAAAAGGAAAAATGTTAAGTTTTTTGACGCTTTGCGCCATTTCGAGACGATTCTTAGGGATTTTTGCCCTAAAAGACTAAGAAATTAGCTAAAATACACTACTAAAAGTCAAACAACTCTGTTTTTACCACACTAAAATCGCTACTGTACCATATTATAGTACCCAAAAATTTGTGTGTACAAAATGTACAGAGAATTTTGCAGACCATCTTGGTATATGTACAAATAGGCCTAAGCAAAAAACACCGGGGGAGGGATATTCACCCCCTACAACAAAACCTTGAACAATTTGTTTCTCACTAGCATCCCCCAAAGGAAGGAATGAAAAATTCTCGGAGTGCATTTAAACAATCGCCGAAACATGTTTTTTGCTTAGTTTAGAGCTAGTAAACGCAAAATTAGGCGGCGCTGTGCACTGGATTATATGTTTCTGTAACGTTTTGTCCTTTAAACCGTCCAAGCATGGAACAAACACCAAATTTTTCTGGACACTTCGCGCCTAATCACAAATTTTCTTTTTTTCTCCATGAGAGTAAAAAGTCGAATACAAATATGAAAAGTCAAGAAAATTGTTTATGAACTGGAGTAGATAAGAAATCAGTTGTGCGGTAGTTGAAATGACAGAGGTTTTGTGTATAAGTATGACATAGACTGGAACCTTTCTAATTTTTTTCCAAATTTTTCTTATCCAATGTGTAGAGCATGTTGAGAAGCGTTCAAAAACGCCCTTTAATTCATCTACTCCCTGGCCCCTAGTGGTCCATGAGATATGAGCTTTAAAAATTTGTCCCCTCCAAATAAAATCCTGGCTTCTGGCCTGCTTATACCAGTTCTTGATATAATTGTGGCCCAGAAAGTTTATCTTTCACCCTTGGATTGGTCAGGTCGTGCATCTACATGCAGTGCATGCGTTCTTCAGATAAACAGAATTGCTGTACAAAACACAAATGAAGAAGTACAAGTGCTAGTTATACAAGCATTTCACAAACATAATCCAGGCAAATGACAAAAATGCATGCTAGATCTATAATTTTCTTGCCAAACAGTATGTTATGCAAGAATTAAGCAACTTTTGCCAGATTTTTGTAGTGCAAATTGCTTGACTCTATGCACCTTTACTTGCGTCTAGGACTGTACATCATAAAACAAATAGCAAACTGCTAAACAACATTCAGCCAACAAACTTTTGCTAGCATGGAATACAGTAGAATACAAAAATCAACTCCATAAAAAATTTCTGAAATCAGACAAGGAACTGATAATAACTTACATTGAAAGCGGCATATACACTGATTCACACGCTCCCTGAGTGCAGAACGTTTATGTCCACCAGTTTGACTCTCCACACCTGCAAAAGCTAAGACATTAAAATCTATCAGGTAAAAGTTTTTTCAGTAATCTATTATCACCTCTTTTCAATTTCATAGTACGACATTTCACAAATGAGCTCAATTTTTTAAATATTTCATGTAACAATGCAGCAATTTTCCGTAGCAACTGGAAAATACCACTTTGTATTGTTATATCCTTACACCTAGGGGCATTACCAGCTGGGGGCGGACCATCAGCCTCCCCTTCAGCAACAAAAAATATTCTTATATTTCACAAGGGTTCCACAAAGGGAAAAATTAAATATTCTCGAAGTCTCCTGAAAGGACAGCAAAAATGCGTTTTTAGCACACTATTGAATTACTAAACTCAAAATTTTCCAGTGCTTTGCACCAGATTTCTTATTTTCTATCTTGTTTCTTATTTTAGAAGTACAGATTTGACTTAAAAATTTGGAATATGTCAAAAAATTTTTGATGCTCTGGCCGATTTATTATGTTCTACATCAGTTCCATTTGTAAAGCTGCAAAATTAAATGCAATGACAAGAATTTCATGAGGTTTTGGAATCAAGCTCTAACCCGGTATTGAGAAATTAGTCATACAGCAAGGCCATGACATACAAATTTGAAATCAAGCAAGAACATTTTACAATTTTTTCAAAATTTTTCCTTCACCATGGCATAGATCTTGTTGAGAAATGCTCGAAAATGTCATTATACTTAGCATATCTCCTAATGGTTCTCGAGATATGTCAGACTTCAAAAATCCCTCTTCCCAAAATAAAAATCCTGATTACGCCCCTGCTTCCACTATATAGGCACATGAAAAATAAACAATAAAAAGTACTGCATAAGTAGAGCATGCATTCATTTGCTACAAATATCTCAAGAATCCATATTAACATTACTTTATTTTTCCAAAAATGCAGTGTTTTGTGAAAATATGAAAAAATTCTGATCCTTTCCAGAAACGCAGGATTCTTTTCCAAAATTTGTAAAGTCAGTGGGATATATCAATTTTATGATTTCCACAAAATTTTCAGCATAACGTAGCTGTTTTTCAGACGGTTTGCTTCATATCAGATTGTTGACTCATTCATTTTTGGCTTTTAGACAGATTTACGTAAACAAAAAACTGTGACTTTAAATCCAAATGAAATTTATGTGCAATGTTTAGCTTAGAGCATTTAACACGTTTACCAACAAAGCAAAGCAGCAATGTTTTTCGAAAATTTTGGGCTTATCCAAATTAAAAAAATTTCTCACATTTTCTAACTAGTGTAGAAAATTACTTGTATGATTTACACTTAGGTATCCCCAATTTTTTTCCGCTATCCTAATATTCCTTGGAGAGGACTTCCCTTATAGAAGAAGATACCTAGAATCTAAATGGATTAAAACAATAGACATCAAGTGTCTTCTGCTAAATGAAACACTGCTGTGATGTGCATTTGTGAATGAATGTCAATTGGGTTGCCATATGCCACATTGCCGACCCAAGTTTTTAGCAAAAGCATAAAGGCCAAAATTGTACGGTTTACGTCAAAACCTCAATTAACATACTTAACCATAAAGGCGAAAACTCCACATTCCTACAAAATATGAAAAACTCTGCTTCAAACACAAAACAGTTTTTGAAATATTGATCAAAACCGGTTTTTTTAACTCTACAATATGTGACTGAAACAAATTCTAGCACATTCTAATTCAAATTTAGTTCATTAAATCTTGCAGGTTTGTCAACAGAAAGCACGGAAAAAAAGATCTGGTTGAAATTAGATTAGAAATGCTGGCACTTATGCAGTTTAGGTGGTACATGAAATTTTTTGAAAATTTTTTCGGAATTCGATGAAATGTGGTCAATTTCAATAAGCTGATGACAAATAAGACATTCATTCTGATTGATGACCATTTGTTTTCGAAATTTTCAAAAAAAGTTTTTTTATAGTTTTAACTTTTTCAATTTTTTTCTAATTTGTTTTAGATTGTGATCAATTTTTTTGCGCTGATCACAAAGATGACATCCATTCTGGATGAAGACAATTAATTTGTCGATTATTCAAATCTTAAATTGTTTTTTACCTATCGTAGGGAATTTAGAAAATTTTTCAATTTTTTCAAATTTTGGTGGCTTTTGGTAAATATTAATGTAGTTTACAAATTTGACATCCATTTAAACGCATGTCTGTAATTTTTTCGATAATTATCCTCTGTTGTTTGGATACATATCAATACCAGGCCAAAAACAAGCCAAAGGTAATGTGGCCTAAGGTAATTTTTGACGGGACATTGAATACTCTTGACAAAAAAGAATTTGGAACAATTTTGTATGAAGACTGTAAATTTTGGAATTTAAAGGAGAGCATTTAAATAAAAATCATGAAGGATTTTGGACGTCGAAATGAGATTTAAAACTTTATTTTTCCTATTGTTGTTATGAACTTTGTTCAAATGTTGTAAACTTAATAATAGAAGTAGGACATGTTGCAAGTTGGGATAGCAGGTCCATTAACTTGGACTTGGGAGTTGTTTCTTCCTGTTACCCTACCTATGGAAAATGTAACAACCTAGAAAATACTTATATATGGTATTTTCAAGACATTTTCAAAGAAATCTGTCCATTCACTTTTTGAGGAAATTTTGAAGCTTTATTAAGTGACGAATTTGCAGTAATAGACAAATTACAAGCTGCACTTAACTCTCGCATTCCCATGAACTAGGACGGCGTCCTAGCTGTCCTAGCTGATCACTTTTTTGCAATTTATTTCATTATGTGTTTAGTATGACTACAAAACTTTGTCGAGCGTTATTTTAGACCTAGTTACATCATTTAAAATATTCGAGCTACTAAATAAAATTATACAACTTAAAAAATTGGCACATTTTCATGATTATTCCGTGAAAGCTTAAATTTCAAAAAACGTTTTGGCCAATTATTAGAACAAGATTGGTGGGCTTCTGCTTTTTAATCAGCTACTACAGTCCTAAAATGATATCTTAGTCAACTAAAATATACTATTTATATTTATTTTATGCATGTCCACCTCATGCCTATGGTTAAGTATGGTAGCGGTTTTTTACTTATAACTTCTTACAAAATTACTTAAGCAAAAAATGACAAACATATTCGGAAATAGCATAAAAAAACTGCACAAAATGATACTAATATTTGCTACTTTGAGGGAGACTAAGTACATTTTAACAAGGCTAGGATGACGTCCTAGCATGGGAACCTTTGACTTCAAAAAACACACAGGAATGCGAGGGTTAAGCTAAAAGAAAGGTACAAGAAATGTACCAAATTAAAACATTATTGTAACACAGAGCAAGGAACCCTTGTGTAATTTAAGGCAAATTTCAAATTAAGGGCTGCCCCAAATCACAAAATAATGACACCCTCTAAAATACAGATCAAAGTTTAAAAAGGTTTAATCAATGAATTAAGAATCACAGAAAATAATTTAAAACCTGATCCAATAAACTTGTACTTATATTATCTTGAAATTCGACTTTTACAAGAAGAAGTTTCAAGCTTTACACGAGTCTGGATTGAATTATGCATTCAGTATCAGAGACATATTGATGTTGTCTGGTATCTCCTATATCTCGACGCCACTATTTGTGCCAGGACGTCTTTCCAAAGGTCAGATATTGTGGCTTCCTTTATGGGAGAAGCATTAACACTCTGTCCCTGTGAGAAAATAAACATAAATAAAGCTTATACCAACCATGAAATAAATGATACTTGTACTTGACAGTGGAATATGAGGGTGAAGTATGGTTCGAACTTCTGAAAGTAAAGATTTAGTCCATTTTTCCGAAACAATTGATTGTAATCATAGGACAGTTAAAATCTATTGTGTAATGGAAAACTTTGGATGACCAAAAATGCTTTGGTGCACAACTCAGAGGTTCCATTAGAATTAAATTGGAAAAAAATTGTATATTTTTTTAGTTTGACTCCCCAGCTGTATTTCATGATGAAATAGCAGCTGGCAAGCTGACTTTTGGACTT
The DNA here is from genome assembly GCA_036768485.1 of Mermis nigrescens. Classification (NCBI taxonomy): domain Eukaryota; kingdom Metazoa; phylum Nematoda; class Enoplea; order Mermithida; family Mermithidae; genus Mermis; species Mermis nigrescens. The sequence goes on from JAVLUZ010000696.1 coordinate 684,276, forward strand.
TTGAGAAATTATCTCTTTAAAACCCATAAGATTGATAAAACTCTAAATTGATTAATGGACTACACAACCCATATGTCCCTTTAACCCAGTGTATCATGCAAAGCACTTGGAGGTGCAGGCATAGGAATAAAAACTGCTGCCATTGGGACCAAAAATGCAGTCGATAGAATTTATTATGTATGCGCAAAATGATTTTTCAACAAATTTTGTGATGCCTCTAAAAGGTCAAATACAGCTTTCAATTAATTTATTATTAATTGCATCAATTTTCATTGGGCTAGGATATTTAATTTTTCTTCATGTAATGTGGAAAAAGCAATTTGCTGCTCTATATCCATTCCCATTGCCAAAGAAAGTATTTATGAAATCAACAAATCAACAAGAGAGTTCTGCAGAAAAATTTGTGCGATTTTGCAATTTAAGCCTAAATGCAAAAGTTGTCATGTTGAATCACATGCAGATGACCCCTTGGGGTCAATGGGTCACTCAGGAACAATCTGCTTAGTCCGACAATGGAGAATGCATACTCCGCATATAAAAGCTTTAGTAATCAAACATTTTAAGGCAAATGCTATAGTAGTATAGAGACCCCCCCCCGTGCGTGCTCTTTGCAGGGCCGCTCTATCCTTAAGCATTACAGGCCGGCCGCCCCAACATTTTTTGCAGGGCTGCTGGCCCAAAAGTCTGCCTTTGACTACCTTTGGGAAAAGAAAAAAGTGTCGGTTAGTGGGGGTCGAACCACAAACAACGCAAACTACAGTCTGACACCTAACCACATGCGTGATTTGAATTGTTCCTAAACAGTCAAAGTAATTTATAAGGCAGATGTGCCAAGAAAAGACGCAGCACATATGCAGTTTAACGCGTGACTTTAATGTTGTCTAAGTCATTCTAAAATATAATTTAATGATAGTTTTTCCAAACTCAAAAGGTACAAGGTAGATTTTGATCTGTTTCAATGTCTGCTTCAATCATATTAAATGATTTTTTAAGCACAGGAATATAGTGCAGGCTAATATGTAAGTGATTTATGATGTCCATGTACTTTCCTCCAATATTTAGGACTTGTAGAAGTGGTGCAAAAACATTTCAAACAATTTGTGGTTTAACTGTATTGCAATATATGTAAAAATTTTGTATTCCACCTAACATATCGGGTGCATGGTGCACAGCAATGGTTAACTCTTGCGCAACAGTATAATTTATATTATCAAGCTGACTTTCCAGAAATCCCATCATGTATAGTAAATGCTTAGTTAATTTTGAACTTCAGATATATTTAGTATTAATTATTAAGTGGCAACATTTCTTATTGTCATTACCTTATGTCAATGTATTGCATGCATTCAAATTTCTAATTTTGAGTAACCATTTTTATTCCCTCACTGATTGTTTTAACAAGATTGTGTATATTTTGTTATCTTGCTTTATAAGCATTTTTACTCTTACATTATTTTTAAAATTGTAAAAATGTATCACATTCTGATCCACGGCAACATTGTGCAAGGTATTTGTGTAAATTATTTCTGCCAAACCAACCTCCCACCCCCAATTCAATAGGATTTGTCTTGGTAGGTGTTATGAAACTAGCTGCAGAACTTGATTCTTGGGAATTGCTCAAAAGCATGATGTAAAATTGTTTGGTATCCATGTTTAAAAGCTGAGCTGATTGGAGTATTTATAGTTTTTCATTTTGCATTGATGTGATAATGTTTCTGAATGGGATACCTTGTCCATGGCAAACTAGGAAATAGATGCACATATGAGCACATGAAATGCTAAATATTCCTTGAACTTTTGCATTATTGTAAGTGAATGCCTTTGCATCAAGCTGCATATAATGTTTGAGATCATATAGTTTTCTTCCATAGCTGTCAAAGTAATCACAGTGGCCTTTTTGATTGTAAGACAAGGCAACTCAGCGAGAGTCAGGTTTTCTGCTATCGTCTAGATTCATACCAGAGCAGCTGGATAATTTTTGATATGTGGTACAAGATCTAATGGAAAAACGCCTAAAATGTATTGTTTAAAAAAATTAGCATTGAGAATTTTGATTATTATACAAGTATTCATAGTTTTTTATGCATTATAGTCATGAAAAGTGTATTGATTTTTATTGATCATTATCATATTATCAAACTCAGCATATATAATAATTTCAACACCTGAATCAGGCAACTTGCTACTGAATTTTATATGAATGCTAGTTTCACCTTTGTGGACTAAATCCCAATGTCCGCCATCATTTTCATCAGGAGTCAGCTCAAAAACAAAAAAAAACAGTGACTTGTCATAAATTCATCTCTGCTAATAAAATTATTTTCACAACCTAAATCATTTTCCAGGTATCAAAGCATATTAATGTTGCTGCAGCAGAAGACAAACATAATTTGACTAGTGTTAGGTCCAACATGTTTGAAATTGAAAAAGAAAAATTAAAAAATTCATAAAAGTAACATTCCAGAAGGAAACACTTATATCAAAAAGGATAAATTTAACAAATCCCAGTACCGGAAAAATTTACATCTATGATTTTGGGCAAAAAATTAAATATAGTCACAGGCTAGTCTTTTTTAATTCTATATCTTAAAGTCACACATCTGTTTTATCATTATCAGATCCTAAAAGGCTTTCTTTGCTTTCTAACATTTAAATTTAGTAAGGCTTCACAATCTACATGTTTGTTGATTGTTAGTCCAGCATTTTTTGTTTATTGTTGTTGTTTGTTCTTTGTTATTTATTATTATTGCTCTTCTTGAAATTCAGTGCTCAAATAAAAGTCTTTTTAGGATGCCTTCAATTTTAGGAAAACAATTGCAAAAACACTCCACTTAATACATTATTCAGCTACTTAAATTTTATATTGACAAAAAGTACAAAGATTGAAAAACATTTTGAGGAATGAAATTTATCATATTTCAAAAATCAAAGCTGTAGAAGCTGAATAACAGTTTTTATCCCAATCATTCAACATAGATTCGCTATCTGCAATCTGCAATAGAGAAAAATTTTGCATCTATGGTTAAAGGAATTATGGCCAATTGAAAAGATTTGGAACAATTTTTTTTAATTAATCACTTCCACTGGACTTCAAGCTGATATATTGAACAAGGGAAAAATGAATACCAAAATTTTGATTAATTTGTTTGGAAATTTTTTTTAAGAATATTTGTTTGTTTGGTTTATGATAAACATGTCTAAAATGTATTAGTAAAAAGAAATTACACAGAATGGTAACTGTAGTTGCATATTTCAAAACTCTAAAAATTCTTTTCATTGAGTTTTACCATGGTTGCTCTGAAAGTAATGAGAAGCTCAGGCTGCATTAAAGTTTAAACTTTGATTTTTTAGGTGCAGATTACCTTACATTATTCATTAGGATTTGCCAAAGTTTATTTGCCTAGCCTTTTCCGTTATTGAAATATTTGTTGTTTTATTGTGACTATATTTGATTTTCAACAATTGCTCATGGAGCTGTCTGGGCGAGATTTTTGGGTCATGATTTATTACGATTTCGAAAAAGGGTTAGATTATCACCAATGCCATAAAAAATTGGATACAGCCTTTGGACAGGAAGCCCCTTCAGCTGCCACAGTTGATAGATGGTACAAGGAGTTTAAGCGGGGCCGGCAGTCCTTTGAAGATGAACAGAAACCAGGTTGACCAGTTGAGGTAGCCACACCACAAAACATTTGCCATGTGTCCGAATTAATTATGTCCCAGCAAAATATCACTTATCGTGAAATTCAGGAAAAATAGCAGATTGGATCAGCAGCAACCAATTCTATTTTGCACGATCATCTGGGTGTTAGGAAAATTGCTAGTTGTTGGATACCACACTTGCTCACAGATGCCCAAAAAGGCCGAGTTGATTGGTGCCGTTATATGCTCAAAAAATTCAACTGCGGCCAATCAAAACTTGTCTGGGAAATTGTAACTGGAGATGAAACATGGATTTATAGGTATGACCCTGAGACAAAGAATCAGTCCACTGTCTGGGTGTTTGATGATGAAGAGCCCCTATCAAAGTGACCAGGGCCAAAAGCACTGCAAAGCAAATGGTTGCAATTTTTTCCGCAAGGCCGGCATGGTAGCTGCTGTTCCTTTAGTGGAACAAAAGACGGTCAATGCCCAATGGTATACTGTAATTTGTTTGCCAAAAGTTTTCAAGGAATTGAGAAAACAGCGCCCAAAGTCAGAACTGCATGGCATCCTTCTTCATCATGACAATGCCCCTGCTCACACTGCCATTTGAACTTCGGAATTTTTGCATGATGTTGGAGTTCGAATTGGTTAGCCATCCACCCTACAGTCCAGACCTGGCCCCATGTGATTTTTACTTGTTTCCATTTTTAAAAAAACAATTGCGTGGAAAGAGATATGAAAGCCCAACAGCAGCCATGAAGGCAATGAATGACATTTTGGGGTCAATGTCAAAAGAAGCGTTCCAAGATTGTTTTGATAAGTGGTTTTCTCAAATGCAAAAGTGTATTGATGCTAAGGGATGTTACTATGAAAAGTTACAAATAAATTATTGTGATTGCAGTTTTCGTTTTTTTGCTTTGCAATACTTTCAGAGTGACCCTTACGTAGGCAGGTGCTATCCAAAACAGACTGTAGAAGCAATAACTGTCTTTAATATTTATTTTCAACTACTAATGTTCTTATGGCGTTTTTATTATAAATTTGGTAGTAGATAATACACTCTTTAATATATGATTATGTGAAAAATGACTCCATAATTCATATGAAACAGACTATAAAAGCAAGAATGTCAAGATCTATATAATTTAATAAAGCGCAATGTTGAGGGGTTTCTTATTTTGTATATTTTAAAATATAAAAAAGTAATATACTATACCTGACGGTTTCCAGACACTGCTTCAGAAACCAACTTCCAGGGTGGTTCTCATTCTAGGGAAGGTCAAAGCCGATTATTTACACTTCAGTTAGTATTCAAGCATGTTTTCTTGCCTTACAATATGCTTAGAAAAAATCAAAATTTTTGGCTGTTTAGAACCAGTCTCTCAAATCAATTGTACACATGTCTGTTTAGAATGAAAACATTTCATTTAAGAGACTAAAAACTGGCTACTAGCTACAAACTATGTGCTTAGTTTTTCAATGTTTGGAAAGAAAATAGTCCTTTCCCAAAATTATGAAACTTTAACAAAAATATTCACTTTATTAGGATCACGGGAGAGTTGTCTGACAAGAAGACTCGTCTCTTTTATCTGATTGATCCAGCATTCTTAATAATAAAAGGTAGGTATAAATGTTCAGTATTTCATAATATAAATATATTTGTGCATTTCAGCTGTATCTTCTGAAAATTTGGAAGATTATATCAAATAGCAATAGTCACTTGAATTTCATTTTCTTACAATATTTTTTATCTATAATCATTAAGCAAGATGACACTGTGACACTCAGCTAAGGTTTTTTTAAGCTGAAGAGTAGGTATCTATTTTTCAATCATGGTTCAGTGAAGAACTTCAAAGAAGATCTAGTAAACACATTTAGAGCTTTGATAAATAAGTTTGATTAAAGTTCTATAGAAGACTGTCAAACTTTGATAAATGTTTAATAGAACTTTGTTAGGATGCACATCAAAGTTCATCAAACTTTGGGACAAAGTTTGACAAATCTTCAATAGAACTTTGATGTTGTGCAAATTGAAGTTTGGCCAAAGTTTGACAACCCTTCTTCAATAGTGGGCAAATCAAAGTTTGATAGATCTTTTATAGAACTTCAAGTAACACACAAATCAAAGTTCTAAGGGACCAAAAAATTAGGTCATAGAAGTTTGAGTGATCAAATAGCAAGAGTCACTTGAATTTTAATTAATAGGCATGACTGTACTGTAATGAATCTTAATTTTAATAACAAACTGCATAAAAACTTAATAACTCAACTTTAACGTTTCTCTATGCTCTCAGACATAATAGACTTTTTGAATTGAATCACACAGATAATTGGCGCCTAGTTTGAGCGTCCATTCTGCCCAACTAAGACGCTAGTCGCCAACAATCTTAGTAAGCTAGCAAGATTCACGTGAAACTGTCCTGCCTTTGACCTAGCCGCTTATGCTCAATTTTTGTAGATCTCTAAAAAGTAACGTTATTCATGAGAAACTCTCCTGTCCTTTGACTCAGCCGCCTGTACTCAATTTTTGTAAAACTCCAAAAATGCACGTAACAACTTAGTCACTGTAAAAGTAATGTTAAATCATAAGCTGGTCGGTAACTTAAAAGCTAAAAGTTGAACGAGAAGCTCCAGGCGCCTATTGGTCGGGACTCTCAGATAAGAAACCCTCATATCCCCATGTTATAAGAAATTTATAAAAGCCCTATGCTTAAGGATACTCGGTTTATTCTCTCCCTCATCATCATTATTCCTCAACTCGCCTAATTGCTTTGTTTTATTGTGTCACAGTTGTTCTACATACTTCATTTGCCACATCTGCACATCGGACATTCTGGTATTGAACTAGCTACAATATCTGCTCTAGTAAACAGCACCAGCTTACTGTCACATCATTCTACGATTCTAAAGCTACAATAGTATTAGTCAAGCATATGCCTTAACCTAATTCTTGACATTTGGAGGTCAAACACGGAAAGAACTGCCATTTGCTCCCTACCAATCCAGAAATAATTGCAGTAAGTTTAATTACTTGTTGTTTGTGTTGACTTATTTGTTTTAAACTGAATTCTAAACGTTGCTCACGAGTCCCCTACAAGTCTTAGAACACAAGATCTTCAAATCAAAAAATAGCTAAAATGACTACCGTCAATTTTCAAGACTTACAAGATCTTTTGACTTCTAGCACTCAAGACATTACTAGGAGAACGTTAGATAATGTTTTGACTGTTGTTCAAGGAAACTCACCACTCCTTTTAACTCAAACTCAACCTCCACTTTTTTACGGAAATTTCAACAAAAACATATCCAACTGGCTTTTATTTTTAATTGCTTCGCGACTGCTCATAATTTAAATGAACAACGCAAAATTTCGCTTCTACCAAAATTTTTACGCGGCCTGGCTCTCACTTTTTTTAATTGTCGTGAACAAGAAATGCTTAATAACCCTTTAACTTATCAACAATGGATTAATGAATTAAAAACCGAATTTCCCATAGGTAGAGACTCAGCACTTTGGGAAATGGAACTGGTGCACCGGGCCCAAAGACCTACCAAAACTGTTTCCGAATTTGCCTTAGATATAAAAAATTTAGTAAAAGCAGCTTATCCAACTCTTAACACTGAGCAACAAGAAACCGTAGCTAAAGGCGCTTTTCTGCGAGGCTTAAAATCTGAAATTAAGCGTTTTACACTTCTTGGAACTGAGCCAAAAAATCTTGAAGAAGCTATTTGGAGGGCGACCCAACAAGAAATCCAAGAACTGGCGTACCGGACTTCAACCCCCACCGTGAGCAAACAATCCACCCCTGAATTAAGCGTTTTGACTGCTAGTATGAACAACTTGTCACAACAAATAGCAAATTTAAACCTACCACCCCAGCAGGACCACTGGCATTCTAAGGGACCCTACAACCGTAACCAAGGGCCCTGGAAGCGGGATGTAACCCCTTGGAATAGTCAGGGCAAGAACCGTTGCTGGAAATGCAGAAAAATTAGGACATCATGCAATTCAATGTAATCAGAACTCGCATCCTTATTCTAATAATAGGCATAATTTTTGAGACAGACCCCAAAATAATTTTCAGCCCCATCCTAACACCGGGGCAGGGCGACCAAGGTACCAGGATCGAGTGCATGTTCCACCCGTAAGTAACGTACCTAGGCATAATGTTATGGCAATGTGTGAGAGTGTAAGCCCCCGTGGAAATAATGAATTGACGTCGAATAATTTTGCTCATGTATAAAATGATTTTGTTGTGTCTGACTCATACCCAGAGGGCATAAATTTTGTTGATTTTGAGTCAAAAGGCCTTGAATATAAAAGTGTTAATTGTTCAGTTTTGGAAGGGCATGGGGAATGTGAAGATCTAGGGCGGAAATCCCTAACTCTGAAAAATTTGGCACTAGATTCCTTCCCCACGGTACAGAAGGCGGACGAGTTGCCCATTGACCTAGGATATGAGTTAGGTGGTGACAATTTAGTCACAAATAATCATGTTTTTAAAGACTGTGAAAACAGACAGTCTAAGCGCCTTCTGATCATGAACGCGCCTAGGTCACCAAAACTGATGCTGCTGCTGAAAGTAGAGAGTTTTAGAATTTTGAAAATGTTGATGGCGTTCATGGTAAATCCCTTGACAAAAAACTGTTTTCCAACACGTTTTTGACTTTTCTCTGTCTCCTCACATGTCTCATCCCCTCTGGACTCTGTTTGACTGCTCCCAACTTTCGTACGTACAATTTTTGTAATAAATTGCAAAATGGATACACTTTAGCAATTCCTAAAAATGTAGAATGCATACTTCCCAAAACTACCTCAACCCCCTATAACATGAAAGTTGACATTTAGGTACTATTAGATATACCTTACACTACTAAAGCTGTTAAGTGTTATATCCATAATAGAACTATATGCACTAACACTGGATTTCTGAGTAGCAGAGGAATAGTTTATGATGTGACCACCACCAAACCCGTCTCTGCTAAACTTTGCTCTGAAGTATGGAAAACTAAAACTTGGGGAACTGACACCCTTTTTAGCACATTTCCTAAACTCTGAACCACTCAAAATAACTTATCTGTCGAATTTTTGTGGTGCTGTCGTGATTTGTGTAAAAGTGCTATAAATTTTTCCGTAGAACTTGGCTGCCATTCCCTTTTGTGATAGCTAAAGAATTGCAAAGCGGCTTTACACTTACCAACCTTACTAATAAATGTAGACTAATTAGTGCTTATGACACGCTACAAGGTGTTTTAATCAAAGTCATAATGGGAAGAAGGGACAGCGCCTTTCTGAGAAATCAATCTGGTGAAATTTACTTGAAGCCCCCAAAATTCAACTTTTTTGACTAATAAGCCCTTGACTGACCCCGAAAATGCTAAATTTCAGTATTTGGAGCATGAATTTTACAAATCAAACAAAAAAGCTTCAAAAATGTTTGGATTGAATTATGTAAATCTGCACAACGCCAATTAGACACTATTAAGCAAATTTGTGCATCGTTGACCCAACCACCGGTGCTAGGATTTTACTTATGCAAACTGACATCCACACTGTCTTTGCTGGGGATGTCTTATGATCTGGCAAATGTCACCAACTTAATACTACTAAAATTTACTGGGACTATAAAGTGAACAAAAACTGTTTTGCCAACCTCCTGTTCGAAGTCGGGACCCAGAAATTTTTTGTTTCTCCCGGAGGCACTGATCTCACTATGTTTTTACGTATGATACCGTGTGATAAGAGAATTCAGAGCATATACTACGATAAACAAAATTGCTACACAGCTCAGGGCGCCACTCACGTTGCACAAACTAGTGTTATTTTGATATACCAAAAATAGATTTTGGTATGATTTTGGTAGGCACTTGTTGGACTACCAATATCATATTTCAATTCTGAGAATTTTGGTATATCATATTCTTATCATATTAAAACTCCGGAAAATGTGAAAATATTTTTGATATAATTTTGGTATAATTTTGGTACAAAGTGGTAGCACTTTTTTCCTTCTTCGCTCTATGCCTTACCTGCAAATTTCGAAGCATAATGCAGTAGGTATTTTCCAGGTCATATCTTCATAATACATACTTAAGTATGCATACAGTATCGGTACCTACTTAATTATGTATGTACCTATACCCAACCAAGCCACCTCGCCTATTGTACATATGTATACTGTAGAGTCCGTTATAGTGTTGTGTACACCTGCGTTAATCCTATGTACATATATACAATTAGCGCAGTGTAGTATGATTGAGTGACATCCTGTCGAAATTGATAAATGCATAACTTTTTGGCAAGCTCAGCACTCATTAAGGGTGGCCTAGATCTGGGAGATTTCAAAATCTCAGTTAGGTCGGTAAGTATGTACCACAACACATGACATTGACCCATCAAATTATACTTGTTTTCTCGATTCTTGTTTGCCACCTGTATTGTTTACCGTTGTAGATTTGCTAATAGTGATCATAGGTGCACAGCATACGTGGGCAGCAAGAACATTCTGCGTGAAAGCAAGATTTTTCAAAGGTGAAAAAATAACCTTAAAAATAGTGGTACGGCTATGAAAAAATACCATTTTTCAACGTTTCTCATCAAGCACTATCCATTGGCATCAAGAAATTGGTGAAAAAAACAAAAAATTTCAAAAATTGAATTCTGGGGGTATTTTGATTTCTGGGGGTATTTTGGTTTCTCGGGGTGCATACCTTAAACCCCCAAGCTCTGGTGTGGTGCACAGCATGGGCGATTTGGGGCAGGGGTCAAGAATTCAGCTTTTTGGGCCAAAAATGACCTCAATAACTTGCATAAGCGCTTAAATAACCTTAAAACCACAATATTACACTGTTTCTGGTCAATTTGAAACACTTGAAGAAAATTTTTAATTTGCATCCGGTTTTGGCCTTCATTTTGCCTCATTTTCCCTACAAAATTTTCCATCTTTCTTTTCTGGGTGGTCTAGACCCCACATCCCCATGCACATGTCTATTCGTTATTCGAAATCTTGTTATTTGACAAAAAGTGAAAGGAATTTATGTAATTTTGTAACTTAATCTCGTAAATTTTGAAAGTTTTATTTATATATGAAAATTTTTTAAACAGCGTCTGGAAATGTAATGCTTGTGCTTTACTTCAAAAAAATATTGATTGCTTGCATTAGTCGTTTGACTTTGAAATATAATAAATTAGTATTAATTACCTGTATCTTGCTTACATAGATACCTACTTTTACATGGCTGCAGAAATTACACAATAGGTACTTACCTACCAAAGAATATTAAATGTATACCCAATATCAAAAATATATCATATTTTAAATGAAAAATAGCAGAATATCATATTTATATCATATTAAAAATAAGTCAACTATACCAATATCATATTTTAATTATTTTTGGGCTACCAAAATAACACTAGCACAAACCCCATTCAGCTCGTCTGGGCTGGTCAAGTATTGGACCCCCTTTACTTTTGACTCTCCTACTTTGTTCCACGATTCTATGACTACTTTTGATGATGAAACAGGAACCCACGAATTAGAACAGAAAATTGATCATATTATGAAATATACATCCCAATTATCCGAAAATCCCTCGTTAGTTTACCAAATTCTGTCTGGGACTGGAACTGCCATAACTAATGCTCTTGATTTTAGCCAACAAAAATTTGAACATTTGGTCGATAGGACTGCTTTGGGGGCCTCAAACACACTTACTCATTTACTTAGTGGTATTTATCAAGCACTAATAAATCTTTTCGTAATTGTTATTATTGTACTCCTACTCATAGCTGTTATTTATTTTGGGCTGCTAACTTTTAAAAAATACTGGCGACACCGATCACAGAAATTAGCCCTTAAGCGTATGGTATCTGAAGTAGGTACGGAACTAGCAAACCTGAATGCACCCACCCATTCCCAAGCTCCCATGGGTCATACTAATCTGAAACCCATCCGTAAAAATAAGAAATTAAGACCAACTATTCTCGGACTTCTTTTACAAAGACGATTAAACGAAAATCAAAATATTGACTCTACTTTTATCATTCCTAAAATATTGATCAGAATTTCAAGTGAAAAAATTCCAGCGATATTTGACTCTGGATCTGAGGTCTCGATCATAAGTAAACGCTTGTTTGAACATATTTTTGGACCTGCTCCTCCGCCGTCTCAAAACCCTGACAACACACTAACACCGCCACTCATTACTTCTACTGGACACGAAATAGAAGTTATTAGTCGTATGAAATTAATGATCACAGTTGCTTCTCAGTGCATTTCAATTAACTTTATCATTTCTGATTTAATAACTATGACTCAAAATGATATTGACTGTATACTTGGCTGTGATGCACTAATCCTACTTAATGATGTGATTTTTAACATAAGCAATCGTACTGTAGCAATTAATGGCTATATTATTCCGTTCGTGACTAAAGAAGTAAAGTTGCCGCTGGCAGGAAGGTAGATTCAGTAAAGACCTATTCTCACTTGAAGCAATGAAACCGGTCCCCAAACTTTTGAAAATTCAACGAATTACTCCAAAAAAGACTGTTTTGGTGACTCACTTAGATAATGACTTTCGCCATTCTCCCACGATAAATGTTTATATAAATGGACATCATCTTAGAGCAATTGTAGATACGGGAGCAACTGTTTCTGTAATTTTTAAACGTACATTGACCCGAATAGGACTCTGTCCCACCACTACACACCCGAGTGATGGAATTATCAGGGGGTAGGCGGCCATGACTTACCCATCCTTGGAACTGTTTGTCTTGAAGTTATTTTAAACGGAAGGCGGAAAAAGATTACTTTTTACATAATAGAAGAAGGCGCTTTTGACTTAATTATTGGCATAGATATTTTAGCTCAATATCAAACTGTGCTCTTCGATTTTGGCACTAAGACTTTATCCCTTGGTGGCGAACCTATAAATTTTGTGTGTAACGTTTATAACGAACAGCCTCAAAAATTTACGATTAAAATGTGTAAAACTATCACTGTACCCGCCCGCTCTGTAATGGACATACTTGGTCACCCGACTGAACAATTAGTTAATGAACATAATTTCAATGACTATATAAATTTTGAACCTTTCCCTTCATTTTCTCAACGTACCGGAGTCACTTTATACCCCAGCCTCTGTAAAGCAGTGTGTAACCACATCCCTATTCAGATTCTTAATCCATTGACTAAGGATGTGAAACTTTACAAAAATTCTACACTAGGGCATGCTATGCTTATCAGGAGCAACCCACCGGGTTTTCCTGGAGGTACCACACAAGCCAGCCCGCGAGTCATGACTTTAGACACTCCCCCACCATATACCAACACACAAAATCTGAATGAAGAGATCAAAACAAAGTTAAAGCTTAATACTAGTTTAACGCCCCAGGAAATGCTAATCTTAACAAGGTTTTTGCAGTCAAATGATGCCATTTTTGTACACCATGAGCACGATCTGGGGAGAACTTCACTTATCAACCATCGTATTAACACTGAAAACCACGCCCCAGTTCGGAGTTACCCCTACAGAGTACCTTTTGCCGACAGATCTCGCATTGTAACTCATGTAAATCAAATGTTAGAGTCGGGAGTAATTAGCCCGTCCACTAGCCCCTGGGCAAGCCCTATTGTTTTGGTCAAGAAAAAAGATGGTTCTGATCGTTTTTGTGTGGACTACAGAAAATTGAATGCTATTACTAAAAAGGACACGTACCCCCTCCCTAGAATAGATGATATACTTGACACTATAGGAAAGGCTAAGTACTTCTCCACCCTAGATCAAGCTTGGGGTTATTGGCAAATTCCCGTCCATCCTTCCGATAAAGAAAAAACTGCTTTTATAACTTTTAATGGACTTTACGAATTTAACGTTCTACCTTTTGGCCTCTGCAATGCTCCAAGCACTTATCAACGACTCATGGACACTATTCTCCAAGGTTTACAATGGAAAATCTGCTTAGTCTACCTTGATGATATTTTAATTTACTCTGAGACTTTCGAAGACCACATGCAAAATTTGAACTTAGTTTTTGAACGACTTAAACGAGCAGGACTTAAATTGAGGTTGGAAAAATGCGATTTTTGCAAGGACGGAGTCAAATTCTTGGGGCATGAACTCACAGCCAATGGACTAGCACCCAATAAAGCTAAGGTTTATGCAGTCGAACAAGCTAAAATACCCCAAAATGTCGATCAACTAAGATCATTTCTTGGACTGGTTTCTTATTATCGTCGTTTTATTAAAGACTGTAGCAAAATTGCTGCGCCACTTAATAGTCTTTTACAAAAGAATAAGACTTTTATATGGACTGATGAATGTAGCGAAGCATTTCAAAAACTGAAAACCCTTCTCACAACCGCTCCCATTTTAAAACTTCCGGATTTTAAGCAAGATTTTTACGTGCAGTCCGATGCATCCTCTTATGGAATTGGCGCTGTTCTTAGTCAGTTGTTTGATGGAAAAGAGCACCCTATAGCTTACATTAGTAGAACCCTAACTAAACCGGAACGCAACTATTCAACAACTGAGCGTGAAGCGCTTGCCGTAATTTGGGCGGTCAAAACTTTCCACCCTTACTTAGTTGGGCACCAAGTACACATCCAAACCGACCATGCCCCACTTCTCGGACTTTTTAAGAAAGAAAACAATTTGACTGGCAGGCTAGCACGATGGCACATCACTTTACAACAATTTAACTATACTCTCACCCATAAATCCCAAGAAAAGCACAAGAATGCTGATGCTGTTTCTCGACTTTTTGTGGCAAATATCTACACTGAAGATCCACGAATTATAAGCGAACAACGAAAAGATACTGACCTGATGCCCATTATTGACTATTTAGAAAATGGAATCCTACCCATTGACCCCACTTTTCAGAACTCAATTTTGTCAAAAACTAAACTCTACTGCCTGATAGATAAGTGCTTATTTAGACAGCTAAACAAAAACAGGGGTGAAAATGCCATCGTCATTCCAGCCTCACTACGTCAAGAGATACTAGAATCCTATCATGACGATCTTTTGTCTGGTCATTTTGGCTTTGAAAAAACTTATCAGCGTATCCGTCAAAAATATTTTTGGGAAGGGATGATAAATGACATAAAAAGACACTGTACGGAATGCTTAGGATGCGCAACGCGCAAATCACCCACCCACAAAACACGGGCAGCTCTCTGCCCCTTGCCGGTAGAAGGTCCTTTTGATCGAGTAGCGACTGATATCCTCGGACCCCTCCCTCTCACTCATAATGGTAATAAATATATTATTGTTTTCACTGATTACCTAACTAAATGGGTCGAATGTTTTGCTATCTCGGACTGTACAGCTAAAACAACTGCCCAAAAATTCGTAGAAGGTATTTTATGCCGTCATTCAGCCCCAAAACAATTACTTTCTGACAAAGGAACGAATTATATGTCGAATCTTGTTCATGAAATCTGTGCCCTTTGTGACACCAAAAAGATCAACACTACACCCTATCATCCCCAAACTGATGGACTAGTCGAGAAATTTAATCACACTTTAGCAAATATGCTCTCCATGTATGTCAGCTATAATCAGCGAGATTGGGATGATGTCCTCCCCTATGTCACTTTTGCTTATAATTCTACGCAACAAATGAGTACGAAATTTTCCCCTTTTGAACTACTCTATGGAAGAATCCCTAGACTCCCCATTGACGCTGCCCTGAATTTCGAAAATTCTCGATATATGATCGACCTAGACGATTACATAATAGATTTTAAAAGCTATTTAACACAATCTTGGACTCTTGCCCGGGAAAACATTCGTCAAGCACAGGAAACTCAGAAAACTTATTACGATAAAAAAGTGAAAAATGTAGATTACAAAATCGGGGATTATATTATGGTTTTCAATCCTACCACACCCCAGGGTAAAACCCATAAACTCATGCACCAGTGGAATGGACCCTACAGAATAAAAACTCTGAAAATGCCGACCCTCATTGTAGAATCACTGGATGGGAAGGCTGAATTGGGCCCCATACATGTTAACCGGACAAAAATGTATAAACCAGCAACCCAAAACCAACAAGAACCTACGAACCAAAACCGGAGCAAAATGAGTGCTTGCAACGGTCAGGCATCAGGGTCCCCACCTGCGTCCACCCATCCATATAACCTTCGAAGCACAATGCATTAATTCCCTAGACACAATCTTGATGCATTTAATTAGCTAAAATCATATTGTCTATAACATTTTTCACACAAAAAAAGGAAAAAAAAGAAAAAAAATTTTTTTTGCAACTTCTGGAAGTGATTAATCGAGCACTATCACCCCTGCCATATTCAAATTTATCACATCTGTACAACGCGTTTCAGCTTTATGCACACATTGATGTACTACTTTAAAATACTCAAGGGTAGAAACTCTCTTCTCCTGGGGATCTCAACACTACCGGTTCCAATCCTAGCACTAAAAGTTGCACATTATGGTTTAGTTCTATTATTTTTTGGGCATTTTTGAAATAGGCAGCACCTTTTCAGAAAATGTCCGATAATACCCAATTGTCACAGACCCAAGCACCGCAGCTGACCGCATCAGAGCAGCAGCAACAACAAAACCAGCAACCTGAACCCCCCACAAATCCATCGTCTGACCCCGATTTCGATTTTGATGACTGGGCGCGCAGAGTCCATGAACTGGAGCGCAAAACGTTTTTTAACAATTTTCGATCAAATTTACTCCGGATTTTGTTTTATGAAGGGAAAAGAGAAGAATGACACTGATTACCCCACACTAAGAGATATACCGTGGTTCTGTACATTGAACTGCTAGTAATTTGTCGTCTAATAAGTAAACTAATAAGCTAACTTGCTAGTTCTATACATCCCTTATTAAGTTCAACCCGCACAAGAAAAAAACCTTGGTCACCCCAAAACTGTACCGCCTAAGGAGGAAGGGAAAGCAGCCCATAAATCAGACACTGTTTCCCACACCCACCCCCCCCCCCGCACATATGATCTATGCAGTAAGAAGTAAATAATTATGCTTATGACTAATTAACTTGAATTTACTTATATTGCCCTAAAACTTATCTCTTGTGCGTCAACTACACTCTTAACCCTTTAAATTTATCCAAAAAAAATTATTTAAAAATATTATTTATAGTTAAATGAACAACAGCACATCAAGTGATCAGCATCCAACCCAAAAGCCAGGATCCACGTCAACACCAGCAACCCAAAATCGTGAACTACTTCCGCTCTATGAAACCCGTTATTTAGATCTACAATCACGATTCAAAAAGCTAAGAAAAGAAGTAGATTATCTCCAGTCTCAATTTTTACGCTTAGAGGATAAAATTAAAGCACAAAAACGGGAACAGTGATTAAATTTCCTGAATTTTGAGGCAACTTTATGTCAATTTACCGAACCATTCTCTTGCTCTGAAAGGCGACTTAGCTGCTCCACATTAATCATTTAGACTCCGTCTCAAAGTTGCATTGTATATACCTACACAATGTACCTATTCATATCTACTCTTATGACTATGACTCAACCTCCATGAACTCTTTTAGATGTCCACCATTAGCCAAAAGTCGCACATTAGCTCTGTTTCAACACCGGCAAACTCAGTGGTGAGTGCACGTGACAGCCGAGATGACTGGAAAGCTGAGAGTTCGCCACAGCTACGCATGCCCCTCTTACTCGCTAGTAACTGGATCAAGCGGTTGCATCGTTGACCGACTGATTATCGACACATGTATGTACCGCAGGACTTAACTGCAGAACAGGCGGGGTATCTGCTGAGAGCTGACCCGCATGTGCCAGATACCCTAGCATTAGCGGAGCACCGAGATGGGAATGCGGGTACCAATGACACTAAATACACTGATTTCATTGCTCTAGCCCGCCCTGACGGCCTCGTTTGTCATTCTATTTGACCTACAACAGCTGGGGGAGTCCCCATGAACATACAAACTTTGATATGGGACCCAGGCTTCCTTGTTATAACCTATGGGCGAAATGCCCTTGGCAACACCGACCTTGCCTTCAGGGACTGGCGCTCCGAACTCGATATGGAACAAGTTCTTATTAATTTAAGAACTGAACAACCTGATTTTGCTTTACTGCTCAAAGAACAGAACACACTTCATTTTGATAACGTGATAACCGCCATCTTTGGAACCGAGACGCCCGTGGAAGAACATGCATATTGCGCCTTCAAAGCCTTAGCTACACTGGACCTTTTCACATTCGTCGACCAGAATGCCGCTCGTGTCAAGCAAGCTGGCATTTTGTGGCCACTTGTTGGTGTGTGGCCTCGACCACCAACAACCAGTGATCAAGCTACGCCGGCAAGAGGACAACAACCTTCGTCAAGCCAGCAGCAACAAGACCAACCCGCCATCACATCAACTCCACGCCCACCCATGTCATCAAGCCACCAACCAGTCGCTATAACCACGCAACAACCGCTCATGCTCGAAGACCACACCGAAACGACCTTTGCTCAACTGATTGAACGCGTCATCAATGACTTCTTCAAAAATTTCCGCCACTGCCCCGAAAGCCATTGGACGTCAAGTTACTACCAATTCTATCGTCACTGGGTTGGTGTGCTCCACTGCAAATTCCTGTTTCTGCCGGAGCCGGAGATGGCGCATAAAGAAAATCGCATTCGAAAAGCTATAAACTACCGAATCCAGAACAAAGCAAAGGGGCGATATATGTGAAATGTGATACTATTTTTCTTTATATATTGCTATTCGTAGTTCTCAAATTTTTCAATCACTGCAACATTACGTTAATTTTCTGGTCCTACTGCTTCCCAGTGGGGGCACTGACTAACCTAGGGGGAAGAATGTAATGAATCTTAATTTTAATAATGAACTGCATAAAAACTTAATAACTCAACTTTAACGTTTCTCTATGCTCTCAGACATAATAGACTTTTTGAATTGAATCACACAGATAATTGGCGCCTAGTTTGAGCGTCCATTCCGCCCAACTAAGACGCTAGTCGCCAACAATCTTAGTAAGCTAGCAAGATTCACGTGAAACTGTCCCGCCTTTGACCTAGCCGCTTATGCTCAATTTTTGTAGCTCTCTAAAAAGTAACGTTATTCATGAGAAACTCTCCCGTCCTTTGACTCAGCCGCCCGTACTCGATTTTTGTAAAACTCCAAAAATGCACGTAACAACTTAGTCACTGTAAAAGTAATGTTAAATCATAAGCCGGTCGGTAACTTAAAAGCTAAAAGTCGAACGAGAAGCTCCAGGCGCCTATCGGTCGGGACTCTCAGATAAGAAACTCTCATATCCCCATGTTATAAGAAATGTATAAAAGCCCTATGCTTAAAGATACTCGGCTTATTCTCTCCCTCATCATCGTTATTCCTCAACTCGCCTAATCGCTTCGTTTTATTGTGTCACCGTTGTTCTACATACATCATTTGCCATCTCTGCACATCTGACATTCTGGTCATTGAACTAGCTACAATATCTGCTCTAGTAAACAGCACCAGCTTACTGTCACATCATTCTACGATTCTAAAGCTACAATAGTATTAGTCAAGCATTTGCCCTAACCTAATTCTTGACAGTACATAGGCTCATAAACAAAAGGATTTCAGCCTTGCAGTTTTATCTAAGAATTTTAACTGACTTGCGGTTTCAACATAATTTATATGAAGGGTTTGACAGAAATACCATTATTCATTTTGTATAGAAGTAGTCCAGGCTTTTGGCGACCAAATCCTGATGGATATGATGTTTACAAGTGCTTGCATGATTAGCAATTCTAAACTACATAAGTAATGCATCTGTACTGAATATTTTCCTAGATACCTACATGAGTACCTACCTATAACTCCTAATGTGTTTTTTCCTTGCTGAATAATAACCTGAAATTGTATTGAAATTGAAATTGGATTTTGAGTCATGTGAAAGGGACTATAATTAATGCATGTGCCTGATTTATGCTCATCTTTATTGGCAATAGCATGACCTTGCACTCCTCTGTTTAGCAACCTAAAGACGTTTTTCTACAGACACCTTCAAAACATTTTTACTAGTAAGAGATCTATGACTTGACTTGCTTTTTAAATAAAATTACTTACATTATATGAGATTGGCATTTGGAAATTCAGAACGATGTTTATTTGCAAGAAGTAGAATGGGGCAAAAACTTTTTTTTGCAAGGATAAAATAATAAAATAAAAGCTCACACTTATGTCAAAATCAATGTTTCTTGATCTGAAATTTAATTCTGTCATTTTCAATCTAAATTATCAGGTATAAATGAAGTACCACAATGGCAATCTAAATATTGAAATTAGTTGGGCAATCTTTTTTAATTCATAACACTGGTTAAAACAATAGAGCTCTTCTTTGACATTTAATCTTAGCTTAGTTTTATGATCCCTCAAAAAATGTTTTTAGTTCAAAAAATTCAATTTTAAAATTTTACTACAATTTCAATTTTAAGAAATTGTTTTTGCACAATATATTATATTTTTAAAAATGCAATAACTTTGACATTTGTATTGATTTTTCAATTTTAAATGCCTTTTACAATAATAACAATTTTTTTAAGTGAATGTGTAAACAACTGTGTAGGTATAATTGGTTTTATGCAAGTTCAGTCATAAATTTTAAAACCATTTCCCGCAATAAGCTGGCAGTTTGCAATTATAGCATTGATCTGATCTGAACAATTGTGACTCTCAGCTTTAATTAAAATTCTTAGAATTTATGCACAAAGTTAGTGAAACAGACTAGGTACCTACATTGTTTACAAAGCTGACATGCGCTATGCAGTAAGAAATATGCATAGCTTTATGTAGATAATTATTGAGCACAGCTTTTTTTGCACAAGAAGTATATATGATTTGGCACCATAGGTGGGCAGCACCAAAATTCTGGGGGGGGTGAAAAAATTTCTGGGGAAGT
Source organism: Mermis nigrescens (assembly GCA_036768485.1). NCBI lineage: Eukaryota > Metazoa > Nematoda > Enoplea > Mermithida > Mermithidae > Mermis > Mermis nigrescens. Next base: position 704,853 of record JAVLUZ010000696.1, read on the forward strand.
GAAAAAATTTTCAAAGGTTAAAAATGGCCTTAAAAATGGTGGTATGGCGAAAAAACCCCATTTTTCGACGTTTCTCATCGAGCACTATCCAATGGCATCAAAAAATTGCCAAAAAAACAAAAAAAAGTTTTCTGGGGGGGGGTATTTTGATTTCTGGGGGGGTATTTTAACTTCTGGAGGGTGCATACCCCCCAAACCCCCACGCCCATGTGTGTTTGGCACTATTCTGTATGTAAACAACGCTATAAGCAGCATGTAGGGGTCGCACATTATGCTATGTATCATTCCCAGCACTTATAGTTGTTTGTGCCTAACCATTGGGTTGAGGCTGGCTGCAATGACAGAATTCTAAGCTATTGTAGTCCATGTATTGGAGGAAAAGGTCAACGTCACAAATCTATAGTCTGTTTCACATAACTTTGTCATAAATTTTAAAACTATCTCTTACAATTAGCTGACAGATTGCACTTATAGCATTGGTCTGATATATTCATTGTAACCCTTGGACTACTGTCAATGAAAATTCTTAGAATTTATGCACAAAGTTATGTGAATCAGACCATATATATATATGTATATATATATATATATATATATATATATATATATATATATATATATATATATATATATATATATATATATATATATATATATATATATATATATATATATATATATATATATATATATATATATATATATATATATATATATATATATATATATATATATATATAATATAATATATATATATATATATATATATATATATATATATATATATATATATATATATATATATATACATATACATGTGTATGCACTCCATGCAGGAGTGCTTGCTTGTATGCACACATGGGCGTGGGGGGGGGGGTTTGGGGGGGTATGCACCCTTCCAGAAGTTGAAATACCTCCCCCCAGAAATCAAAATACCCCCTCAGAAAAATTTTTTTTGCTTTGTTAGCAATTTTTGGATGCCATTGGATAGTGCTTGATGAGAAACGTCGAAAAATGGTGTTTTTTGCCATATGACCAGTTTTAAGACCAATTTTTGACCTTTAAAAATTTTTTCACCCCCTCCAAAAATTTTTTCATCCCCCCAGAATTTTGATGCTGCCCACCTATGCTCGTATGTATTTGTATGCACTTGCTGCAGGTATGCTTATAATCAGGCATAAATTGTTTCATCCTGAGTAGAGAAAAAAATCTGTTCTGGAATGAAATAAGGAAACTTTATTTAGGTAGCCAATTTCAGTTAATTGACTGAATTGGGAAAAGGATGGGAATACAATATACAAGTTTATCAAAGACAAGATGGAAAAATCTAATTTGTATCTCATTTGTCCTGTGAACTAGGCAAATTAAATTGAAATGAAAGAAAGTTATCACTCAAGAAAGTGTAAGCTTAAAATTTTTCAATATATGTAAGTGCCTGATTTTTGGTTTTTTTGACAAATTTCCCTGATTTAAAACAACTTTAGGATAGATATGTTTTTACAGAGTTATTATGTTGATTTTTTTATAATCATATTCAATTAAACAACCATTTTCACTGTTTTAACATTTGTTTCAAACCTCTAAATCATTCTTTGATTTATGATTCTTGGAGTCTTATCAATTAGTAAAAATTGTTCAATTAAACACATTCTTGTCAACATGGATGCATTAAATGAATGACAACATTGGCTAACTGGCTTTACTACAAATTCAAATGCCCATCTGTAAGGTTGGATTTTCAGAAAATATTGGTTCTTGTTTTCATATGAAAATTTTAACCTGCACGCAAGTCAGACGGACTGTGTGCTCTGTCCATTTGACCATCAGTATAGCATCTTGCCTTACAAAAGCATTACCAACACATGCTACAATGACATGTCCAATGACCCCCGCCCTATCATGGTGTGAGTACTTTCTACTTGCAATTGTTTGATTCAACTTATCAATTGACTCAAGCACACATTCATGATTTGTTATATAGCATAATACTAACAAACAAGATGTCACCATACTTGGGCATGGGAAGTCTGGGGTTATGGACCCCTCAGAAATTAAAATACCCTCCCCCAATTCATTTTTTATTTTTTTGTTTTTTTTTCAAAATTTTTGGATATTAATAGATAGTGCCCAATGAGAAACATTGAAAATGGTGCTTTTTGCCATACCACCATACCTGGACGTGGGGGGTTGGGAAGGGGGTATGCACTCCCCAGAAATTTTTGAAAATTTTTTGGTGTTTTTTGCAATTTTTGATGCCATTGGATATTGCACAATGAGGAATGCTGAAAAGTGATATTTTTTGCCATACCACCATTTATAAGGTCATTTTTTCCCATTGAAAAATCTTGCACCTCCCAGATTTTTTGACCTTTGAAAAAAACTTGCACATCCTGAACGTTGGTGCCGCCCATAAGAAGGCGTGGCGTGAGGGTTTGGAGGGGTCCCTAAGAAACCGAAATACACCCCAAAAACTAAAATATGTACCTCCCACAGAATTCAATTTTTGAAATTTTTTGTCTTTTTTACAAGTTTCATGATGCCAATAAATAGTGCTCAATGAGAAATGTTGAAAAATGGTGTTTTTTTTTGCTGAACTGCAATTTTTTGAGGCAATTTTTTGACCTTTTAAAAAATCTTGCACCCCTTCTCCCATAACTTTAATGGCGCCCACTTATGGTGCCAACCACACATGGGTGTGGGGGCTTGGGGGTATGCATTCCCCCTAGAAGTAGAAATCCCCTCCAGAAATCAAAATCCCTCCCCCAGAATTCAAATTTTGAATTTTTTTTGCTTTTTAGCGATTTTTGATGCCATTGGATAGTGCTTGATGATAAACGTCAAAAAATGGTCCTTTTTGACCTTTGAAATTTTTTCACACCCCTCCTTCAGAATTTTGGTGCTGCCCATCTCCACACCTGGGCGTGGGGGGGGGGCTTGGGGGTATGCACCCCCTAAGAAACCAAAATACCTCCCCAGAAATCAAAATACCCCCCCAGAATTCAATTTTTGAAGAATTCTTTTCGTTTTTTTCGCAATTTTTTGATTCCAATGGATAGTGCTTGATGAAAACGTTGAAAAATGGTGTTTTTATTGCCATACCACCATTTTTAAGACCATTTTTTGACTTTCAAAGAATCATGCAACCCCCAGAATTTTCTTGCTGCCCACGTATGGTGCCGACCATAGATGGTTGGCAACAAAGTTCTAGGGGGCGGGGTGCAAAATTTTTTCAAAGGTCAAAAAATGGACTTAAAAATGGTGGTATAGCAAAAAACATCATTTTTTAATGTCTCTGATTGAGCACTATTCATTGGCATCAAAAAATTACAAAGAAACCAAAAAAATTTACAAATTGAATTGGGGGGGGGTATTTTGATAATAATTGTGATGCATATAAGAATACATCAAGATATACTACAAGCTGCCTACTTATGGTGGTCGCCAAACGCAACAAAAAATAAAATTAATATGAACATTTACCTCTAAACATTTTCAACCAGATGCAAGGGCTTCAAAACGCGATTGTGATCTAGAATTTATAATTCCAAGCACACATTTAAAAATTAATTTTAATCTGAAATCAGAGGTCCAGACTTAACACTGATGAACTAAATACTTAGGTTAGCTTTTAAAACAATATTTTTCAAATTTTACGCGTCAAAAATTAAAATTTTAATATGGATTCTTCAAAGTCATTACATTTTCAATGATATAATAAACCGCACAAAAACAATTTTTTTGAATCAAAATTTTTGTAAAATTTCAAAATTTTTAGAGCTTAAAACATTTTTTGAGTGGTGATAAAATTAAACTGAGACTAAAGGTCAGAAATGAGATCCTTCATTTGAGACAGTGTTATAAAATAAAAAATATTGCTCAAGTAAATTCACAATTCTAATTGCAATTGTGCTACTATATTTATACCTGAAAATTCAGGTTGAAATTGACAAAATTAGATATCAGATTAAAAAAACTCAAATTTGACATAAGTGTGAGCTTTGATTTTATCAATTCATGCCCACTACACAAAAAAACTTTGCTTTATTCCATTTGCTGCAATTATCTTATATAATGTAGGTAATGTTATTGAAAAACAAGTCAAGTCGTAGATCTTTTTCTAATGAGAACGTTTTGAAGGTGCATATAGAAAAACGTCTTTGGGTTGCTAAACAGATGAGTTCAAGGTCATGCTATCGCCAATAAAGATGAGCATAAATTAGGCGGATGCATTGATTAAGTATGTTCCCACATGACTCGGAAATCTACCAAAAATCAATACAATTCCACATTATCATTCAACAAGGAAGCATGCATTAGGAGCTAGGTAGGTACTTATGTAGGCACCTATGAAAATATGTAGGACATATGCATTATGTACGTAGTTGAGAATTGCTAATCATGCAAGTGCATGCACACATCATCTCCATCAGGATTTGGTCGCCAAAAGCCTGACCACTTCTATATGAAATAAATGTAGGTACATTCTGTGAAACCTTTTATATAAATTATTACGTTGAAGCCGCAAGGCAGCCAAAATTTTTTAAAATAAAACAAGGCTGAAATCCTTTTGTTTATGTACCTACATGCATACCTATTAATTAAAATTTAAATGACTCTTGTTGTTTGCTCATCCAAAGATCTATGACCTCATTTTTTGGTCTCTAAGAACTTCGATTTGTATATTTGTTGAAGTTCTTTAGGTCTGTTAAAGTTCAATTTGCTCACTATCAAAGTTCTATAAAAGCTTTGTCAAACTTAGGCCAAACATCAATTTGCACCACATTGAAGTTCTATTAAAGATTTGTCAAACTTTGTCTTGAAGTTCTACAAAATTTGATGTTATGATATGCATCTTGACAAAGTTTTTCACAAGCTTAAGAGTCTTTTATAGAACTTCGATCAATGTTATTTACTGAACTTCTAAATGCGTCTACCAGAACTTCTTTGAAGTTCTTTACTGAACCATTAAGTGATACAAGATGCCTTATGTTGATATTTGATCCAGCTACTAAGGTTTTTCTTCAACAATAAAGATCACATGTCATAATCTGGATTTTGGCCAGTAGCTGCCCCTTTAAACATTTTTCAGAGCCTAGATTATGTATAAACACATTTATATATTGTGGGGGTCATACGAATTTTATCAGATGGATGCATGCACTTAATCTGTTAAAAGTGCAACTTTGTAGTTTTCATTGAAGGGATAATTTCATTCAGTTTTTGATTCATTTTGCACTTTATCTCAATAAGGTTAAGTTACAATAAACTCATTTCATAATCACTGAGACATTTTGATTTGCCAGTTGATGTTTTTTAGTTTATTCAGGCGCTTGTTGAACAGAAATATATCTGTTGACTTTTTGTTGCAACAAATGGGTTTTAAATAGCATTACAACTACATAATTTTGTCTATTTTGATCACATAAAATATTCAGAAATTTTGATGTTTGATCCTGGCAAAGGACGTTTTTGGGTTTACATTAATTTGTTGATTGTTAAGGCACTAAAATTACATAATATGAAAGTTTAGAGCGGTTTTTGTCGGAGTGAAATAAGTGCCAGAAAGATGCAAGACATTAGTCTAATATTGGCAATGTGGGCATGTAAATGCAGAGAACATCAAGGATATTACCTATAGTTGCAATATTACACTTTCTATCAGAAAATATTTCAGGATAGTTGATGTAGTAATGAAGAAGCAAAAATCTTTTGAATTTTTAAATTAGTGATCTTGTGAAAAATTGAAAATTTTCCAGATATCACAAAATGTACCTACCTACCTACTTATTTTATCAAAATGTCATATTTATATTTCATTTTTAATACTCATTGGCCACAACTATTTTACTGACTCATATAGCTAGTAGGCGCCAAAAACCCTCAACAAACAACATAATAATAAAAAACATGATAATAAATGAGAACAATGCAAAAGTGACTCCCATGTTAAGGGATGCTGTCAACCCCAAGATTGCACAAATATCTTATATAAACAAAACAATTGAAAACTGAGATTAATCTGCCATGATTATGCTGAATTCTCTGAAAATTTATGAATTATTAAAATTTTTTTCACGCATTTTGATTTTTGTAAGATACACAGCCTTAACAAGCAACTCTGCAAATATTAAACCTAGTCAACTTTTTGTCATACAGCTTGAGTTTTAAGAAATAGTAGGCACTCAAATTTTTTAGCCTATGAAGTGTTTAAAATTGTTACTTTTAAGATATTCTGATCATTTTTAAGATATAGAAAATCTGATTTTACTTCTTCAATTTTTCTTGATGAAGATGATGATGATTCTCTTTCTGATGCTGGCCTTTTTTTCAAAGTGCCAAGGCCTTCTTTTTGACCTTGTCCACACTAGCATGGGCCTTGAGCGCCCCAGGGACTATGTCTTGTTTGACACAATTAAGTGCCTTCATTACCAGAAACTGGCATCCTGTGTTGACAAAAACATTGTCAAGATGATTGGAAAAAATTTATTTACATAGTTGGCTTTATCCGCCTGGGCCCTATGAAAAAAAATTTACCATGTTTTGTTGGTCAACTTGAGGCTGCAAAAGATTCCTGCCAACAACCACAAGCGGCTGTGAAATGAATTCCTAAAACATAACTCAGATATTCATAAACTTCAAATTTTAAAACATTTTTGATAACTTAAAGCTCCAAATTAGTACGTACTTTTACACAGTTAGTTCTACAACTTTTTCAATGGGTTTAACTAGAAAATTAGTACATATTTACTCACAATAGGGTTCTAAAATATTTTCAGCGGGTTTGACTGGAAATTAGTACATATTTACTCACAGTAAGTATTAAAAGTATTTTTTGATGACTTAAACCAGAAAATTAGTACGGAATCTTTACACAATAAGTTTTAAAACATTTTTAATGGGGTTAAATTGGAAAATTAGTTTATTTTTTACACAGTAGTTTTAAAACATTTTTTAATGGGTTAGTAGTATAGCCTGTCAGTCTTGGGTTACAAGTCCGGAACTTGTCAAAAAGTTGTTCATTAGGGTGGAGTAGTTCGGAACTTGTCAAAAAGTTGTCCCTAGGGTGGGGTAGTTCGGAAACTTGGGTAGCATCATAATGAGTCATAGTGTAAAGTAATTTTTTCTTGTTTTTAGAAAGAAGAGCCAAAAGGAAAAGAAGAAGGGTAAGTACCTATCTGCCGGTCGGCCACCTTGACATTGGTGGGTAGGCTTATAAAACCAAGAGCCGACCATTTCTCTTTTGCATATTTACACCAGGGTGTGGTACCCTAATTTTCTTTACACCAGCCCAGACCGTCCTCCCCCCATCGCTTCAAACTTTGCATCATGGGTGCACCAGTGCACCCATGACCCCGGCCAGCACGGCGGGGACGTGTTGAAGCATCGCTGGCCATCTTTTTGTTTTTCTTTTTTACACTATATACAAAATTACAACGACAAATTATCGATACACAAAATAATATGTTCAAGTTCATGTTCAATCATGTTGACATTTTCCCAAAGAGGCGCATGTTCGGGCTTCAGGCACTGGAACATGTGATGGTATAGGTATGGTTCACTGTAGTCCCAGGCGCGTTTTATAGCCAAGGCTAGGAACCAAAATCTGTGGACCTTTTGTTTGCCCGTAAAATTCCGAAGCGATATTGTAAGCTCGGGCAGCTGCCTTCCATTGTTCTTTCCGATGATCGCTGAAGCGATTCCAAAAGTAAGAGGTCACATGCGCCAAATCCTTGTTTTGGTAGGGCACTAAATTATACATAAAGGCTAGTTGAGTACAAAAATCAACGAAATTTTCTTCAGCAACGTGCATTTTTAAGCAACCGACTAATCAGGACGCAAGTACAAAAACAACTGATGTGTTTTTCACTCTCTTGCCCTATTTATACTTTTTCCGGAATAGGCGTTTAATGGAATATATCAGCTCAAATTATGAATCATCAAATTTTACTTGTTTGCCTGAGTCTATAAATACTAATATTTTGTTACTTAAAAAACAATAAAAATGGAGGAGATACAGGAAATCAAAAAGCGTTCATTCGTGGACACGGAAAGGAAACCGTATGGGAGGTCAATAAAGCCGCCCATTGAGATATGTGGTCGTAATATGGAGAGGCCCATGTACCCTTTGATGATTCAACTTTGTTATTTTTGCCAAAAAGCATCGTGTGAACGAGAATTTTTCGAAACAAACGGGGGTCGATGGTACATTAATATTCAGATGTGCCCTAGATGTGGGGAATATAATAGAGCAGCGCAGGAGGCTGGAACTAAAGTGCTTAAACGGTATGCAGCAGAAGCAGCCAAAGAACTAAAAGCTAAAATTGCTCAAGAAAAAAGTCTATAAATATGAACCCACTAGCGTAATTTCAATAATCTCTTAAAAACATGGCTTCCCCCGGAGAGCTTACCTACCAGCAATTTATCCTTAAGCTTGTTGAAAAAGCCTGTAAACGGTTTGTGACGAATCGTGATGTTCATAGTATAGGTGCGTTTTTCTGGAGAATTGTTAATGATGAGTTTAAGGAGCAAAGAAAAGAAGAGCTCAAACGCGACGCGTTTTGGCAGTTTGCGTTAGACTTGAAAGATTGTATTCTGGAAAAGAAAATGGAACAGCTGTTCAGCATATGGCAACAGTTCAATTCAAATGGGAAGAACCTGTTTGAAAATATGTACGATAATTGTATTTGGTACAACGTAAATTGTCTTATATAGCTCCTCTTTATAAATATTAATGTAGTTTTCTCGTAAAAAATGGACAAAAAATTGAAAAAGTTGTATTACGATACTAAATCGGGGTACTCTGGTGTAAACCAGCTGTACCTCAGAGCCAAAAAAGTATTTCCAAAATCAAAAATAAAACAATGGTTAGAAAAGCAACCATCATATACTTTGCATAGACCATTGAGAAAAAAGTATATACGGAATAAGGTGCTTGTGAGTGGTATTGATGAACAGTGGCAAGCCGACATTGTTGATTTGCAGTCATTAAGTGAATTTAACGATAAATACAACTTTTTATTAAATATAATCGATCTGTTTTCCAAATACGCTTGGTCTGTGCCCCTCAAAACAAAAAGTTCAAAAGACGTCCTTGACGCTTTTCAGAAAATCTTTTAAGATAGAAAACCGTATAAATTACAGACTGATGCAGGTAAAGAATTCGTGAACAAAGAGTTTCAGAAATTTTTAAAATCTGAATCTGTCGACTTTTTTGTTACTAAAAGCGAAATGAAAGCATCGGTAGTAGAACGATTTAATCGCACATTAAAAGAGAAAATGTGGCGGTACTTTACTAAAAAGAATACATACAGGTACATTGACGTCTTAGACAATCTCATGCATAATTATAATCATTCTATGCATAGAACTATAGGTACATTTCCGGCAAACGTTACGTCAAAAAACGAGCAAGAAATTTTAAATAAAGCCTTTCGCATTACAAAAAAGATGCAGTATTTAAGTTTAATGTTGGCGATAAGATACGTCTAAGTAAAGTTAAGCGCACTTTTGAAAAAGGATACTGGCCTAATTGAACAGAAGAATTTTTTATCGTTAAAGAGAGATACGCTAGAACACCACCAGTGTATAGTTTAGAAGACCAAATGGGTGAAAAATTAGAAGGTATTTTCTACGAACCAGAACTGCAAAAAATTGACGTTTCAACTGAAGATTTATATCATTATCAAAAACATTCTAAAAACTCGAAAACGCGGCAACAAAACTGATTATTTTGTTAGATGGAGAGGGTACCCGGGAAAATTCGATTCATGGGTGTCAGATTTGGTTAAACTATAAATATGAGTGTGACTGTATTTAATTATCAAAAATTTTCAGAAATGGATGATTTTTCAACCGGTCCTAACGATTTTTACTTCTACTTTGATTCAACAGATTCTAATGTCATCAGACACGAAGGAGAATATGTTTTCCATTTATTAAAACCCCTAAACTTTCAAAATGACTGGGAGGTAGCTGTTATACAAATTATATGTCAGTCGCCTTTCACTCATGAAAACAAAATTTACTACAAAAGACCAGACGACCCTGATAAAAAAGGTGGTTTCAGGGCTCTGAACTTCCCAAGCGATTGGTTTCGTATGGGCATACAAGAATTCGTAAAAGCTTGGAACAATACTATACCCGAACATTCGAAAGATGCTTTTAACATCGAAGTAGATAAGGAAGGATACGCAGTTGTAAATATAAATAGTACACAAATAAAGTTCAGCGATGATGTCTTAGCTGATGCTCTTGGATTTCAAATTAATAAAACATATCCATCAACTCTTCAAAAAAATAAAATTATTAAATTTAAAGGCGAGCATAAAATCAATATTCCAAGACCCATTTTCCATTTAGAGACAGATTTTATAATACCTGTGAGCTACGGATCTTATAATAGACAAATACTTTGTACGGATGTATTTTCACCTTCGAGTGGACTGGTGAATTATAATTATGAGCGACCATGTTATCATCGCATACTTAAAAATTATATTACTTCGATACATTTAACCATAAAGGATATGAATAATAATTTTTTCAACATTTATGACCCTTTAATCATAAAATTCCATTTTCAACGAACCAGCGGATTGTAAGCTTATAAATATAAGAAAATATGGAATAATTTTTTAAAATTATTTATATGATTCATCATGTATCAACCCTTTTCTAATTCACCATTCACCGGTTTTTTACCACAATTTCATATTGAACCAAGTATGAATACATCAGTTATGAAACCTAAGCGCAAGAAACGCTCTGAAGTTCAGCTTGGACTCGGTAAAAAGTCTATAAATAGTAGAAAAGCAAGGCCTATGAAACGTAAACGAAAACGAAAACGAAATATTAAAGCAAAATTATTTCAAAATTTCGCATTACGCAATTCTAAATATGTCAAAAAGCAAAGTAATTGATGGATCAGACGTTATAGGGGAAAATGAAATTGAATTTTTCCAATAAATCCACTTCTTTCAGGGGACCCTATACAATTTGATATCCCAGAAACTTTCACTCAAATGACTGATCCCAATTTTTTATTAAAAATCAGAGCGAAAATTATAGAAGCAGATGGCTCGGCATTAAAGGCAGATGCTCGTGTGGGACCTGTTAATTTAACTTTACATTCACTTTTTAAGGATATTGTTCTTAAAGCAAATGGCACTATAATAAGTCAAGCGACTGGTACTTATGCATACAGAGCTTACATTGAGACTGTATTTACATATTCGTCGGCAGCTAAAGGTGGAGCAGTGGGTGTACCTCAGCTATTATACAAAGATACTCCTGATAAATTTAATGGGGTCGATAAAGACATAAACTTGGGCTTTGATAAAAGAATGGAGAAGTTTTCAAAAGGAGCAGAAGTTGATATGGCTGGGCGCCTACATTTAGACCTTTTATTACAAAATAAACTAATAATTCCAGGTGTTCGTTTCTCTATTACATTTTTCCATCTTCTACTCAATTTCATTTATTATCAGGTACAGCTGTTCCTGCAGAGCGGCTTTCGATCACAAAAATTGTCTTAAAAGTGAGAAGAGTAGTTTACACAGCAGTGCTATATTAGCTATTGAGCGATCTTTGCAACACAAAGCTATTCATTACCCGGTAAATCATGCCGTAGTCCGTAGTATGCAACTTTTAAATGGTCAAACACATTTAACTAATTTTATTTTACATAATGGCCAAGTTCCTCGTTTAATAATTATAACTCTACTCGAAACGCTTTGTTTTACTGGTCATTATTCAAGAAATCCTTTTCTATTTAATCTTAAAAAGTGTGTTTCGGCTCAGATAGATGTTGATGGACGACAGTATCCACCATTACCTTATAACCCGAAAGATTCTCTGATAGAACCTTATCTGAACTCATTAAGAATGGTCCGAAAATTGTACGCCGATTCGGATACGGGTATAACACTCGATGATTTTCAGGCAAGAGGGTATCAAATTTTGCCGTTTGATTTGAGTCCAGAGGAAGGCGTCATACCGCCACGAACAAACGGTGTAGTCACATTTTCGGCTCAGTGGCCCATTGGTGCTTTAGATGCAAATTTTACCTTGCTTTATTATTTATTGTTTGACAATATTATAAGTATCGATAGTCGTAGAAATTTTATTATCGATTTTATACCATAAAATGTATTCTAATCAGATCAATGCTTCAATTAATCTAGATCGAATAGCAGCTAAACATTTTGAAGGAGTTTATTCGTGTAATAAAATTTTGGGGAGAATGTTTTCAAAAGGCAAAGCATTTGTAATTGTAAACACAGCGCCGTCAGCTAGTAAAGGAGAACACTTGATCATGTTTTATAAATCGAGAGATTCAACCAAAATATTGTTTTTCGATAGTTTAGCTAAAAAGCCGTCAGAGTATAGTGAATGCGTTCAAAATGCTCTCCATCATTTCTCTTCTTTCACGGAATTTCCTGGACAATATGACTTAATTGACAAGAAACTCCAGGGTAACGCTTGCAAAACATGCGGGTTATACTGTATATATTTTGCTCACCAGCTTTGTAGACATAAATCTATAAATATAGTACCTACTTTCGAAATTTTCTAATAATAAATCACACAACGATAAGCAAGTTTGCGATTGGTTTAAAAAATATTTTCATACTAAAATTCCCGCGTGTACGTCCAAAAACAATCAGACTTGTTTGTGTGAAAGAGAATGGAGCAAATAGATGAAGATTCTATATTATTTCTCAGATCACCAGCTAATTTTATAATTTCTGGCGCTACTGGATCCGGAAAAACCTATTTTTTACTAAAATTATTGACTGAATGGCTTTTTAAGCCTCAAAGAAATAAAATTATGTACTTTTATAATGTATGGCAACCTCTGTTTGAAGAATTTTTGACTAGATTTCCGAATATTTTGTTCGTACAAGGATTGAGGGTCGACGAAATCGAAAACGAATGGGTCGACGAGCCTGGAAAAGTCAATGTTTGCGTTTGCGACGATTTGGCTGACGTTGCAGTCAAAAGTGATATTTTCGCACGATTATTTACCGTGTTCGGTCATCACAAAAACATTTTGAATTTTTTTATAGCAGAATCCATTTTTCGAGGCCCACTCTCAACAACTATAAACAGAAACACACACTATTTTGTATTAACTAAGACTCCTCATTTGAATGTTTTGAATGTTTTAGGTAATCAATTGTATGGCTCGAATTCACCCTTAAAGCAAGCTTATATGAAAACTATGAAGGATAAGCCTTACAATTACTTGTTAATTGACGTTTTTTCTGATAAAATCGAAAATCGACTTCGATCTTATATTTTCTCTCACGAAGCACCAATGGTTGTTTGGCGAAGCTTATAAATATTGGAAAAAATTTTTCTCAAAAAATGAATTCTAAAGCTCGACAAGAAATCGCTGCAAGCGAACCGTATTTTTGCTTATTGGGGGAGAAAAATTTAAAGAAAAATTTACGACATTTATTAATCAGTCAAGCACCTCCTCAATTTTTTCTGTTCTCACACAAGCTACCCGACATCTTCTAAACATTATTACCTTTTGTGCAAAAAATCCCAAATTTTGTGAACAATTTGAAAATAGTTTATATTTGTTGGCACTGCCGTCAACCGCTAAGAGTGAAAAACAAAAAATTTTGATTACTGAGTCGCCTCAATTCATTCTTGAACTTTATTCTGCTCTAAAGGAAGCTCTTGTAAAATGAATGTTCGGAAAATGTATGTTGTTCCTTGCGACTTTTTCGATTCATTAATGCGAAAAGCAAGAATTACCGATGATCCGCTACTTACGGCTCAAGTAAATATAGAAAAGACGAAAGAAAAAATTTTAAGCGAAAAAGGTGACCCTGAGAAAAAATTGGTCCAATATGCCGATGTCATGCAAAAACAGTCAGTGTTAGAAGAACAGCGTGCAGATAATGAGATAAAAGAAATAAAAATTACTAAAAAGCGAGGAAGACCAGCTAAGAAAAAAGAAACATTTTTCGAGTTCGGATCAGGACAACATAATATTCGAAGAAAACGTGAATCACCCATAATAACGAAACCGAAATTGATCGATATATTTTACGAGTATGAACCTATGGGTAAAAATGATATGATCTCCGCAATGATGATGAGTTCACGAAAACAACAAAAAAAGTTCGGGAACTAAGCTAGGTTGTGAGGAAAAACAATAGCAGCATACTACTTTTCTTATTTTTATTGTATAATAACGCATCTGCAACTTATTTGTACTTGTATACATTTTTCGAGCTATGTACTTTATCCACTTATTACATTATTTATAAAAAGCTCCCGAACCAAGCTGATCTTATCATTTTTAATCCCACTAACTTCCCGAACAACAAAAGCTGCCGAACGCAGCCCATCCTATGAGCTGAATAGCTTACATTTAATGTACCGAACCTTATAACTCCCTGAAACCGTCATTGGCATAGTACGTACTCGCACAACATTTCACTGATAGGCATTATTTTGAAAATTTTCAAATATTGTTAAAGAATTTCGGCAATGAATCCATCCATGCGTGATCAACGGGAATTTCAGCGCACCGATTTTTACCTTCGATACCTGATGGATAATATCGAGTTGTACACCGACGATAATTACGTGTTGATCGATGGAGTTCTGCATAAGTTTATTCGAGGAAATGCTAAAATGGTAACCCCAACTGATGTTACGATGAACGTGATCAACCTTTTCCACGCGCGCTTATTGGACGACGGAACCGTTCAACATCTTTCAAAGAAAGATACACTGGCAGCCGTGGCGGAACGTCATTTTTGGGAGAAGATGCCACTCGATGTCGACAATTTCGTTAAAACGTGCGAAATTTGTTGTGCGGTACGTACCTTTGTTCTATTAATTTTAATTCTTTATTTTATTTTATTTTATTTATCATTTAATTATTTATTTTTTCATTATTTATTATTTATTTTATTTATTTACATCCTTACGTTAATAATTAACATATTTTCATTAGAGGACTGAACTTTCCTATAATTATTTTAATTCTTTATTTTACTTTATTTATCATTAATTATTTATTTGTTCATTATTAATTATTTATTTTTTCATTATTTATTATTTATTTTATTTATTTATTTACATCCTTACGTTAATAATTCACATATTTGCATTAAAGGACTGAAGTTTGCTATAATTATTTTAATTCTTTGTTTTACTTTATTTATCATTAATTATATTTCTTAGAATGAGGAATATGAAGAGCAGTTGCGAAGAATGGCCCTTGAAACTAGAATGATTGTCTGAGAACATTTTGAAAATCTTGGTTTATATTTGTTTAAATAGAAATTTGATAATGTTTTGGTTAAATGTGCAATGACTTTATGAAAAAATACGTGCGCGTCGGAAATTTGGCGACAATTGGATGAAAAATGACGACGACGATGCGATGATAAAGGCTGGCCGCTTTCATCATGATCATTTTTTTCTTGTAATTTTATATAAGGGGTAACTTTATTGGTTGTATCGACTATTCAATATACCCCCCCCGTTATTTGTAACCTAGCGCCACCCGTAAGTATCCTCAAGGCGCGCACCTTTTCCTGAAATAAAAACTATATGAATATTGACATACAAGAGCAAGAGGTAAAAACCGCCAAGTTAATGTTTCAGTTCGCGTATGAATTGTTTTTTGAAAATTTATATCTCAGAAATTGAAAATGAAAATTTGTAATTTAATAGCAACTCTTGACACTCTATGTCCTTTAGACTTGACTGAAATTGCCGCTAAATACTCAAAAATGGTTAAATATAAACCTGTCTTAGGAAGTTTTCCGGGTCTTAGTCTTAAACGAAAGAGTCCAAAAGCTACGGTTCTTTTATTTCGAAATGGAAAACTCGTTTCTACCGGCACCACAACTGACGAAGAGGCTAAAGCTTCATTAGCTCAAATTTTAGAATTTTTAGAGCTGGATTTGACTCTGTTAAATAATATTCGTATAAATAATTATGTGGCCACAGGAAATATAGGTTTCACTATAAATTTATATAAAGTGTACGAAAAGTGTAAACCCCGTGCCATTTATGAACCAGAAATTTTTCCAGCCCTACTGTACAGAACGAATCATCGCGTTTCTGTTAATGTATTTTCAACAGGAAAATATGTAATTACAGGCTCAAACAGGAAAAGCGATTTATACAAGGGTGATGTCATCATTCGTAGTATATTAGAGAGTTGCAAATGAAAAATTATCATTGTTTTAAAAATGCCGTCTACTATAGAGACGACGATTTCGATTCCGGTAGAATTTTGCGCCAGTGATATTAAAGTCAAAATTACGCACAGATTTTTATTCATCGAAGCTCGGCGAACCGATGGGGTTAAAGGATTGAATTTTACGAAACATTTCTTTAAGACGTGTAAGAAATTACACCGAAACTTTGATTTGCAAAACATTGGAGCTTATTACGCCAAAAATATGGTTCGTATTAGCACAAAGTCGCAGAGAAGCGGCGAAACGAAATTAAACATTAATGCAAGTTTAGCTAGAACTGTAAAGCCCATACAACAGCCAGAACTCGCCGTATTTCCTGCCAATCAGGAGCATGCCGAGCGGATATTGAAGGGTTTTTGGGTTTCAGACGAAGTGGTCGAAAGATCTATACCTGGTCCTGATGAATCATTAGAAGAATTTGGATTTATTTTACCTCATGACTGAAGGTGATTATTGTTCTTCCTAACGTGTTGTAAAATTTCATTTTTGACGAATCTTATAGTATACAAAATCGTTAAAGTTACTAATAACGCAATACAACTTAGAATTTCGTTCGAAATTGTGCTTAATTCTTCTTTATGCCTACATTTCATGTCATTTTCTAAACATCGGCCTTCGATTTTTAATCCATTAAAATTTTCATCAATTTTTAGACAGTTTTTGCAGTATGGGGTAAATTTCATAAAATCTAATTGCGGGAAAAGCGAAGAGAAATTTTTCCAGTCTGAAATTTGAAAGTCGCAGCTGTCTTTGAGAAGCACAGAACGGACGTTTCGAGACAAATTTACATAGGTGTCTAGTTTTTCGCAAAATGCGCATGTTTCGTTGTATATGCACTTAGCATACGCTGTAGTAAAGAATACAAATAAGAAAAGATACATTTTTGTTTTATTTCAATGAAATAGTAATGTATTTATAATGTTCCGGAACTTTTAAGTTCGGGAACTATGAATGACTCACTCTCAATTCTGATTGGTTGAAAAAGTTCCGGAAGAATCTTGCCTATAAATACTAGAAACGAGTTCGCGAATCTTATTCTTATTCGTTTTATT
This sequence comes from Mermis nigrescens, assembly GCA_036768485.1. Lineage (NCBI taxonomy): Eukaryota > Metazoa > Nematoda > Enoplea > Mermithida > Mermithidae > Mermis > Mermis nigrescens. Next base: position 722,143 of record JAVLUZ010000696.1, read on the forward strand.
AGTCATCATGGCCGAACGGGACGAATTTGCTGATTTACGAAACGTTATTGAATCGAAAGTGTGGGTCGGAAACGAGAAATTAATTGGAGTTTTATTGCAAAAAGTCATCGCGTTTGGCCAGCAGGGTCGTCGAGACGCCATTACAGCCGAATTTTGGGCTTCGATTATCGAGGATGGAAGCTCGCAGCAGTTGACTGAGCCGATTATTACGAAAGAATCGCTTCAAATCCTGATCGATAGTAGATTGTGGATTAACGAGCCGACTATTATTTCATTTATATTTGCGAAATTTTTGGATTTACGTTTATCGACAGCCGAGCAGCAGAATTTCGGCTCACCTCAATTTTGGGACCTTATTTTCGGCGAAGATTTTAGCGAGCAAGTAGGAGGCGGTCGCGAAATTTCCGATTTTTATGATATTGGCGAGGAGTACCGGGTTCGCGTGAAACGGTTTAATTCTGAAGCTATTGCATTCAATATTCGATTCAAGAATGTGTCTGAAATTACTCCTCTACATTTGCCCTTAATTTTAAACGATATTTTAAATCGCGGATTAGGCGACAGAAGGAACGACCGCGACCGAGTTGGCGTTGAGCTTCAACACCCAAGTTTGGACCGGGTCGTTTTAGTCCCATTTACGGCAACGGAGGCTATGACGGCCGATAAAATTTTATCGGTGGTCGAAAAGGTCCAGCAGTCGGAACGCGAGTTTGGATTTGACGAATCGTTGAATTTCAAAATGGTTATCGTTGAACAACCGAGAGGCGGCGGAAAAAATCACGAAAGAACGACGACCAGGATCGTTAACTTCGACGACTGGTTTGCCAGACACAGCGGCCACGGCGGCTGCTTTCTTCAGGTGAGCAAATAAGTTTTTTGCTAGAAAATTTGGGAAATTTAGTAAAATGGGCGAAAAATCGACTTCTCAGTGTGTTCTTAAGCTCTTAATTTTCGAAAAAATACTAAAAAATTTAGTGCTTGTTGTTTAAATTAGTTTGCGAATTTCTCTTTTATTCTGAGCAGTGGCTAAATATTTTTTCATAAAGAGTTAACTATACATCAATGCATAAATAACTTTTTTTAAATAGTTCCCGAACAATTAATCGATACGTAACTGTGTAGTTCCCGAACTACAAAAGTTCCGGAACTACGTACTCAAATATAAATCAATGATTAATAATTTTTCTTTTTAATATAATGTACCCATAAATATGTAAAAATACAATTTGTGGGAAAATTTTTGTTAAATGTTATTGCTCAAATTTTTAAAGATAAAAAACGACGACAATCTGTGTTTGGCAAGAGCTGTCATCGTCGCTAAAGCTCGCCTAGACAAGCATGTACAGCTTAAAATTATCGCTGACTATCGAAATGCACTGCAAAGGCGACTGGCTCAGAAACTACTCACTGATTCGGGACTAGGCGAACTTATGGGAAAAGCCGGTTTAAATGAAGCTCGAAAAATTCAAGTATATAACTATATTTTAGAATAAATGAGTAGTAATGGCTGTCAGCCTGGAGGGCAACGCTGTAGGATAGGCTGTGTTATAACATAGGCGATGACGTAAAAATCTGCACCCTGACGTCATCCCAGGGTGCAACGTTAAAGAATATAGAACATTTGGACGGGAAAGGAGGGGTGTGTGAGGGGAGGGGGCCCCCACCACGTCGCCTGTTACATCATGGTCTATTTTGCAGTGTTGTTCCTCAGGTTGCATGGTCGATCTGGGGGTGGTGTCAATAAATTGTTGTGCTAAAAAATAACATAAAAACTAAATTTCAATCATTTTTCCGATTTCCCTACATTTCACCTTAAATTCCCTATTTTTATTTGCTGAGATGCCCCCTCGTGCATGTCTTGTTTTATGTATTTTTACTGTACGAAGAAGCACGTACACATCAAGTCACGAATGATGTACAAATATGTCAGCCTGGAGGGCAACGCTGTAGGATAGGCTGTGTTATAACATAGGCGATGACGTAAAAATCTGCACCCTGACGTCATCCCAGGGTGCAACGTTAAAGAATATAGAACATTTGGACGGGAAAGGAGGGGTGTGTGAGGGGAGGGGGCCCCCACCACGTCGCCTGTTACATCATGGTCTATCTTGCAGTGTTGTTCCTCAGGTTGCATGCGATCTGGGGGTGCTGTCAATAAATTGTTGTGCTAAAAATAGCATTAAAACTAAATTTCAATCATTTTTCCGATTTCCGTACTTTTCACCTTAAATTCCCTATTTTTAGATGCTGAGATGTTCCCTCGTGCATGTCTTGTATGTATTATTTACTGTTCGAAGAAAGCACATACACATCAAGTCACGAATGATGTACAACTAGTTTTGCTAAAAATTACAGTAAAAATGAACGAGGCAGCCATATAGATCAGCGAATATATGCTAAACCACTGCAAATGTGATCTGTTTCGTTTGATACAAAGAAATACGATATAACAATACGTCGCGAAAATAACAAAAAAAATTCGCAGTTATTTCAAGTGTTTTCTAGGCATATTATCCGTAGATGCGAAGCAGGGCGCTTCTGGGGGCAGCCTCAAAAATAGGCATAAATTGATGGTCATTGCTGCAAAAAAATATAATTTTCATCATTTCCCAGGAACTTTTCCATTTAGATCTCCTCCCGTGTATGTCTCGTCTCCCACTTATTTGCATGGGGTCTGCATACTACCGAAAACTTTGCCAATTAATAACAATTATTGATATATTTTTGTAAATTCGTGGAAAATCTTTGTCATGTTGTGAAATATTTTTGTCAAGTTGTGAAATATTTTTGTCACGTTGTGGAAATTTTTTGTCACGTTGTGGAAATTTTTTGTCAAGTTGTGAAATATTTTTGTCAAGTCATGAAAATTTTTGTCAAGTTGTGAAATTTTTTTGTCAAGTTGTGAAATATTTTTACGTGCTTAAGCATAGTACTTCTGTCAAGTTGTGAAACATTTTTGTCACGTTGTGGAAATTTTTTGTCAAGTTGTGGAAATTTTTTGTCAAGTTGTGAAATTTTTTGTCAAGTTGTGAAATATTCTTGTCACGTTATGAAATATTTTTGTCACGTTGTGGAAATTTTTTGTCAAGTTGTGAAATATTTTTGTCAAGGTGTGAAATATTTTTGTAAAATTTTTATATTTTGCTGAAAGTATGCAGTTTTACGAGTTTTTTGCTAAAATAATAGGAATTCATCAATAAGACAAAAAACGAGAAAATATAGATGAAAAATATGAGTTTTAAGCACTCAATTCTGGTGTCTCAGCTTGATCAAAAGCTGTTTACACCTTAAAAAATTAAAGTTGCTTCAATTCTGCATCATGAATGCAGGTTTATTGCATCCATGACCCCAGCTGGCACGACGTGGACGTATGAATGTTGTGGAATTATTGACCGCACATTTCAAATAAAATTCACGTAACTCATCGAAAAATTCCTATAACTGCAAACAATTTCTCAGAAAGTATTAATTTGTATGTTTATCTATGCTTTCTTTTAGGGGCTAGGCACCATAAGGTCAAAAATTGCCTTAAAAATGATGGTATGGCGAAAAAACACCATTTTTCAACGTTTCTCATCGAGCTTTATTCATTGGCATCAAAAATTGAATTCTGGGGTTATTTTAGTTTCTCGGAGGGGGTTGCACACCCCCAACGCCTAGGTGTGCTAGGCAGCCAAAACATGATTGAGTATCAGTATGAGTCATCGTCAAAGCACTACAAGAAATTTCGGTATGTTACGTCATATTTTGCAATTTGCGCGCAACGATGACTCATCACAAACTCCTTCCGGAACGGGTTTGCATTGTTCTGGAACGGCTTTCAGAGCGCTCTGACTATAAATAGACCAAGCAGAGCTAGCGAGCTCATTCTTCTCAAGAACTATGGCGGCACACTTCGAACTTCCAGCTTTCAACACACTATTGGCGGTGGTCGAGTCGAAAATATGGGTCGGAAACGACCGACTCATTGGCGTAATACTACGAAAAATCTTGGAGTACGGCAGAATAGGCGTTCGGAACGCGATAACGGCGCAATTTTGGGCGACAATTGTTGAAGACGGGTCGTCACAGGAATTACGAGAACCGGTCATTAATCGTCAAACGCTTCAAAAATTGGTCGATAGCCGATTATGGGTCGGCGAAGGAAAAATCGTTTCGTTCATTTTCCAAGAATTCATCAAGTTATCAAAAGCCGACAGAACAAATTTTGGATCGCCCGATTTTTGGGACGTTATTTTCGGCGAAGAGGAAGGAGCGCAAGTCGGCTGGGGACGAGAGGCGAATGATTATTACATTGTCGGCGAAATGTTCAGGACAAGAGTGAAACGATTTAACTCTGAGGCCCGGGGCTACAACCTACGTTTCCTACGCGTGGAGGAGCTCCGCGGTTTTGACGGATTCCTCCAGTCCGTTTTGAACAGCGCGTTGGAAAGGATTTTAGACGGTTGTAGCCCCGACGATTTGGTCGGAGTCGAGCTAATTCACCCGAGTCTAGACCGACACGTAATAATTCCTTTCGTCCCCAGGCAATTTATGACCGCCGATCGAATTTTGAGCGTCGCTGAACGAGTTAATCAATCAAGAAAGGATTTTTCGTTCGACGAGGTAATCAGCTTGAATGTTATTATCGTTAACGCCCCATGGTGGCGGAACAGAGCGTAAGAAAATTTCGAAAACAAGAATCGTGAATTGGGACACTTGGTTTCAAAGACACTGTGGCAATGGGGGTGTTTTATCCAAATCCAAAACACTGATAAATTATGTTTAGCCAGGGCTATAGTCACGGGAAAAGCTAAATTAGACAATCATCCTCAATGGAATTCAATTAGGCAGGGGGACAAAAGGCGTAGCACGTTACAAAAACGTTTGGCCGAAAATTTAATGGTCGAAGCGGGGCTAGGGGAGCATAGGGCACTCTGCGGGATCGAGGAAGTTCGTAAAATTCAGGCCATTTTATCACCCACGTATCAATTAAAAGTTTATTCTCGAGATTTCAACGATTCGCTAATTTTCTCAGGCCCTACGGCCGAAAGAATTATACATTTGTACCACCACCATAATCATTTTGATTTAATTACTCGAGTCCCCGCATTTTTTGGTTCTGTATATTACTGTGAATCCTGTGATAAAGCGTATTCAAATTCTGAGCGACATGAATGTAATAAGGGCGAATGTAGGTGTTGTGACTCGTCTCCTGAATGTACATTTGTAAATTGGCAATTATGTAACGAATGTAATCGATGGTTCGTGAGCGAATCATGTTTTGATAAGCATAAAATAGGAAAACCGTCAAAAACAAACGATCAAGCTCGTCTTTCAGTCTGTCAGGCTATAAAACGTTGTAAATCTTGTAATCAATTATTAAGCAGCAAATACGGTAAAAATCATAAAAGTAATCAGTCTTTCTGTAAAACTTGTAATTGTAATGTCGATCGAGACAATCATCAATGTTTTATGAAACCTATAGACAAGAATTCCGAACCAAAACGAAAACCTTTCTTTATATTTTTTGATTTCGAAACTCGTCAGGATGTAGAAATTGGGGAGAACAAGTACGGAAAAATTTTCAAGCACGAGCCAAATTGTTGTATAGCCCATCGCGTATGTGAAAAATGTATAGATACAGATTTTTGTCAGAACTGTGGCAAATATACGTTTTTGGGCGATAATTGTCTAGAAAATTTCTGTAAATGGTTATTTAGCGAGCAGCATCGGGGCGCCACAGTTTTAGCCCATAACGCTCGCGGTTTCGATTCACAGTTTTTACTTGAATATTTACACGAAAATTGTACAGTTTTACCTAAAATCGTAACGCGCGGTCTCGAAGTCATAATGTTGGAAGTGGGGGTGTTCGGGTTATCGATTCCTTAAATTTCCTACCCATGCCCCTTTCTTCTCTCCCAGAAACTTTCGGGATTCCAGAGCTGAAGAAGGGGTACTTCCCACATCTTTTCAACACAAAAAACAACCAAAACTATATTGGCCCCCTACCCGATTCCGAGCACTACTCACCCAACACTATGAAAGACGAGGCGCGCGAGGAATTTTTAAATGGTACGAGACTGAAAAAGCGAAGAACGAACCCTTCGATTTACAAAAAGAGCTTGTAGAATACTGTAATTCCGATGTAGATATTTTACGGCGTTGTTGTTTAAAGTTTCGTCAAATTTTTATTGACGAAACGGGCGTCGATCCTTTTCTAGTCAGTTTAACTATAGCATCGGCCTGTAATCACGTCTTTCGAAAAATTTTCTCAAACCAGAACGTATTGGCATTGTTCCAGCTCACGGTTACCGATCTCACGAAAATCAATCGATAATAGCATTAAAATGGTTAAAATGGCTTTCGGAAACTCAAAACATTCGCATTCGACATAAATTAAACGGGGGCGAGGTAAAAATTGGGCGGTTTAAAGTCGACGGGATCTCGGGGAACACAATCTATGAATTCAACGGCTGTTACTATCACGGGTGTACAAAATGTAATATTGTAAATAGAAAGCAGCGAACTCTAGATAATCGGACGTTCGAGGAAGCCTATCAGGCTACTGTAGATAGACGTAAAGCGTTAGAAAATTCGGGTTATACAGTTGTAGAAAAATGGGAATGTGAATTGAAGCGAGAGCTAGAACAAAATGTAAATATGAAACGTTTTTTCGATTCTGTAAATTTTGTAACTCCGTTATCGCCGAGAGAAGCATTTTACGGCGGTCGTACAAACGCTGTAAAGTTGTATCACGAATGTAAAGAAGGCGAAAAAATTTCTTATACAGATGTATGTAGTTTATATCCCTGGGTATGTAAAACGGGCGAATTTCCTTTAAAACACCCTGTAATTATCACTGAAAATTTTGTTTCGTTGTATGATAAACCGTATAATGGTATTATTAAATGTACAGTCGTCCCCCTCGGGGTTTGTACCACCCAGTCCTACCTTTTCGACACGACGGCAAATTATTATTCCCCCTCTGCCGGACCTGTGTTTTCGAAAAGCAGGACGTCTGTGAGCATTCAGACGAAGAGAGGTCAATCACGGGCGCCTGGGTATCATTAGAACTGTACAAAGCGATCGAGAAAGGCTACACTGTATCAAAAATCCACGAAGTTTGGCACTACACAGAAATCGAGAAATACGACCCAACGACCAAGGAGGGAGGGCTTTTCACAGAATATATAAACACGTTCCTACGATTGAAGCAGCAGGCGGACGGGTGGCCAAAGGGATGTTCAACGGAAGCAGAAAAAGAAGAATATATTAGACGATACGAGGAAGTCGAGGGTATCAGGTTAGACAAGCAGAAAATTGAGAAAAACTCAGGTATGCGCGCTTTATCTAAACTCATGTTAAATTCTTTTTGGGGAAAATTCGGTCAGCGTAATAATTTATCTCAGGTCGAATATTTCACCGAGCCGGAAAAATTTGTAAAGTTAATGTTCGATCCTACGAAAAAAGTTAGCACTGTACAGTTTTTAGGCGAGCGCATGGCATGTACAACTTATGTCGTAGAAGACGAATTTTTAGAAGCATTAAATAACACAAATCCCGTAATAGCTTCTTATGTAACAGCACAAGCTAGACTTAAATTGTATTCATATTTAGAAAAATTGGACACGCGCGTTATTTATTTCGACACCGATTCAATTATTTATTTAACTCGGAAAAATGATAATTATACGGTTCCGATAGGCCGTTACTTGGGCGATATGACCGACGAGCTTAGCGGTTATGGGGATGGGGCTTACATTTGTGAATTCGTAGCGGGAGGGCCAAAAAATTACGCGTACAGGGTTACTACTGACGGGAAAAATATTGTAAATCAGACTCACAAAATTCGGGGGTTCCGTTTAACATTCAACACTAGAAAAGAGATCGATTTTGATATAATGAAACAGATGGTCATCGGTTTCTGTTCTGGAAACGAGATCATAAAGACCGTTTTGGAAAAGAAAATTCTCAGGGATAATATGAGAAACGTTTTTACCGCGGTGTACAAAAAAGATTATAGGGTTGTGTAAGATAAACGTTCTTTGGTCCCCGATTACTGTACTTTACCGTTCGGCTTTTGATTGTAGGGTGCACGTGTTACCCTGGTGAAACAGGTTCGTGGACACGTGTATACCTTTTTATTTTTTCTGAATTTTGTTTTGTTTCCCGTTTACATGTCGTGCCTTGTGAGGAGCAAGTGCCGGCGATGTGTAGCGGCCTCTGTTCGTTTTCGATTTTGTTTTGTTGTACATTCTCAGCCGTACCCCGCGATCCGGGTTAGTGGCGGTTGGGGTGTACAGTGTGCCTGGTGAAGTGAAAAGGTGCGTGCGCTACCTCCTTGAAAAGAGTTCGTGGGCGCACGTATACTTGTTTGACTGGCCGAGCGGTAAATACACACGTTATTTATACCCTGTGATCATACACTGTCCTATTTCCTTTTTTGTACATTGTGCTAAGAATGTTTTTTATATTATCTCGTGGCTGGCGAGCTTCATACGTCCACGTCGTGCCAGCTGGGGTCATGGATGCAGTAAACCTGTATTCATGATGCAGAATTGAAGCAATTTTAATTTTTTAAGGTGTAAACAGCTTTTGATCATGCTGAGACACCAGAATTGAGTGCTTAAAACTCATATTTTTCATCTATATTTTCTCGTTTTTTGTCTTATTGATGAATTCCTATTATTTTAGCAAAAAACTCGTAAAACTGCATACTTTCAGCAAAATATAAAAATTTTACAAAAATATTTCACAACTTGACAAAAAATTTCCACAACGTGACAAAAATATTTCACAACGTGACAAGAATATTTCACAACTTGACAAAAAATTTTCACAACTTGACAAAAAATTTCCACAACTTGACAAAAAATTTTCACAACTTGACAAAAAATTTCCACAACGTGACAAAAATGTTTCACAACTTGACAAAAATACTATGCTTAAGCACGTAAAAATATTTCACAACTTGACAAAAAAATTTCACAACTTGACAAAAAATTTTCATGACTTGACAAAAATATTTCACAACTTGACAAAAAATTTCCACAACGTGACAAAAAATTTCCACAACGTGACAAAAATATTTCACAACGTGACAAAAATATTTCACAACTTGACAAAAATATTTCACAACATGACAAAGATTTTCCACGAATTTACAAAAATATATCAATAATTGTTTTTAATTGGCAAAGTTTTCGGTAGTATGCAGACCCCATGCAAATAAGTGGGAGACGAGACATACACGGGAGGAGATCTAAATGGAAAAGTTCCTGGGAAATGATGAAAATTATATTTTTTGCAGCAATGACCATCAATTTATGCCTATTTTTGAGGCTGCCCCCAGAAGCGCCCTGCTTCGCATCTACGGATAATATGCCTAGAAAACACTTGAAATAACTGCGAATTTTTTTTGTTATTTTCGCGACGTATTGTTATATCGTATTTCTTTGTATCAAACGAAACAGATCACATTTGCAGTGGTTTAGCATATATTCGCTGATCTATATGGCTGCCTCGTTTATTTTTACTGTAATTTTTAGCAAAACTAGTTGTACATCATTCGTGACTTGATGTGTATGTGCTTTCTTCGAACAGTAAATAATACATACAAGACATGCACGAGGGGCATCTCAGCATATAAAAATAGGGAATTTAAGGTGAAAAGTACGGAAATCGGAAAAATGATTGAAATTTAGTTTTTATGCTATTTTTTAGCACAACAATTTATTGACACCACCCCCAGATCGACCATGCAACCTGAGGAACAACACTGCAAGATAGACCATGATGTAACAGGCGACGTGGTGGGGGCCCCCTCCCCTCACACACCCCTCCTTTCCCGTCCAAATGTTCTATATTCTTTAACGTTGCACCCTGGGATGACGTCAGGGTGCAGATTTTTACGTCATCGCCTATGTTATAACACAGCCTATCCTACAGCGTTGCCCTCCAGGCTGACAGCCATTACTACTTAAATGTATTCGTTCAATCATTCGTGCATTTGCCGTTTTTTCTTAAAGGGCAGAGGTGTTCAATCATATAAAACTAGCAAAGAAAAAATGCTCCGATGGAACAAAAAAGATGAATTTACTTGGAATTGTGGATTATTATGGATGTAAAAGGAGGGGACTAGGAAAAATCTACCTAAAGTCGGAAAATCTGCTAAAAATCACACTTTCTCTAAGCAACGCAAAAAATCGATGTATATTCTGCGGCCAACAGATTAAAATAAATATTCAACCATAACAATGATTGAAATAGCAGCACGTTAGCTATGCAGTAGCTATGGGAAATGATATTAAGTAAACTAACAGTCTTCCAAGCCAATTGAATGAAATAGCAAACATCGAAGACAATTGAAGACATGGTTGGTTTAAAACAGTAGGAAACGCGTAAGTTGACTTGAAACAGACTTAATGTAGATACACTAGCATGCCCGAAACGATTGTGTGCACTAATCAATCGGCTCCTGCTTTGCTTGCTCCAATGCTCATAAAATAAAACAACTTTAAATACAATACCTCTTAGTTTTCTATCAATCAGGTGCCAGCAATTTAAAAAAGTAACCTTGATAGATTTCGTTTATACACTCTTATCTGAAACTTCGAACATTATTTAAAAAAGACACTTTTTTAGAGGCCGCAGAATATACATCGATTTTTGCGTTGCTTAGAGAAAGTGTGATTTTTAGCAGATTTTCCGACTTTAGGTAGATTTTTCCTAGTCCCCTCCTTTTACATCCATAATAATCCACAATTCCAAGTATATTCATCTTTTTTGTTCCATCGGAGCATTTTTCTTTGCTAGTACACTACTTTTAATTAGCGTGATTTCAGTACATCAGTCAGTAAACACAATCAGTAACATGCCACAATAATGACAACAGTCCAAGAACGCGGAAAACAATATTGTTCTTAACATCAGCATTATCCTTTTTAAACAAGACAACCTTATTGACACCATCCATTTTCAAATTAAAATTGCATTAAGTTATTTCTTCTTAATGTGCAGTTCACTTATAATCAAGCACAAATATTTAACCAACGAATTCACATTGCAAATCCTCACTCAATCAATACACAAGCACAATGTGTTGTGACTTTTGAAATTGAAAACACCCAATTTTCAATTTTCAAATTGAAAATTGGATCAATTTTCAAATTGAAAATTGGGTCAATTTTCAAATTGAAAATTGGGTGTTTGAATTTGCTATAAAGAAAATAATCAAAAGATAGTCACTTGGTTTATTTAAGCCGAGTAATAAAATAACGACCGTCCACCAATTCCAAACTAAACGCGACTAATCTGATCACTATGAAAAAGTTTTGAAAGATGAGCTTGCTAAGCGAGAGTTGTAAACCAAGAGAAACTTAAAGTTAAAACCTACCATTAAATTATTAAGAGAATTATAAAAGATTTTAAACTTTAAGAAAATGGAAAAGGCGGGATGTTGGTAAATTAGAAGGCAAAGTTTTTCGGCAAAAATTCAAAAATTTCACGCAAATATCAAATGTAAGGAACACTAACGCTTTGATTTGGTAGTAAAATAAAGTTGTAGTATAGACTACATATTAACAACAAATGAATAGTGCAAACTTTACACAACTACTATAGTCTGTTTCACATAACTTCGTGCATAAATTCTAAGAATTTTCGTCGTCAGTAGGCCGAGGGTTACGATATTTATATATCAGATCAATGCTATAATCGCAATCTGTCAGCTTATTGCCGTAGACAGTTTTAAAATTTATGACCGAAGTTGTGTGAAACAGACTATAGGTGTAGAGAATACTAACAGTTTACGGCTTATTAATGTACATGATTACAATAAAGCTGCATATCTTTGTCGACTTCTGTGCACAGTAGTGTGATTGCTGGTTCATTTTAAACCACTTTTGCAGGCAATTTACATCAATTAAACGATAGCTCTCCATGTGCAAGATTTTGTGAAACATATTATAAACACGGCTAAGAAGGATTTAACTTTAATGCAACCCATTTAAGACAAAATTACATCTCTTCAATGATCTAAGGACACTTGAACATAATTTTTAATTCACTTTAGATTACTTTTGAGGGTAAACAAACTCACTTAATTGATGTCTCACATATGAATCCTTGAAAATTTCTTGACTTCAGTTACAAAGTCTCTGCAAGTCTATCGAATTAAGGTTAACACGTAATGTAAACTTTACACAAACACATAGCGTAAAGAATATTTTAGTCGGATTCGTAATTTTGATATTGCTCCGATATTTCTTTCAACATTTATGGAAAAATGAGTCTCCATAATGTTTTAAAGACAATAAACATTAGGTTTAAACCACTTTGCAATACTGCTTTGTGTAAGCAAGAGCGCCCAACTGACGTATATATTTCATTCCCTGTAAATTTTTATATCTCAGGAAAAAATTTCGGTTTTTGCAATGCTCTAGAACAAAGGCTAACATGCAGTGTAAAAAATTACTCGGATATTATGATCAACATTCATGAAAAAATTATGTCTCTACAATGGTCTGAGGACATATAAACAATGAGTGTAAACTACTTTACATCACTGTTGGATGTAAACAAACGCGCCTACGTGACGTCTCACATTTGATCCTTTGAAAACTTCTAGACTCCAGGAAAAAATTAGGTTTCTGGAATGCTCAAAAACGAAGATAAGTACATATGTAGTGTAAACTTCATGTAAACACCTAGTGTAAAGAAGATTTTAGTCAGATTCGTAATTTTGATATTGTTCCGATATTACGATTAATATTTATGAAAAAATTAAGTCTACATAATGTTCTATGGGCAAACTAACAATTGGTGTAAACTACTTTACAACACCGTAGAGTGTAAACATATGCGCCTGACTGGCATATCAAATTTGGTTCCTGGTCCATTTCTAGACTTGATAAGCATGTCCCTGACTCGTAACCGGAGAAGCAGGCAGAAAAAACAAGACAGAAACGCATTTTAAACTCCAAAATTTTTGACTTTACACTCGCTAAATATTAATGTATAGACAATTTGCTTTGACATGCACCCGATATAAAGCACTTTATTTTTATTCTATTAGACTTATCCCGACTTCTGGACGGAGAAAGTGGCGAACAAAAAACGCAACAAAAACGTATTTTCCATCATTTAGAACACTGTAAACTTTAAAATTCCGTACCGAACTCCCCATTGAGTTTAAAGAAATTCGGTTTGGTACAATTTGTAGCTTTTAAATCGTAGTACATTCCTGTGCGCCTAAATTCTGTTGCAAAAATTATTTGGTATGATTTATCAATCAAACTTCGTAAAAAACGTGTTTTTTCGCCCATTTTTTACCTCTGATTTCGAACTTTACACCCCCATAAATAACTCAATATTGCGTTTTTTTAAATGCGGTTTGCTGCGATGTTTAGCCCCTGTGAGGCACTTTATTAATGCTGTCTTCGATTTACACTGACTCATAAGCGGAAAAATTTGGCAGAGAAATCTGAGTTAAAATCCGTTTTTTTACACCATCCACTAGAGTGTAAACTTTAAACCCCAGGATCTAACTCACCATAGAGCATAGAAGACTTTGCTTATATGCAGAATGTAGCCCTTGATCCGCTCTACATTTCTGTCAGAAAACATTTCAAAAACCTCATAACCGGAGTTAGTATCGGACATAGGAAGGTTGAAAACTCGACCAAAAAGTGCTTTTTCACCCCCAGATTTTCGCACTCTTTACACTGCCGTTCGATAACTAATGCGAATTTCAAAAACAAAAAAGTGCCATCTGTAGAATTCATCCCTCTATTATCCTATCCTGTTCAATCCTTCGAGTCATCAATACTCAGTTGTGCACATGCCGCAGTAAAAAGGTCCCAAAATTTGTCCTATGTTATAACGTTACACAAAAACTTTACACCTTCTTTACACAGTCAATTTTGAGTTTCAAGAAAAACAAAAAAACACGGGCAGCGAATTTTTTTATTATCTTTCTTTTTAAAAAAACTGCACCTTCCAGAAGTGTCCCGTTATAGCTGTAGGGGGTGCACAGGTGTTGGGGGTACCTAAGTATATTATAGGTACGCGCTAACGCGCTACCTAAGATTATGTAGTGATTGTATCATACTTGCTCAATAATTCACATATTTACTATTTATTCCTCTGAAATATTAAGGGCTTGTGTTTTTTATGAATTAGAATTATATATTGCAATATAATCGTATAAATTATTTCTCAACTATGACTGATTATTTATAACATGTTTTTATGAATTATAATATTAATTTTTCCGAAAAAGTTTTTATGTCTTAAAAGTTATTTTATTAAAACTTCAACTTATTCTCGAAGACAAATTTAGGAATACTTAGCGCCCGATTACCAGATCAAAATTTTTTCTCGCGACATGTTCAATTCGCTTATTTGGAAAGGCCCCGACGCTGAGAAAATTATTTATCTGTATCATCACGACGATCATTTCGACGTAATTACGCGCATGACGGCGTTCGTGGGTCGATCGTATTTTTGTGACAAGTGTAATAAAGGGTATAGCAACCAGGAGGACCACCGGTGTATGAAGGACGGGTGCCCATGCTGTCGTATGCCGACTCCTTGCCCGTTTGAGGAATGGAAGAAGTGTTCACATTGTAACAGGTGTCAAGATGATTTAAATAATGTAATAATTAGTACGTGTTTTGATTACGCATTTATTTAAATTCATTTAAATACGTTATTATTGATATCTAAATTAATGACAAGTTGTTTTTCTTGTTTTATATCGTTAAAATTGCGCTCAAGCTCTAGTTACATGCGTAATTATGTATATTGTCTTTACTTCTGATTCGCGATTCCTCATTTATGGCCACTTGAACCAAAACTTATTTCGACCACTCAAAATACCACTTCAACCCAGCAAAACACTTAAAGAAGATTAGTCTACGCGCCCATTTTCCCAGATTCATGTGCAAATGTCTGCCAATTTCTTCCCGCCAATTTCCTTTTCGAAATTTTCATTAATTAATGCATGCAAAAACATATACAAAAATATAATGCAGGAATCTTCATGTTTACGCCTTAAACCTTTAAACACCTAGCACCTAAAGAAAATTAGAAGTAACTACTTACTCGCTAATTGCAAAATACAATACCCTACTTATTGCCTATTGTATTATACGAACGAAGCGATGGAAAACTAATTGCCGGACAATTATAATATTGGCCTGTACGGAAACCACCATCAAACGTATGCAACCAAAATATGACATATTTTGGTCTTGGAGGTGCACTCTTGTTAATTAAAACATAATAAAAGTACCCAAAGTACGGAAGCTACAGTAGGCGTGACCAAAGATTAAAAGAAATTTAGTTGAATACTAAAACAAACGCATAGCAGATAAAATATAACCAACCAATAGGAAAGCGCCAAGTGAGGCAAAGAACCGCCCAAAATTAAAGGAAATAAAAAGAGGAGACACACATGGAAAGGGGTTCGTCTTCTCTCTCGCTCCTGAAGTGGATCGTTTATTTTATTCTCGCGTGTTTCGACATTGATTATTTTTTTCCGCCTATCATTATCCTTTCGCTCTGTCCGACTGCCTCGTAAGCTTCTTTGTTAATAGTTGACATTACTACTGTATATTTCCTATTTCACTTAATAAATCTACTCTCACTAAATAAATAGATAACAGCTTACGCACGTCGTGACAAGACTTGGTGACAGAAGTGGGATCGAAAAAAAGGTTAAAAAAAGTGGAAAAAAAGTGAACTTATTTTCGAAAAAGGTAAGGACAGTTGTCCCGCATTCTTACTAAGAGATATTAGTAGGCGGTACTTACTGAATTAAGTCTTAATAAGATTGGATAAGCGTAGCTAAAAAACTGCGATAAGCCAATTAAATTTCAAATTTAAGTGTAAGGATTGGATAAGCGTAGCTAAAAACTGCGATAAGCCAGTCAAATTCGACGTATAAAAATAGGTTAAGCGTAGATAAAATAAAGTAAAGCTACGATAAAGCCTATATAATTACGCGAATATTATTTTAAATAAGTGCATCTTATTTAAATTATTTGCTAATTACGGTAGATAAACCGCAGGGATCCCTCTTTTCATTTTGCTGAAAAAACTGTGGCCAGGTTTTTTCAGTTTGGAATAGAAGACGTTATTTTTGATTTGCAAAAATTGATCAAGATAACGGAGAGCAGAATTCTGAAGATAAAGGTGAAATACAAAGAGAAATTTTTAGTGAGAGTACAGAGAAACTTAATCTTACTGAAGAACAAATAGAAAGTCTTGAAGAAACTCTTACTGCTCAACAACGTTTACTAGAATCTATTTTTCGAACGACTTCACTAAGCCCACCAAAGTTCCACGAATATAGTACCCCTATTTCTTTTCCACGTCCGTCTACGAGTTTAGGTCGATTTACAACGCAGTCAGAGATAGTTCCGGAGACTTCAACCCCTATATTCACGAAGGAAACGGTAAAACAATTCAAAGAATATTTGTCATTAAAATCTGATAAACCTGTTACTAGAAAAATGGTTACAGATCCAACTCAGTTAGAAACCGCTTTAAAACGAGCTTTCGAAGGTTTTGGTGAACCTCTAAGACAAGATATACAGGAGCTGAGAGATAATATTAATGAACATGATAATGATGATACTTTTATGCGGTTTGGAAGCATGATAAACGCTCGACCCCCAAAACCTTTTTCTGGTTCGTTCGCAGAATCTTTCGAGGATTGGTATGAAAAATTCAAAAAATATATGATATTACAAGGAGCCATGAGAATGCCCTCGGACTATAAAATTGCTCTTTTAGAATCTAATCTGACAGGCCCTGCTTTCGTTTCACTTATGAATGCCCAAAAAACTTTACGTGAAGCTACTTTTGATGATCTAATAGATGCGCTACGTTTAGACTATCCTGAAGATAAAGATGCTGACGTACTGCAGCAAATGATTTATGATTCTCATCAAAAAAGAAATGAAACTGTACTAGAATTTTCAGAACGTTTAAAAAAATTAGCTAGATCGGCTTATCCCCAATTAAGTGTGAAAAATCAGGAAGCTATTTTAAAACCAATATTAATTCGAGGCTTGCTCCCTAAAATCTATGAGGGGATTAAATTTCAAGATTTACCTCTATTCTCTGATGTGGTAAGAAGAGCAACAGCTGCTCAGCAACAATTATTTAGAGAAACGATACAGAACTACCCAACTTCTCCCTCTCATTCTGATATGACGATGCATAATTTAAGCGTGTTACATAATTCCGAAAATAAAATGGAACGCGAATTACGAGAGATCAAAAATTTGATCGAAGGCAAGTTTAAAGAAACACCCGTGCACTGCCGAATTTGCGGTCGCCACAATCATGCGACTAGCGCTTGTTATTTCCGCCCAAATTCAGGTCCAGTGCCGGCGAACACCGCGTGTTATAAATGCGGCGAAAGTGGCCGACATTTTTCAAGGAATTGCCCATATAGCCAAGGTAACTTTAGTAGCAGTAGCACTCGTTTTAATAATAATAATAGTTATAATAGTAGCGTAAATGGTTCAGTTAACCGTAATAGAAATCATATTAGAGGAAATTTAAATCATCTACCTCCAAACAGAAGTAATGCGCATAGAACTAACACTGTAAATCAACATTATGTGCAAAATAATAATCGTAATGCCCCTGTTAGACCAAATTATAATCAAAGGACCCTTGAAAATAATTATCGGCAGAATGCTTCACTTCCAAGGCATCGTTCCCCTACACAAATAAACAGAAATGAAGGAAATGTTCGTTTTCAAATGAATTTCAATGAATTAGAAAACGACGGAATACAGAAATTAAATGATGAAAATGACAAGTTCTTAGAAATTTTGAATACCGAAGATGAAACCCTTTTTTCGGAAGTAAATGCTGATAACAGCATAAATTTAATGTTATTAACCCATCCAGATCCGGACGACGAAATCGCGCTGTTAGGCTTCAGGCCTGGCAGCTTGAATTATGGTGAGCCACCATTCTTACCACAAAACCCTTCGCCAACCCTAGAAAATGGCGGAGGCGATGAAATTCCAAACGAGACCGAAGAAGTCGGCAATAGAGAGCAGAATCAAGATTTTGTTCCCTTTGACCCTATTGACACTATCGAATCTTTATGGCAGGAAGAGGACGCCGAAATTTCGAATCTGACCCGTAAATTCGACGAAGATTTTTTTACATCCATCGGCTGGATGGATTTATCGTCACCGACCCTCGGAGTTGAAAGTCGCACTTGGAATGACTTGAATACTCCTAATGCGAATGTTTCAGGCAATCGTCCGATCATTAATGAAGTTGGTCGCGGTCATGGACGGCAAATCCGTTCGATTTTCGAATATTTACCAAGTCCGGGATGCACTTGCCTAACGTGCCCGCTCCACGCCGACGAATATCGTCCTGAACCGGCCGGGTTAAAGCGCCCCCGCCGATCGTTGAGCCTAGAGTGCTCAAAGAATACAACACCATCGCCGACCGTTATTTCGATCAGCGCAGCATCTAGCAATGCGGAGGACAAGAAACCGATTCAGAAATGGGAGCGTGGTTCAGGTACACCATTTGTCTTTTTCATGTATAAACTCTTGGTATTTTTAAAATTTCAATTTCTATTTCTACTTTCTATTAATTTATTGGCTCAAAATTTAAAAGTAATACATAAAAATCAAAAAGTATCGACGTGTTCGTTGATCGAGGTTTGCATGACTGTACGCTATATATTATTGATGTTTACATTGTCCTTATATGTCGAACAAGCTAAAACCATCAGAATGAATATATATAATTTTTCGGAAAATACATTCATTAAAATTTCAATAATTTACCTCATTTTCAAGTTATCATTAAAACATTTAATTTACCCAACCCCTATAAAAATCTGTGCATCCTGCGTGTATATTAATTTGTGCATGCTGTGTATTAATTTAACATCGTTTACATTCCATCCCTACAACTTTTTCCAATATAAAAAATCGGAAAGATCCAAAATCATAGTTCTCATTAAATCCATCACTAATGAAGTCACGGAATCAATAAAAATTATTATCGACAATTCATCTTCCTCATCGTATAATAATAACCCCCAGAAAGTCAAATTCCTGAAGTTCAGACGCATTATATTGTCTTGCCCTCAAGTTTTCCTAAAATTGAATATAATTCGGGAGAAAATCCGAGTATGTGTACAAAATTATTTGTCAAAATTTATTCAAACTCGGCCCACGAACTTCAAATGCTTAGAAAAACAAATTTATTATTCAAAAGCTATAAATAAAATCCATAAATATGAAAGAAAATCTTTGGGAAAATGTATACAATCTAATATCACTAAATATAAGAATTTCGGCATAGATTACAATGAATTAAATCGGTTTCAGACAAGACCGATTCCGAAAACGAGGACGTTTGAACGTCCACTATACCAAGACAAAACCTGCACGTTTGCACGAACGACAAAGGCTCAAAAGCCTGAATTTTTTAATTTAGATTTAGATATCTTTGTAAATATTTCTTTTATAATGCGATTAATTGTGTTTCTTTGCATTTTCTTATTATCGACGGCAAGTAAAACGTTCCAAATTTGTGGAACCAGTAAAAGTGGACATCCTGTTTATTTGCCCCGATCCATTCAATGCACCCCACCCGAGAATATTTTGGAAAAACCAAAAATGAAAAATGTGAGTGTATTTATACCCCGAATGAAGCCTGAGAGCGTAACCGCTATAAAATGTATGATATTAACTAGAACTGTTTGCACAAATATGGGATTTTTCGGCTCGAAAGGAATTATTTCAGATGAAACTAAAATTAACACCGTCCCTTTTGATATTTGCAAAAAATCTTTCGAGAATAAGCGTTATCAAAATAAAACGCTAATAAAGGATTCTAATGGTTTTTGGACTACGAATTTGGAATTAAATGTAAAATTTATTTGGTGTTGCGTTGATAAGTGTTCATCCCTCTCTAATTTCTTGGTAGAACAAGGTGAAATCGCTAGTTGGGATGGAGATACGCTGATATCTGACCTAGGCGATTTAAGCAGCTGCAGACCTGTTTACGGCAACTGCAAGACATCTGAAGGTACTGTAATTTGGAATGGCGATATATTTAAAGAAGTTTGCCCTTATGTCCTTAAAGGCACCTACCGAGCATTAATAAGCCTACCATATGTAGTCATAGACGATCTTCAATCTGCACTCGTTATTAATAAACTATACACGAAATGCAGTAATCTGCTGAATGTTCGCAGCACTGAGCAAGGCATTCTGATACAAATTCATCAGTTTCACGATCGAGAAATTTCCAAAATATCGCAAAATGCGAAAAATTTAACTCAATCGAAGAATTATGATCCCATAAACCTTAAATTAAATTATTTAGAATTAAGAATACAACAAGGAGAATCATCTAGCTTTCAACGTGTTTGGTTAGAACTTTGTAGAAATCTTCAAAGACATCTTGATATTATGTGGCAGCTAATGTACATAGACCCTACTGTAGGTGCTCGAGCTTTCTTCCAACGCACGGATATAGTGGCGGAGTTTACGGGACAGGTACTTACTCTCTGGCCTTGTAGAAAAATAAATGCTACTAAAATTTACACCGACCATAGAATTAATCAAACGTGTTATAAATATATGCCTGTACAATATAATGAAGAAATTTGGTTTTCTCTGCCAGGAAGTATTGATCTCGTTCATTTTTCTGAAACGATTGATTGCAAACATAAAAGAATAGAAATATTTCGATACAAAGATAAGTGGATTACGGAATCTGGTATTATCCATGTAACTAATGTTCCAGTGGAATTAAATTGGAAATCTAATTACACTATATTTCAATTTAACACCCCAGCTGTTTTCCATGATAAGTTAGCTACTGGAGAACCTACTTTTGGTCTTTTCCGAAACTATTTACATAAAACCGCCTATTTAGAACGTACAGTAAATCGTTTAGTGCATTACACGGCGCGAATGTCATTAGACCCCGCTGCTATCTACGAAACTCTTGCAGGCGCGGGACAAAGTATTAAAAACACAATAACTGGAGCCGGAATCGCTCTAAAAGAATTTGTTGTTGACACACAAACGAGTTTTACCTCAAATTTTAATTCTTTATTGAAAGGTCCTTTTCAGTTACTTATTAATCTCCTACTAATTATACTAGCAATCTTGATTTTTTGTTCAATAATATACCTATATATAATGAAAAGAAAAAGCAAAGTCAACGCCATAGAATCTCCGACTACATCGGCCCAAGTGCAAAGCGAATCAATAGGAGAAAGTCTTTGGAAATCGCTCAATCTCAATAAGCCAAAAAAAGACCAAAAACTAAATTTAAAAATGCTGAAAGTACGATTTAAAAAGAACGTGAAAGCGCAAAATAATGAGCCCTGTGTAACAATTGCGACATTAAACAGCGCTTATCTAAGAACGCCTCATTTAAATGTAATAATCAATGATCATGCGATGGCAACGGCATTAGTTGACACAGGAGCCGTATTTTCCCTTTTAGATCATCAAATAGCTTTGAGAATGCCATGCAAAATTTATAAAGCGAACATTAAACCTGTAGCAGCTAATGGGGGAATAATTCCTATAGAAGGCGCTACCTTCATTAAAATAAGTATGTATGACGTCAATGAAACGCTTCTTGTTTACACTCAAGAAAATTGTTCTGCTGATTTGATTCTAGGAACTAATTTCTTGTCACGCTTTAATGATGTTCATTTTAGTTGGCGAAGATCGACTATAAAATTCAAAGAGGAAAATATTCCATGTGAAGGAATGATTTATAAACCATTAGAAAAACGCAGCGTAGTAACTTTGCAAGAAAATATTATTTTACCACCTAAAAGCTTTACAATGACAAATGGACAGGTGCCATCACTGTATGACATTGGAAAAGAGGTTATTTTTACCCCCACTAATCTCGTTGATAATGAAAGAGTATATGCCGCGAGTAGCATATGCCACGTGCAAGATCAACAAATTCCAATTCAAGTTATTAATACAAATAAGTATAGTGTAAAGTTACATGCTAAGACAAAAATGGGTAACATAAATTTGCATATGGAAGATGAACAAGCTCCGACTCCGATTGTTACGAAAAGTCACACTGATTTAAAGGATTGGATATCTTCTAATGCTAATATTTCACCTAATTTAAATCCAAATGAGAAAAATGACGTCATAGAATTATTACTCAAATATCCTAATTTATATGCAAAAGATCAACTTGACTCGGGAGAAACTAATTTAGTTGAGCATACGATACATACGGGAGATAACCCACCTGTACGCAAATTCCCTTTTCGAACCTCTCCAAAAGAAAAAGAGATAGTTATTGAAGAAGTTCGAACTCTAGAGGAAAAAGGCATATTGAGACCTAGCACCTCTCCCTGGTCAACTAATACGGTCTTAGTTCGTAAAAAGGACGGTGGACACCGCATGTGTATCGATTTTTGCGGCCTTAATAGTGTAACTAAAAAGAACGTGTACCCCTTGCCACGAATTGACGACATACTTGATGCTCTAAATGGAATGCGATATTTTACCTCTCTTGACCAGGCCAATGCCTACTATGCGATCCCGATAAGAGAAAAAGATAAGGAAAAAACAGCTTTTTCCACTCCCATCGGCTTATTTGAATTTAACTTTCTTCCTTTTGGGTTGTGCAATGCTCCTGCAACATTTTCTCGACTCATGGACTTAATTCTTTCAGGTTTACAATGGATCATATGCTTAGTTTACTTGGATGATGTTTTAATTTTTGCGAAAAACCATACAGAAATGTTAGAAAGACTTGATATATTGCTGAATAAGTTAGATACAGCAAAAATGAAGCTTCGCTTATCAAAGTGTAAATTTTCATACAAAGAAATAACATTTTTGGGTCATAAAATTTCAGAAGAAGGAATTCTGCCCGACGATAAAAAGATTGAAGCTGTCAAAAACATCCCCAAACCCACAAATGCTAAAATGGTCAAATCGTTTTTAGGACTTATTTCATATTACCGGAAGTTTATTAAAAATTGTTCTCAAATTGCTGAACCACTAAATAAACTTTTACGGAAAACCAACAAATTCATCTGGAAGGAAGAACAGCAAAAAGCTTTCGACGAATTGAAAATCAAACTTATAAATCCTCCGATTCTCTCTCATCCTAATTTTCAAAAACCATTTATCCTACAAACGGATGCTTCTTATGAAGGAATAGGAGCCGTTTTGTCTCAGATTAAAGAAGATAATCTAGAACACCCAATAGCATACGCAAGCAGAGCATTAAGAAAAGCAGAAAAGAACTACCCCGTAACAGAAATAGAAACATTAGCAGTCGTTGAATTCATTAAGCATTTTCGCCCATATCTATATCAGCAAGAAGTGGTCGTTGAAACAGATCACACTGCTGTGAAGGCTGTCCTAGAAAAAGAGAATCCCTCGTCTAGAATAGCGAGATGGGGCTTAGCTCTAGCAGGAATAAAATTAACGGTAATACCCAGAAAAGGTTGTAAGAATATGAATGCGGATGCTTTATCTCGCTTACCACAACTAATTAATCAATATTTTGATATTGATAAAAACGAAATAATAAATGAAAGTGACAATTCGGTAAATATTATCAAATCAAGTAATTCTCAGGCAGACAATGAACAAATAGAAATAACTAAACTACAACATAATGATAAAACGTTATTGATAATAATTGAAAACATAAATCAGAATACTGACTACATTCTCGAAAATTCAGTATTGTATAAAATTGAAAACAATGCTAAAAAACTGGTTATTCCATATTCACTACGTAATTTAATCATTTTCACTCATCATGACGATGAACTATCTGGACATTTTGGCGCCCGGAAAACAATTAAACTCATTAGTAATAAATATTATTGGAACACATTGTTCAAAGATGTTACTTATTATTGCCAGACATGTAAAATATGTCAGGAAAATAAGCCTTCTAGAAAGAAAATTCTTGCGACGCTAAAACCCATCGAATGTACTAGACCATTTGATAGAATCGCTGTAGACTGTATTGGACCTTTAAATATTACCGAATCCGGTAACAGATTCATAATAGCTTTCATAGACTACTTTACCAAATACATAGAAGCATATGCAGTACCGGACATAACAGCTGAAACTACTGCAAAGATTTTTATTACGCAAATTGTTTGTCGCCATGGCGCTCCTTTAATTCTACAATCTGACCGTGGATCTAATTTTACTTCACAGCTAATGTACGAAATAACGAAAATATTCAATACACACAAATTCTTTAATAAGTATCATCCTATCAAATGGCAAGAGATGAAGGAAACCCAATCAAACTCTAATAACTCGCATTTGTATGTATATCAACTTGAACAACGCTAATTGGGATGAACATCTTCCGTATGCTGTTTTCGCCACAAAATATACACGAAAATGAAACCACCATACACACCATTCGAATTAGTATACGGTAGAACCCCAAGATTGCCCATCGATGCAGCTTTAAATTATAGAAGACCATTTTATCTTCTAGATCCCGACACACTTATGATGCTGAAGTAAGAACATTTCACTCAAGCACTTAATAAGATTCAGAGACAAATAACGGAGTCACAAGAAAAATATAAACAGATTTATGACAGAAAAGCGTATAATATCATGTATGCCCCGGGAGATCTAGTTTTAATTGAAAATGAAACAATTAAAAAGGGAATACCCAATAAATTGCTACATACTTTCATCGGCCCCTTTAAAATTATAAAAGTAACGTACCCAAATTTATTGATGGATACTGGCAATGGCCAATTACAAACTATACATGTTAATCGTACGAAAAAGTTCAAAGAAAGAGATTTAACCGGACCTGAAAAGATCAATGAAAGCGAAGCAAACGCTGAGGATGAACAAGCCAAGGAGAAGGAAAAATCAAAAAATGCCGAAGACGTCGAATTGGAAATGACAAACAGTAGCGAACACAAAGTCCGAGAAAGACCTCAAACGCTGACGACACATACATACAATCTCCGGTCGAGGCCGGCAAGAAGCTGAACAAATGAGGACATTTGTTTTTTTCAAGGTGGGACGTGTCAAGATGATTTAAATAATGTAATAATTAGTACGTGTTTTGATTACGCATTTATTTAAATTCATTTAAATACGTTATTATTGATATCTAAATTAATGACAAGTTGTTTTTCTTGTTTTATATCGTTAAAATTGCGCTCAAGCTCTAGTTACATGCGTAATTATGTATATTGTCTTTACTTCTGATTCGCGATTCCTCATTTATGGCCACTTGAACCAAAACTTATTTCGACCACTCAAAATACCACTTCAACCCAGCAAAACACCTAAAGAAGATTAGTCTACGCGCCCATTTTCCCAGATTCATGTGCAAATGTCTGCCAATTTCTTCCCGCCAATTTCCTTTTCGAAATTTTCATTAATTAATGCATGCAAAAACATATACAAAAATATAATGCAGGAATCTTCATGTTTACGCCTTAAACCTTTAAACACCTAGCACCTAAAGAAAATTAGAAGTAACTACTTACTCGCTAATTGCAAAATACAATACCCTACTTATTGCCTATTGTATTATACGAACGAAGCGATGGAAAACTAATTGCCGGACAATTATAATATTGGCCTGTACGGAAACCACCATCAAACGTATGCAACCAAAATATGACATATTTTGGTCTTGGAGAGTGCACTCTTGTTAATTAAAACATAATAAAAGTACCCAAAGTACGGAAGCTACAGTAGGCGTGACCAAAGATTAAAAGAAATTTAGTTGAATACTAAAACAAACGCATAGCAGATAAAATATAACCAACCAATAGGAAAGCGCCAAGTGAGGCAAAGAACCGCCCAAAATTAAAGGAAATAAAAAGAGGAGACACACATGGAAAGGGGTTCGTCTGCTCTCTCGCTCCTGAAGTGGATCGTTTATTTTATTCTCGCGTGTTTCGACATTGATTATTTTTTCCGCCTATCATTATCCTTTCGCTCTGTCCGACTGCCTCGTAAGCTTCTTTGTTAATAGTTGACATTACTACTGTATATTTCCTATTTCACTTAATAAATCTACTCTCACTAAATAAATAGATAACAGCTTACGCACGTCGTGACACTATGGCTGACTGCATTTGGAACATCGATAGGCTTTGAACCTGGTCTAACTAAAACAGTTGTGCGCACGATCTTAATAAAAGTTGCAGTTTAAATTTATAAAATGGTCACAGAAGTAAATGCATTAGAAAAAAAGCGATACTAGCAGATAATTTCTTGTTTAAATTCGTTTACAATAGAGAATAAGAAGAATTCGTTCGGCACAAATGAAATAATGTTACTAAATAGCTGAATAATGGAATATGCCCAGACTGTATGCGCGATATATTGTGACAATAGGAAATATTAACAGACTCGCTTATTTAACATTTTACGGTTGATTATATCAAATCATAATTACATTGTGATTCAATCGCATTTTAGAAGCAATATGTTTCTAGGTTTCTAATTCAATTCTTAGCACATATTGCATAACTGCAGTGCTAATTTTCCATTTTATATTAGGGGTTCGGATAATCGGGTAGTAAAATTATTTTCTACCCGGTTACCCAGGTACTCGGGTACCCGTTTGGGTACCCGCGTGCAGCTCTACCCATCTGGCGACTAGAATCAATTTTCTGTCTTCAAAATTTCATTGCTAGTAGGAACGACTATGGGCAGGGCAAAATTTGATTTTTGAAATTTTGTTTGACCGACTACATTATGTTACGACCATCCCATTTAATCGACTGGAATCAATTTTTTGTCATCGAAAATTCATGGTAATAGGAATAAATTACTTGTGGGCCCCGCCAATTATATTTTTTTAATTTGGTTTGACCGGCCAAACCATGTCACCGACCGTCTAATTTGGCCGACTATAATCATTTTTTTGTCACCGAAAATTCATTGCTAATAGGAATACCTATGGGCCGGGCCGACTAGATTCTTAAAATTTTGTTCCACGTTTATCATGTCACTGACAGTCCCATCTGGCTGGCTAAAATCAATTTTCTGTCTTCAAAAATACGTGGCTAAATGAAATAGCTATAGACCCGGTCAATTATATTTTTTAAATTTTGTTTGACCGACCATAAATCACTACAAGATTGTTTTTGAGAGTTTTCCGAAAAACTGGTTTTCTGGCCCGATTGCAAAATGAAGAAGAAAGAAGAAGAAAATTTATTCATTAAAAGTATTAAAGAAAACACATAAAAAGTAGGTAAAAACGCATTGTCAATGTGAACATAATACACAATCTGCATAAAACAAAGTATGCGCATAAAGCAACAGATAACGCAATGGTACCAGGAGCGTAAGGCACAATGCTCTTACGTACGCCCCTTAAGATAAACACTAAAATCAATTTCCGAAATCATATTCCTATAAGCTATTGGGTTATTACAGTCAGCTGTATTTTGCGGGAGAATGTTCCAAATTTTAGCCACCCTATTCGCAAAGTCATGTTTTCTACAATCTAAACGTGATTGTTTGATGAACAGTTTCATGTTATTTACGTATCTATTACCTCTATCAGGTGCAAGCTCAAAAATTCATTAAATGTCAATATTTTGTGTTTAACAATTTTAAAGGCAAAAACAAGATCAGTGTGGATACGACGGGTTTCGAGTCGTTCTAAGTTTAGGATATTCAATCTTTCATCATACGATAAAGTTTTATTCCAAAATAATTTTTTTGTAAATTTTCTTCGTACTTTTTCAAGTCGTGTAATATCTCCGATTTGATATGGATTCCAGACAACGGATCCGTATTCAAGGATAGGTCTAACGTATGTTTTAAAAGCTCTGATCATCAAATCGGTATTTTTTGAGACGAATGTTTTGTGTATTAAGGATGCGACTCTAGCAGCTGTAGACGCAATATTTGTACAATGAATGCCTGATGATAAATCATTAGATATGTAGATACCAAGGTCCTTCATACAATTTTAAGCATTTTTTAACTCAGATAGACCTAACTTATAGCCCACTTCCGGATTTCCGTAACCCAAATATAACGTTGCACATGTTTCGTAGCTAATTTTCAGTTGCCATTTTTCGGCCCAAGAATGCAATGAATCAAGATCAGACTGTAACAGGATGGAATTTTCAGATTTGTTGAAAATTTTCAAATCGTCAGCAAACAGCATAATATTGCTATTTTTAATCGAATCTACTAAATCGTTTATAAAGATCAAAAATAATGTGGGACCCAGAACACTTCCTTGAGGAACACCGCTTATTACTGGCAATGAATTAGATATATGACCGTCAATTTTTACCTTCTGTGATCTGCCTGTTAAAAATGATCGAATCCAGTTTAGCAAAACTCCAGAAATTCCCAAATATTCAACTTTCCGTAACAGTTTAGAATGAACAACAGAATCGAAGGCTTTACAAAAATCTACATAAACTATGTCAGTAGGAATCCGATTATCTAAATTCTTAGTCCAAATATTTTGGCATTTTAGTAATTGAGAATCACACGATTTGTTTTTCATAAAACCGATTTGCTGTGGGTTCAACACAATGTTTCGATTAAAATGGTTTATGATACAATCATTTATTATTGACTCCATAATTTTGCGAAAAATACACGTGAGTGAAATTGGTCTAAAATTTTCTATGGAATGGGGGTTCCCTTTTTAAAAACTGGGGTTACCAAGGCTTCTAACCAGGACTTGGGAAGTTTTCCAGTTCTATAAGAGACTTCAAAAATTGTAGACAGGGGAGCAATCAAAACATCACGAATTGGTTTTATAAAGTATGCGCAAAACCCATCGGGATCAACAGAATATGTGGGTTTTAGCTTATTCAACGCCAAGGAAATTACCGAATATTCAAAAACAACTTCCGGACAATCTGTTACGTTTACGCGATTCACATTATCTGGAATTTCATGATTGTCTAAAGTGAAAACCGATCCAAAAAATGTATTAAAAGCATCTGCCCTGATTGATTGGTCGGATACGATTTGACCATTAAGCTCTAAATCGAAATTAAGCGCTTCAAGTTTAGCCGAGTATTGACAAAACTGCAAAACTTTTTCGAATTAGAACCATTTTTTAGTAAATTTTCTTCCTCTTTACAGCAAAATGAAGCTACCGCATCATTCACATCATTACAGATGTTTTTGTATCGATTTTTCAAATTCGGATTTTTCTTAAGATTTCTCCAAATTTTTAACTTTTTCTTCTGAACACACAAAATATTTTTAGGAAACTTTTATTTTTAATGGGATGCTTCTTAAAAGGAACATGGGATTTAATGGCTTCAGTTAAATTAGTAGAAAAAGCTTTATAAAAATCGTCAATGTTTACACAGTTTGAAAAAACATTAGGCCAGCTTATTATGGACAAATCACGAATAATCGAGTTATAATCAGCTCTTTTAAAGTCAAGGTTTCGTGTGTTATGATTTTCCTTAAGTTCTGATAAGAGTGGATATATTGAACTCAACTGAGTCGTGATCACTAGATGCAAAAGGTGGCAAATGTTGTATATCGAATATGGATGACTTGTCTGAATGAATTACTTCAGCTCATTGACTCAATTTGTTATTAAACGCGCTCTTTAGAAAGAAAAATCCTTCATACTTTTCTCGCAATTTTTTTATAAATTTCCCAAGAGATGATTCACTTTTGAGTTCTTCACTGTGTCTAGGAATATTAGGTATATTTCTAAGCGATGGCGTCTATAAAATGGGGCCAAAACTGATTTCTTTATCCATGTTCAATTTTGATTTCATTATCGCTCTCATTATCGGAGACATGTTCATTTACTGGTTCATATTCAGACGCTATGCTCTCATTTTCCACCAAATCTTTCAAATGCAATACGCTTTTATGACGTCTGAGGGAAAAGTGTTTATCAGCGTTATATTACAAATATCGCGATATATAACCATCTTTTTGATTATAGAAACCACTATTTCTGAATTATTGTATAACAGAAATTGTTCATCTCACTTTCTGCAAATTCTAAGTTGTGCATTGCACAAACTGCACTTTCCACATCAGCATCACATGCTAGTAATGGGGTACCCCAATTTCAAGCCCCAAAACCACTAAGTTGGAGAAAGAAGGAGCAATCACATTGCACCTTTTCAGTTTCAAAAAAAATTTAAATAATTACAATATGAATATTTTTCAGTGATAATCGGTTATCTAATAAAGAGCCCGAGTGTAAAGTGGTGTACAGTGATGCAAAGTGTAAAGTTGTGTACAGTAGTGTAAAATGTAAAGTAGTGTCAAGTGTAAAATAGTGTAAACTGGTGTACAGTGTAAAGTCGTGTAAAGTGTTAAGTGGTGTACAGTAGTTTGAATTACGTTACTTGTGTCTAGGAAGAAAAATATGGAAAAGTAGTAAAAAGTGTAAACTTAGGTGTCAAATATAAAATGATGTAAAGTAGTGTAAAGTGTAGAGTAAAGCAAAATGGTGTAAAGTGTAAAGGATTGTAAAGTAGTACACAGTAGGGTAAAGTGTAAAGTCGTGTAAAGTGTAAAGTGATGTATAATTGTGTAAAGCGCAAAGTAGTGTATATTGTAGAGCAGTGTTGATGTGTTCGCCCGAATAGATATTATCGAGCGCATTATTATTGCTTGCCTTGTTTAATACGTCATCACTACATGCGTAATGTAATTGTACATATATGAAGTTACATATACTACATATACAACTTCATATTTATTTCCATCGGCAATGATCGGAAATTGGCTAGCTCGAAATTTGCATGTTTGAGCGAATCAATCGGGCTCAATGCGTGTCCTATTTACATACATTAACATATTAACCAACGAATAGGACACGTGCCAAGCGCCATGACTGTCTTATCTAAAAAACTATATAAACAACGCTATAAGATAGACAGTCAGTTCTCAACAAATTTACGCTCCGTTCGATTTTCTCTATATTGGACCGCCGCCTATTATTTAGCCGATATTAGTTGGCGACGTTAATTATTAAAGCGCTGGCGCGGTTGGACGAGTAGCTACCCGACGTACACGTTAAATGTAAAATGGTGTAAAGTGTGAAGTAGTGTGAAGTAGTTAAAAGTAGTGTAAAGTGTAAAGTAATGTCTCAAATTGTAAAGTGTAAAGTAGTACAAAGTGGTGTAGAAGAGTGTAAAGTATAAAGTTGTGTAGAGCAGTGTGCAGTGTAAAGTGATGTACAGTAGTTTGAATGACGTTCTTTGTGTCTAGTGTATATTATCTGGAAAAGTAGTAAAAGTGAACATTTGTGTAAAGTAGTGTAAAGTGCAAGTTAGAGTAAAGTGTGAAGTAGTGTAAAGTAGTGTAAAGTGTTGTGCTGTAGTGTAAAGTGATGTGCAGTAGTTTAAAGTGTAAAGTAGCGTAGAGTGTAAATTAGTGATACACTTTAGTGCAAAGTAGTGTGAAATATAAACTGGTGTACAGTAGTATATTACCCATCAGCTTGTCTACATAACAATGTGCTATAATGTAAAGGACCTTACTCCCCTAAGACCTTCTCTCATCCTAAGGCCTTTTTGTGAAAACTGTAAAGTAAAGTAGCCCCCACTTTATTCCCCCTTCTTATCCTATCGGACCCCTCTCCCCCAGGGCCCCTCTGGTTCCATGCTTATACATGCACTTGTCTACGTCCTATCTTAAGGTGTATGTTTATCCTTGACTATTAAATCGAATCAGCCTCTTTTTGGTAAGTCCATTGATAGTGGGTCTTCCAGCAGTTTTTTTCCAGTGGGTCTACCTTTTACTTACCTGTCTGTTACATTAAATGCGCACTGAGTCGTTAATACTCGCCGTTGCACTCATACCAACATAACACATACGCTAATAATATAACACCAATACCTAAAGCATGCAAGAGCCTATTGTTTGAATCAATATTTTTTTGGTGGGTCTATTGATAGTGTGTCTTCCAGCATTTTTCGGTGGGTCTACCTTTTTATTTACCTACCTGTTACAATAAATGCACACTGAGTCGCTAATATGCGCCATCTCATACCAGCATTACACATGCGCTGATAATATAACACCGATACCTAAGGCATGCAAGTGCCTAATGCTTGAATCAGCCTCTTTTTTGGTGGGTCTATTGATAGTGGGTCTTCCACTCACCTGGACGTGGAGGGTTGGAGGGGTATGCACCACCAAGAGCCATACCACAATTTTTAAGGCCATTTTTTGACCTTGAAAATATCTTGCTCCCCCTCAGAATTTTCTTGCTGCCCACTTATGGTCTTCCAGCACTTTTTTTTCGGTGGGTCTATTTCTTTATGTACCTACCTGTTATATTAAATGCGCACTGAGTTGCTGATATGCACCATTGCAATCATCCTAACATAATACACGCGCTGATAAAATAAAATGGATACCTAAGGCACGCAAGTGATTGCTTGAATTAGCCTCTTTTTTAATGGTTCTATTGATAGTGAGTCTTCCAACAGTTTTTATGGTGGGTACCTTTTTACGAACCTACATTAAATGCGCACTGAGTCGCTAGGACGCTGCCGCGCCGTTGCACCAGTGTTGCTGGGTCAAAATTTTCGGTATCCCCAGATTTTTCCCCGGATTTGTTAAGATTTCCCTGGATTTCAAAATCACAGAATTATCTAGTGCAATTTTTTAAACCCAAAAGTAAAGCAATGTAATATTTAATTCAACTGTTTTTATATCAAAATAAGCATTGCATAACAATGCAAAAAAATTAAACATTAAAAATCAAACGTTTCATTACACAAAATTAATCAACGTCAATACAATTGGGTAGACTATAGTCTTCATTCATATCTTCAAACACGTCACAAATATTATCCAATGTGTCACAACAATCAGCAGCTGACTCGTCGTTCATTCAATATACATAGAATTGTTAAACAGTGACAGCATTTTATCGGTTATACGAAAATTGTAACAATTTTCTTGCAAACTTTCAAGCTAAATCGCGCATTTAAAATTGCATCAAGTAATCCAATGCTCAATCTACTTCGCAATTTTGACTTAACAGTGTTCATTATACAAAATACTCGTTCGACTGACGCGTTGGAATAAGGCATAGTTGACAGAGATAATGCAAAATTAACAATGCTGCTATAACAGCAATAACCAGCTGAATTTCTCGTATTCAGCACTTCGGTCCAAATTCGGTTGGATCTGTTGTGGCAGTCCAGCTCACACGACACAAATTTTGACTTTCCAGCATGCAGGCGTCAATGTCTGTCACAAACCCTCAATATTTTCGAGCTAGTTTGCTAATATCAGCTATACGGGCTAGTATAACATCGGGCGACAAGCTGTTAAGCAAATCAAACGCTTCAACAGCGTCAGGTAATCGTTTGCAAAGCTGAAAAAGAACATTATATGATTGAAAATAAAAATTTATTATATAAATAAAATACCACCATTGAAAATCGCATCTTGGACAGATTTCTTCATCACCATTTTTATTTTATAATGTTAATAGTGAGAGACCTGGCGAAACATTGAAATTCAAGCCAAAAAGTGGTGGTGGATAAATTGCACAATAAGGTTCCAAAATCCGCCATAACAAAGTGTGAACATACAATTGAGTGACCAAGAAGTTTTAAATGTCAAACTGTAAATGTGATAATCAACACCTAAATTTGAAAAAATTGTCAGACTGAGTAAAAAATATTCTGCGCTGCAATGATTTACTTGCAAGCAAGCTTCAACCAAGCAACTGAAACACCATCTGTGCAAATCTTCTTGATCCTCAGCACTCAAGCACTCGACGTTGAGTTGAGCTGAGTGCTTCTTAGTCTTGTCTATGCTCTGCTTCTGATGCTACAGTAAGTGCTATTACTGTAATGAATACAACAACTACCTCGATTTCCCGAAATTTTCAAAATTCCCTGGATTGCGAATTTCTTATCCCTGAAAATTTCCCCGGATCCATGAATGCCAAAATTCATCCCCTAACCAGCCGAAATTTCCCTGGATCCGGGGAAATAATACCTGACCAGGCAACACTGCGTTGCACTCACACCAACATAACACATGCGCTGATAATATAACACCAATACCTAAGGCGCGCAAGTGCCTATTGCTTGAATCAGCCTCTTTTTTGATGGGTCTATTGATAGCGGGTCTTCCAGCAGTTTTTTCCGGTGGACCTGTTAACTGAATGCACACTGAGTATATGATACGCGCCATTACAATCATACCAACATAATACACACGCTGATAATATAACACGGATACTTGAGGCACGCGAGTGCCTATTGCTCGAATCAGCCTCTGTTTTAGGTGGGTCTATTGATAGAGGGTCTTCCAGCATTTTTTCTGGGCCCGGTTTCCGAATGAAGGGGTTAAGCTAACCCTGGGGTTAAATTCGATAAATTTTGTCGAGACGAGGGTTAAATAATTTATCCCCGGTTTCCAAATGAAAGGGTTAACTAACCCGCGAAGGTTGATTTAAACCTTTGGGGTTAACTTAACCCCAGGAATAATTTAACCCTAAAGGGTTAAGTGCGTTGTATATAATATGCATTTGATATCAGTACTTTTCCTTGGATTCCGAATGAAAGGGTTTAATTGTCAAGGGTTATATTTCCTTGTTTTGTTCTATAAAAATTAACCCTGATGCCAATCAGGATTTATTTTTGCAAACTGTATTGGAGGCTCACGGTTCGGTCTATACCTACATACATATATGAGTTGTCATAAATGGCTTTAAATGTTGTTGCTTGATATTTATTATCAAAACGATTGTGAGAAAGTCAATTGAGTTCAAAACATATTTGATTTGAATGAGAACGATTTTTAAGCGCATTTTTGGATTCACGAAAAACACCTTTATTGAAATAAGAGATTTTCTCAATCCAAAATCCATATTCCCGTACAAACGTGGAGCGAAATTTCCACTGGATGTAGAATTAGCCATTACGCTACACTTTTATTGCACTGGAAGCCCTTATTTTGCTATTGCAAAACTTTTTGGTCTAAGCGGTAAAGGAATTAGTTCTAAAAGTCACAACTCGAACTACGGATTTCCTCTTATGTGATATGGTTGACAAGATGGTAGCATTTCCAATTCAATTGGCTGTGTTAAATCTTATTAAACAAAGTTTCTACGAAAAATGTGGCATCCGAAATGTGGTGGGATGCATTGATTGCTCGCATATTCCAATCTTAGCGCCTAAAACTGATGAGATTTCATATCTGGACTATAAACTAAATCACTCAATTAATTGTCAGGCCATATGTGACGCAGAGGGGCACTTTCTTAGCATTTATGCAGATTGGCCCGGCTCTGTTCATGACAGTCGAATTTTGTCCGAAAGCAACCAGCGCGTACGCGCTGGGTTGTGCGCTTCGCGCCCAACGATGGGGTCACTTTGTGACCCCATGCCGTTATTCTCTCAATATTTAAATTAAGAAAAATTAGAAGAATCAACAAAAATGAGAAAACACGCTGTTATACCAATTTTAGCCTACATATGTGCTGGGTTGTGCACTTTGCGCCATATGATGGGGTCACCCTGTGACCCCACGCCTTAATTCTCTTGTGGTTAAAGCATAAAACTTTAAAAATTGACAAAAATGAGAAAGCACGCTTTTAATCAATTTCAGCCTCGGAATTTGTTTTAAATTCTCCTGATACACTTTTATAGGAAAGTGCGGCCTGCGGCCGCACTTTCTAGCTGAGTCCAGCAGCTTCGCCTCCTTTTTTAATTGGTTACATCATTTATTTCAAGCATATGATTAATTGGTGTAAACTATTCTTTTATGTCAAACTTTACACCCGCATGAGTCTATAGGTTTACATTCACCAGTGACGCGTCATGTATCATTGGATAGAGAAGACAATGGCTAACAATAAGTTTAATACCACCAAGCTTCTACCCTTAATGCCTCTGGCGCTAGAATCGAAAATATAATCAACTTTTGGAGACTTTCAGAAAATTGGCAAAGTTAATTATTTGCCCCTAATGACAAATAACCAAAAATTGTAAATTTAAACCTTGCCACGTAGCTTTAAGAACCTTCCCTACCCCCGAAATTTATTCAAAACACTCCACTATACTATAAATAATCTATTAATGACGAAAAATTAGGTTTCAGACACTTTCAGAAGATCGACAAACATAATTATTCGCCTTTAACGGCTGATTCCCAAAAATCGTAAATTTAAAGTTTGCCACATAGCTTTAAAACCCTTCCCAACCCCCAAAATTTATTCGAAACACTCCACTAACTATAAATAATCTTTTATTGACAAAAAAGGTTTCAGACACTTTCAGAAGATCGCTAAACATTATTATTCACCTTTAATTTCTTATTCCCGAAAATTAAAAATTTAAACTTCGCCACATAGCTTTATCCCTACCCCCATAATTTATTCAAAACACTCCACTAACTATAAATAATCTTTTAATGAGAAAACAATTACGTTTGGGGACCTTTCAGAAGAACGTCAAACTGAACTATTCGCCAATAACGGCAAGATCGCAAAACTTCATTATTTGTCATTAATGACAAATAAACAAAAATCGTAACTTTAAATTTTCAAAGAATCACTTCCTCTCTGATGACCTCTTTCGATTTTTTCTTCTCTTTCCTCTCCTACGTTTCTTTTTTACCTTTTTCTTACCTTTTTTATGTAAGTTTTCGTTTTATAATCCTGCCCACTTTTCTGTTTCATTTAGACTTTTGTGCCTAATAAAACATGTAATCTCTCATAATATAATTTTTTTAGGTACACTTGTGCTATTTCATGCGTCCTTTTTGTTTCTTTCTTACTAATAGCATGAAGCTATCTGTCTTTCTTTCTTCTCTTTTTTCAATATTTGCATGTTTATTTATTTATTCATTTACTGTTTTTTCCTTGTTCTCATCATAATTTACCTCTGAAAAACTTCCGCCCCTGACTAAACTAAGTGCTTGCACTTTACTTACTTAATTCAATCACAATTAATAGTGTTGCTCTAGGGCCAATATTAGCAAAAATCCAGGGTACCCCTATTTCTAGTACTTACTTCAATCACAATTAATAGGTACATATGCATAGTCAATACACACGCTCATTAAGCGCTTGGAGCCGACATGCCATATGTATGCCATGCGCATGCCATGGGCATGCCATGCGCAAGCCAAGTGGTCAAAATTCGGTCAAAAAACATGCGCATGCCATGCACTTGCCATGCGCCTGGATGCCATGCGCATGGCAAGCATGTAACGTTACTTGTGGGTAGGACTGTACTTAAAGCTCTTAAGTATTTAACACCCCCTCTAATTCTTGGAAAAAATTAAACTTCCGCGGCCGTTTCGGGAAAAGATTAAAAAGTTAGGTTTTTTGAGAATCTGGATTAATCACCCAAAATTTTAGCCATGTCAGGTTGGGTCTGCCCCTAACCCTTGTCAAGATAAGCCTTTGTTCGCTAATGCAGTACATAAACGAGCTTACAAATGAAAATCCTGCCCTCGAACTCTTTTCACAAAGTTTTTAAAGTTCCTAGATAGCTCCCTAGTTGAAAAAACTTATGTTCAAACAGCCAATGCTTCCCAAAAGTAGACGTCTCCCATCCCAGGCAAAGCCAGAAAATTTTTGACCCCCCCAACGATTCTTGGACAAAAATAAAATTTTTGCCCGTTTTTGGAAAACGTTGAAAAAATAAGGTTTTTGTGAGAATATGCATTGATTCTCCATGTTTCTAACCATTTCAGGTTCGGTCTGCCCCCCCCAACCCTCTTGTCAAGATCATGCGTACGGGCCTGTCAGATTATGCTGAACCCTTACCTGAAAAGTCCTAAACTTTGCGCTTTGCATCCACACGTGTTCATGGGGAGTTTGGGGGCAGTGGCGGATCTAGGATTTCCCTAAGGAGGGCGGTACCCCTAAGGGTGGGGCGGAACCCTGACTTGGGCGGAAAAATTAGCCGTTTTAACCCAAAATCCCTCAAAAATGCTTAATTTTGCGCACTGTTTTGGGCCAATGGGGGGGCGGCCGTCCCCCACCCCCATCCTAAATCCGCCCCTGTTTGGGGGTATGCACACCCCCCAAAATTCAATTTTTGAAATTTTTTTGCTTTTCTAGCGAGTTTTTGATGCCATTGGCTAGTGCTTGATGAAAAACGTCGAAAAATGGTGTTTTTCGCCATACAATAACTTTTAAGACCATTTTTTACCTTTGAAAATTTTTTAACCCCCCCCCATCCCTCAGAATTTTGGTGCTGCCCACCTATGTTTGCATCCCGTTGCATGAAGCTAAAATAATTCCAGAATGTAGGAGGCATATAATGCTTCATCATAAAATATTGGGACCTTAAAAATTAAAAAACATTTGAAAAAGACGTAATCAGCAAAAAGCGGGGCTGCGCTCAGCCTTTTTTCCGCGAAGCTATCCACAATAAATGCAAAACGCGCATTGAAATACTCGTTTTCCTACTTACCTGCTTAACAAACAGTTACCCAAAAAGTCTAGAATTACCAACTTTTATACCACTAAAAGCCCAGGTAAAACAATTAAACAAAAATTTTAGCCAAAATCCGCCATCGGAAAAGTAAACCTTTTAAAGCATATCAGCAAAGTTTAAACTCGAAATAATTTCGGCGCGAAGATGCAATAAAAATAACTACCTTGGCTCAGCTTCGATGAAAAGCAGGGCTGCGCCCTGCTTTTCATGGAAACTACCAAGGAAAACTGCAAGAAAATGTAGTCAGACCCTCACCATGCCAAGAAAATAAATATCAACGAGAATGAATAGCCAGAATAGAGAAGAAATTCCAATATAGCTGACTGGAACGACTGCTGCGCCAATTGATATTCGATACTCACTTACGCTTAAGCACAAAGAATTGGGGGTTCCCCGGTGCGCCCTGCTTTTCATGGAAGCTACCAAGGAAAACTGAAAAAAACGAAGCCAGACCCTTACCATGCCAGGAAAATAAATATCAATGAGAATGAATAGCCAGAATAGAGAAGAAATTGCAATATGGCTGACTGGAACGACTGCAGCGTCGTTCAATATTTCATACTCCCTCACGCTTGAGCACAAAGAATTGGGGTACCCCGGATCTCGGCTACAGGGGCGCTTAATATATCAATTGATAGAGCTTTTCAACTTATACATTTATCTCCATTACAGCACCCTTCTAATGTAAAGCTTTTTTTGAGCTAGAAGCGATTAAAGTGGATTCTGAACCACAACGTGCTATATCATGGGCTACAGTACCCTAAGGTATTTTTTGACTCTGGATTCTATTTTTTCGACCTCAATTATCCCCAAATACATTGTTTTCAAAACAGTAACAATCAACCCTAGAATATAATTAGTTTTTATAAAGTTAATTTTTTTGCCAAACCTTACACCAATTTAAGTCTATGGGTTTACACTACCCAGTGACGCATAATGTACCATCGGATAGAGGAGACAATGATGAACAATAAGTTCAATACCACCGAGCTTCTACTCTCGATGCCCCGGGCGCTAGAACCGAATATATAATCCTCTCACTTTTTGTAATGCTTAAGCACGAAAAAAGGAGGGGTATTCTGGATTTTACCCAATATTGACCCTAGAACGGCACTTAATATGTCAATCGATAGAGCTTTTAGAGTTGTACATTTTTGCCCCATTACAGTACCCCTACTTGTGTAGAACTTTTTGGAGTTAGAGGCGATCAAAGTAGCTTTTGGACAAAAAACGTGCTATAACATAGGCTACAGTATACCTATGGTATAGTTGACAATAAATTCGGATTCACTGACCCCGATTACCCCTAAAAAATTTATCTTCAACATCCCAGCGCTTAATGGTAGCCCACTATTGAATGATTTAAAGCCCATTTTTAGGTCCAACTTTACACCCATTTATTTCAGGTTTTCGATTTTTCTCACATATACGGCTAGGCGCATTGGGTAGCCGGGGCCCGCGGCAACAATATTCAAAGAAAAAATTCCTTAACGAACGAGACAATCTTTAGAAAACGGTCCTCAAAGTTGACCCCATGCTAAAGTTGGTTAACAATTATTAGCCCGTAACTCAATGGGTTTACACTCCATTTAAATATGACTTATGTCATTGGATAGAAGAGGCAATGGCGGACAAAAAGTTCTCTAGCCATAAACTTCTACAGTCAATACCCGAGGAGCTAGAGCCCAAATTATAGTTCGCACATGCTGTAACATAGCTACAGTAGTATGGACCCCCAATTTTTCTGACGGAATTCTCATTTTTTGGGGGGTTTTATATGCGTTGGGAAAGTTTAAAGGAAATCGATTCGATCAAAAAATTCCCCCTACCTATTTTCTTATATAGTAACCAGCGCTTACGCGCCGGGTTGTGCGCTTCGCGCCCAACGCTGGGGTCACTTCGTGACCCCATGCGCTTCGCGCTTCATGGCCACATGCAGTTATTCTCCTAATATTTAAATTAAAAACTATAAAAAGTGATAAAAATGAGAAATTGCAATTACCATGCATTTTAATTAATTTCAGTTTTGAATTTGTTTTAAATTCTAGTGATATATGTTAAATGATAGGAAAGTGCGGCCTGCGGCCGCACTTTCTAGCTGAGTCCAGCAGCTTCGCCTTCTTTTCTGATTGATTACAGTACCATAATAAGTCTGAAGGGTTTACACTCGCTAGCATTGCATAATTTAAAAAATACCAAGTTTCCGATTTAAAAAAAAAACAAAGTTTATAAAGGCAACACAGAGGTCAACTGAAAAAGGCTTTACCATTCAAGTAATAGGTGGTGGGTTGGGGCTCTCCCACCCAAATTCGAACGTCCCTCTCATCCCCCCATGCCGATCTTTGAAAACATTGAGCTTTGGTCATTTTGGCTGGGAACCCTCAAATGGCTCGGACCCCCTCAATGATGAGCCGTAACATCCATGCATGAAACAGGGAGATAGGGGCATCCTCCACCCAAAATTGGATGTCCTCTCAACCCCCAAAGCCAGAAAATTCTAGACCCTCGTGATTTCTGGAATAAATTGAATGTTTAAGCCCTTTTCAGCCATTTAGGTCATTTAACCCCCCCTAAAGATAGCCCGGACACCCCCCAAGTTCAAGTTGTTAAGTCTATAGCACTACCTCATGCTTAACCATCTCTTGTTTCACCAATTTGCATCAATTCTAATTTTTGATCATGAACAGCCAAAAGACATCGAAAATAAGGCCAAAAAATTCATTGTTTCCAAAATTAGGGGGATCAAAAATTTTCAGGCTTTGAAGGGAAGAGAGGACGATCGACTTTATCTTAAAAATGCACTACCTATATATCTAAAAGGGGGTGGGGATCCCCCAATCAAAGACGAACATCCCTCCCATTAGCCATGAAATTTTTGGACTCTCAGCCAATTTTTGAAGAAGAGGGATTTTTTGGGCAATTTTTGGCATTT
Source organism: Mermis nigrescens (assembly GCA_036768485.1). Lineage (NCBI taxonomy): Eukaryota > Metazoa > Nematoda > Enoplea > Mermithida > Mermithidae > Mermis > Mermis nigrescens. Next base: position 763,530 of record JAVLUZ010000696.1, read on the forward strand.
CTGAACAAAACTTGGAGATTCAATCACCCACCCTCCTCCCATTTTCGAGTTGTACATCCATACAATGTAACTGGGGGATTAGCAGATCTCCACTAAAATCGAAGGTGTGCACCTCCAACCCCCATAGCAACTAAATTTTTAATCCCATCCCTCTGATTATTGGGAAAATGCCGTTTTTTGGTGTTTCTTGTCCGTTTTCTTTGCACACCTGCCTGTAAAATGGCCGGGACCCCTATCCAATTTTGTTACATCCATGCATGTAACAGGTAGGTAAAGGAGCATGCGTGGGCAGCAAGAGAAATTCTGGGGGGGGGTGCGGGATTGTTTTGAAGGTCAAAAATGGCGCTTAAAAATGGTGGTAGGGCGATAAAAATCACCATTTTTCGACGTTTCTCATCAAGCACTATCCGATTGGCATCAAAAAATTGCGAAAAAACCGAAAAAAATTTCAAAAATTGAATTCTGGGGGGGGTATTTTGATTTCTGGGAGGTTATTTTGGTTTTCTGGGGGTGCATACCCCCCCAAAACCCCCCACGCCCAGGTGTGCGTAAGGAGTCCCTCAACCCAAAATTGAAGGTCTGCACCCCAACCCCCAAAGCCACAAAATTTTCAATCCCATCCCCCGATTATTGGAAAAATGGCCATTTTCAGGCAAAATGGGATTTCATGCACCCTGGCCTCTTAAAATGGCCAGGACCCCCAATTTCGTCAAATTTAAATGTTAAGGAAAATGAATAGTGTTCAAATCTCAGGAATATGAGTAGCTTCATCCTTTTCTATGCTCAAACATATAGCTTTTCCTGATTTTGTAGGGATAGAGGAATAAGAAATAATTTTAGGCTTCTGCACGCACTAATTTTGAGCAGTTACATCTATGCCATTTTCTCACTGTTAACCATCTTAACTTTTGACCAAAAATGGTTAAAATAACGTCCAAAAATCAATTTTGTCGAAAAATTTGGGGAGATGTTAAGTATTTTTGGATTTGGGGGAATAATAGGACATTCGACTTTGGGTGAAGATCTCCATGCCCCGCTTTGCATGAACGATTATAAGGTACAAAAATTAACCTTACCCAAAGGATGTCCAATCGCTTCACGATCACTGGCGTAGACGGCTTCATCCCTCAGGCAGCCATCAAGTGTCTCAGCAGCAAGGCGACATTTGCTCGCCTCCTGGGTGACGGGACAATGCTTCGCGCTTAATTGTTAAATCATGATTCAATTTCAGTGTATCCACTAATAAATGAACCTATTTTGTTGCCTCCCGGTTTGTCAACAACTATCGCTAATGGCAAACCACCCAAAATTGCAAGTTTAAACTTTGCCACAAAGCTTACAGAAGCTTCTGCCCCAGAGATTTAATTCAAACACTTCACGAACTATATATAATCCTTTAATATCAAATATAATCCTATTAAGACGAAAAATTCGGTTTTGAAAACTTTCAGCCACCCTACTTAATCTACTTAAAGCTGTTAAGTATTTAAAACTTCGCGCTGAAATGAGTAATTGTTTGTCCTACATTGAATCCGCCCTTGAATGCTTCTTAGAAAGTTTATAAAATACCTAGCTAGCTCCCATGTTAAAAAACCAAAGTGCAAACAGCCAACGCTTCCCATAACCGGACTCCCCCTTTCCTCGAAAAGCCAGGATATTTTCAATTCCCCCTCCCCGATGCTTAGAAAAAGAAATTTTTGCTCGTTTTTGCGAAACGTCGAAAAATTAGGTTTTTGTGAGAAACGATTTTAACCATTTCAGGTTGAGTCTGCCCCTCCTGAGACAATTCAAGCAATCCGCTTAGTTTGTATAATAACTTAGAATATAGGGCAGAGAAGCAAAAATCGTAAATTTTTAAGCTTCGCGCCAAAATTAATATTGTTTGTCCTACATATATATCTTTAAAATGACAGAACTTGAATTTATAATGTGAAAATGTCAAATTTTTCGGCGCTTCGCGCCGTTTTGAAACGATTTCTAGTAATTTTTTGGCGTCAGAAACTCAGAAATCCGCTAAAATAGAATATCAAAGATCAAAAACTACTCCCTGCTTTCCATGGATCCTACTTCCGTTTCCGTCCCTACTGAAGCCAGTAAATCTCAAGTATTTAACACCACCCCCAATTCTTGGGAAAAATCGAATTTCCGCCCGTTTTCGGAAAATATTGAAAATTAGTTTTTTTGAGAATCTCATCTTTGTCTTTTCAATTACCCAGGATTTTAACCATTTCACGTTGGGTCTGCCTTTCTGAAAAGTTCTGTAATGCAGCAAATAATCGAGCTTACAAATGAAAAACCCACCCTCGAAAGCTTTATAGAAAGTTTATGTAAAGACTTAGATAGCTTCGAGCCGTTCCGATGTATATGTGCGTTATAAGTATAAAAATTATCATTACCCAACGGACATCCAACTGCTTCACGATAACTGGTGTAGATAGCTTTATTGTTCTGGCAGTCATGATGTGTTTCGTCAGCCAGGCGACATTTACTCGCTTCATGGATGTGTTGATGACGATTCACGCAAAATCGGTCAAAAGTGCTTCGTGTATGGTCGTATTTCGTCGGCTGCCCGTTTTTGTGAACACTATCGCCCCTCAGATGATGCTGAGTCAATAAAATACACCGATTCAGCGAGCAATATGAAAAATCAATAAGTTTTGACAAATATTCATGCGTTTGAGATAAAGAACACGTAAAGTCATAAAATTACTCACCTATCAATATGTCAAGCAGGAATAGGGCGGCACGACGCGCAGAAACTCCGACGAACGCCCAATACATAAACCACAACGGAAGCACAATTGATCGAAAAGGTCGCCAAAGTCGAATAAATAATAAGCGATCGGAGTGGAGCGAAGACTGATAGAAACGAAAAATCGCCAGGTGATAGCAAAAAATGGTGAGATGTAGTATCGTCAAATTTTTAGTCGGCCAATAGATAGGAACGCGTCGATAAACGAGCAATCGTAATAATCACGCCCTCAATGTTATAGTCTATCTTCGCGATGTTGAAGACGAGCATGATTACACATTTAAGCAATTGTTCTAGCGTTATAGCATTATGTACACAATGAAACTTCTCTGCTTTGTGATATAAATTCAGCAATTGCCGATTAAGTACTTATGTGAATGAAACCAGAACTTTCTGCGAAGTGATATATTGTATATCAAGTTTGCGAAGTTCGTGCAAAAACATGTACACCAAAGTTAAAGTATTTGTCCTTAAATGCACAGAGCCAAAAATCGTAAATTGAAACTTAGCCTTTGTCGAGCTTACAAATTTAAGTCCACCCTCGAACGCTTTTCAGAAAGTTTCAAGATAAGTCGGAAAATTTTGGCCCCCCACGATTCTTATGGAGAAATCGAGTTTTGCCCGCTTTTGCGAATCGTATTAGTTTTTTTGTGAGAATATGCATTGATTCTCCATGTTTCTAACCATTTCAGGTTAGGTCTGTCCTCAACCCCTCTTGTCAAGATCGTGCATAGGGCCCGCCTCAACAGAAGCGGAGGCTCGCGCTTAATCTCCGCAAGCTATCCACGTAAATGCAAAATGCGCATTGAAATCATATGCCACATATGATTCTAGCATGCCCTTCCGTTGTTGGAGGAAGAGAACATATATAAAAGTTTTACTCGTTTTCCCACTCACTTATTTAACAAACTTTGATCCGAAAACCTAAAATTACAGACACTTTTATACCAATAAAAGCGCATAAAGCGAATAAGCTAAAATTTAGCCAAAATCACGCCCTCAACAAAGTAAACCTTAGCTAATTCATAACTCGATATAATTTCGGCGCGAATAGGCATTTAAAAAACTACCCTGGCTTAGCTCGATGAAAAGCGGGCTGCGCCCTGCTTTTCATCGAAGCTAGCGAGAAAAACGAAAAAGCGAAGCCCACCCCAAAGTCGGGGGGGGGTACCTGGATCTCGGCCAATATTGACCCTAGAGCAACACTTAATGGGGCAATCGATAGAGCTTTTTGATTTGACCCTTTGGCCCATTACAGTACCCCTACTCTTGTAGAACTTTTTGGAGCTAGAGGCGATCAAAAGTGGCTTTTGGACAAAAAGCGTGCTATAACATAGGCTACAGTATACCTACGGTATAGCTGACCATAAATTCGAATTCACCGACCCTGATTACCCCAAGGATTCCATTTCAACATCCAGCGCTTAATGGTAGCCCTCCATTGAATGATTTAAGTCCATTTTTATTCAACTTTACACCCATTTATTTCGGGTTTTGATTTATATCAGATATACAGCTAGGCGCGTTGGGTAGCCGGCGCCGGCGGCGGCAGCCTCAAAGTTTCAGAAACATAACGTGGCCAGTTTTTGAGAAAAAGGGCCTCAAAGTTGAGCATATGCTGAAGCTTTTTAAAGTTTCTGGACCCGTGGCTCTAGGGGTTTACACTCCATTTAGGCGAACGAGACAATACCATTGGATAGAAGAGACAATGGCGAACAAAAGCACTTATTCCCGCTAGCTTCTAACGAGCAATAGCCGAGGCGCTAGAGCCTATAATGCACGCAACGCACGTGCTAACTTGGCTACAGTAATACGCAATCAAAAACCCCCTGTACGAAAAATTATTTTGTAGGCGTAGGTTTTATATAGGTGGAAAAGTTTAAAGAAAATCGATACGATCAATCAAAAAGTCGACCTATTTTTCTTATATAAGAACAGCGCTTGCTGAGCATGTGGTTGTCGTGCACCAACGCTGGGGTCACTTTAAGCCCATGACCCTGTCGCGCTCGCGCCAATAGCCGCATGTACGTTGATTATTCTCTTAATATGTAAATTAAAAACTAAAAGAAGTGATAAAAATAGAAATTGCAATCACTATGCATTTTAATTAATTTCAGTTTTGAATTTATTTTAAATTCTAGTGATATATGTTAAATAATAGGAAGTGCGGCCTGCGGCCGCCTTTCTAGCTGAGTCCAGCAGCTTCGCCTTCTTTTCTGATTGATTACGGTACCACTAATAAGTCTGGAAGGGTTTTACACTCGCTAGCATTGCATAATTTAAAAAATACCATGTCGCCGATTTAAAAACAAAAGTTTAAAGACAACATAGAGGTCCTTTAAAACATGCTTTACCATACAGGTAACAGGTGGTGGATAAGGAGCTCTCCACCCAAAGTCAAACGTCCCCATCCCCTCAAAGCCAGAAGAATGTTTGAATCCCTGCTGATCTTTGAAAACACCAAATTTTGGTTGTTTTGGCTAGGACACCCTAAATGGCTGGGATCCCCCTCAATGATGAGCCGTTACATCCATGCATGAAACAGTGGGGTAGGGGGATCCTCCACTCAAAATTGGATTTCCTCTCATCCCCCCAAAGCAAGAATATTGTTGACCCCTTCCCAATTTTTGAAAACATTGAATGCTTGAGCTGCTTTTGAGGCGATATGGTCATTTACTCCCTACTAAAATAGGCTCAGACCCCACCCATAATCAAATGTCACCCTCATCACGTTAAAGCCAGAAAATTTTCGATCCTTCGCGATTTCTGGAATACATTGAATGTTTAAGCACTTTTTAGCCATTTAGGTCATGTACCTTTAGCCGTTTTTTTTGTTTCTTAGCTGCTTTTGCGCGGAATTTGAGCGTCGTTTAGGCCGGTGTGCACAGTGAGGTCATTATACATGAAGTGGTGTGGACCCCATCCAATTTTGTTGCATCCATTGTATGTATCAAGGGGGTTGGGGATCCCTCCACCCAAAATCGAAGGTTCGCCCAAACCCGAAAACCACAAAATTTTCAAACCAATCCCGATTATTGGAAAAATTGTCATTTCGAGCCAAAATCGGAGGTCATTCAACCCGTCCTGTTAAAATGGCCGAGACCCCAATTTTGTCGAAATTGAAATTTTATGGAAAATGGAAAGTCATTAAATCTCAAGAATATGGTTGACTATCTTTTCTTAGCTCAAACATTGAGCTTTCGCTGATTCTTAGGAATAGAAAATAAGTAATTTTAAGCTTCTGCAGCACCTAATTTTGAGACATACATCTATGGCATTTCCTTGCTCTTAACCATCTTAACTTTTGGCAAAGACAGTCAAATTAACGTTCAAAATCGATTTTGTCAAAAATTGGTGGAGGGTGAATATTTTTGGATTTGGAGATAATGGACATTCGACTTTGGGTGAAGATCTCCAGCCCCGCTTTACATGAACGATTAAAGGTACAAAAAGTGCTACCCAAAGGATGTCAATCGCTTCACGATCACCGCGTATGAACGGCTTCATCCCCAGGCAGTCATCAGGTGTCTCAGCCCAGCAGAGCGACATTTACTCACGCCTCAGAGGTGACAGGGACAATGTTTCGCGCTTGATGTAAATCATGGTTCAATTTCAGTGTATCCACTAATAAATGAACCTATTTTGTTGCCTCCCCGGTTTTGTCAACAACTGTCGGCTCAATGACAAACCACCCAAAATTACAAGTTTAAACTTGCCTGAAAGCTTACGAAGCTTCTGCCCATGCAAACTTTAATTCAAACACTTCACGAACTATATATAATCCTTTAATATCAAATATAATCCTATTAAGACGAAAAAATTCGGTTTTGAAAACTTTCACGCCACCCTGCTTAATCTACTTAAAGCTGTTAAGTATTTAAAACTTCAGCGCTGAAATGGGTAATTGGTTTGTCCTACATTGAATCGCCCTTGAATGCTTCTTAGAAAGTTTATAAAATACTAGCTAGCTCCCATATTAAGAAAACCAAAGTGCAAACGCCAACGCTTCCACTTAACCGGACTCCCTTTCCTCGAAAAGCCAGGATATTTTCAACTCCCCCTCCCGATGCTTGAAAAAGAGGTGTATCAATCGTTTTTGCAGAAACGTCGAAAAATTGGTTTTTGTAGAAACGATTTTAACCATTTCAGGTTGGGTCTGCCCTCCCTGAACTTAATTCAACGCAATCCGCTTAGTTTGTATAATAACTTAGAATATAGGAGCAGAGAAGCAAAAATCGTAAATTTTTAAAGCTTTGCGCCAAAATTAGTAATTGTTTGTCCTACATATATATCTTTAAAATGACAGAACTTGAATTTATAATGTAAAATGTCAAATTTTTCAGCGCTTCGCGCCGTTTTTAAACGATTTCTAGTAATTTTTGGCGTCAGAAACTCGAAATCCGCTAAAATAAGATCAAAAACTACTCCCTGCTTTCTGGATCCTACTTGCGTTTCGTCCTACTGAAGCTAGTTAAATCTCAAATATTTAACGCCTCCCCAATTCTTCGGAAAAATCGAATTTCCGCACGTTTTTGAAAAATATTGAAAAATTAGTTTTTTGAGAATCTCATCTTTGTCTTTTCAATTACCCAAGATTTTAACCATTTCAGGTTGGGTTACCTTTCTGCAAAGTTCTGTAATCGCAGCAAATAATCGAGCTGATGACAAACCTGAAAGACCCACCTCAAGCTTCATGAAAGTTATCTGTACTAAATGCTTCAGGCCGTTCCATGCATGATGATGCGATTATAAGATATCAAAAATTATCATTACCCAACCGGACATCAACTGTTCTTCACGATGGCATGGTATAGATAGCTTTATTGTTCTGGCAGTCATGATGTGTTTGTCAGCCGGAATGACATTTACTCGCTTCTCTGGATGTGTTGATGACGATTCACGCAAAATCGGTCAAAGATGCTTCAGTATGATCGTATTTCGTCGGCTACCCGTTTTTGTGGAGCGGCTACTCCCCTCAGATGATGCTGGGTCGTCAAATACGCCGATTCAGCGAGACGATATCGAAAATCAGCCTGGATTTTGACGAAAATGACCGTGGCGTTTAGAGATAAAGAGCTGCTGTCAAGAAGTCGCAAAATTATCTCCTATCGTCTGTCAGCCGGAATAGGGCGCTTTGACAGCCTTAGAAACTCCGACAGACGCCCTTAATGCATGAAGCCACCTTGGAAGCATCGAATTCGTCGAAAGGGTCGCCTGAAGTCGAATAAATAATAGACGTCAGGCCGGAGCGGACTGATCGGGAAACGAACTGTGCCGTAGTAGCGAAAATGGAGCAGGATCTAGCATTGCGATTTTTAGCCAATTAGGCAATGAAACGCAGGTCGCCGTGAAGCGAGGCGGCTCGTGGCAATCCCGCGCCCTCGATGTTCAATAGTGCAATCTTCGCGATGTTAGGCAGCGAGCATAGGTCACGATGCAGACAGTCAGATACAGCGTTATAGCATTGTGCTTGCAATGAAACTCTCTGCTTTGTGATATAAATTCAGCAATGGTGCCGATTAAGTACTTATGTGAATAGGCTTTCACACTTTCTGCAGAAGTGACTCCTCTTCGTATATCAGGATTTGCAGAGTGTCAAGCGTAGCTCTGCCAAGTTAAATATTTTGTCCTTAAAGTGCAGGCCAAAAATCGCAGCAGTGAAACTTAGCCTATGTCGAGCTTACCAGAACGTTAAGGTCCACCCTCGGGCACGCTTTACAGAAAGTTTCTAAGATAAGTCGGAAAATTTTGACCCCCGATTCTTATCGGGAAAATCAAAGTTTTGCGCTTTGCAGAATGCGTTAGTTTTTTTGTCGAGGCTGCTATCAGTGATTCTCCATGTTTCTGAAACCATTCGAGGTTAGGTCCATGCCTCAGCCCTCTTGTCAAAGATCGTGCATAGGGGCCCGCCTCAGCAAGAAGCGGAGCTCGCTCAACACTTTTCCCGCAAAAGCTATCACACAACAAATGCTTGAAATGTTGCAGTGAAATCATATGCCGCATTTCTTGAGATTCTGCGCATGCCCCTTCCGTTGTTGGAGGAAGGAGAACAATACCAAAAAGTTTATACGGTACCACTCATATTAAGCAAACTTTGATCCGAAAACCCTAAAATTACAAACTTTTATACCAGCCACATAAAAGCCGCGTAAAAGCGAATAAGCTAGAGTTTTGGCAAAATCCGCCCTCAACAAGACGCAAGCCTTAAGCTAATTCGCAGCTCGATGATAATTTCGGCGCAAATAGGCATTAAAAAAACTACCCTGGCTTAGCTCGATGAAAAGCAGGGCTGCGCCCTGCTTTTCATCGGCTACCGGAAAAACGAAGAGAAACGAGGCCGCACCCCAAAGTGGAGGTGCCCTGGATGGGCCATTATTGACCTAGGCGGCTTGCCTAATCGGGCCGTCGATGAAACAGAGCTTTTGAGTTGACCCTTTGGCTAATTCACGGTACCCCTGCTCTTGTGGGGCTTTTTGGGCCAGAGGCGATCAAGTGGCTTAAGCTGGACAAGAAGCGATGCTATGGCATGGGCTACAGTGTACCTACGGTATAATTGACCCTCGTCACAATTCACCCGACCCCGATTACCCCAAAGAATTCCATTTCCCGGCATCCCGGCGCTTAATCAGGTAGCCCTCCATTGAGATGAGTTAAAGAGATCCCATTTTTTATTCCAACTTTACACCCATTTATTTCGGGTTTTTGATTTATATCAGATATGCAGCTGAAGAGCGCGTTGGGTGGCAGAGGCGCCGGCGCGCTTGCGCTTGACCTCAAAGTTTCCAGAAACATAGCGATTGGCGGCCGGATTTTGAGAGAAGGAGCGTCAAGTTGAGCAATGCTGAGGCTTTTAGAAGTTTCTGGACCACGTCAAGCTCTCAGGGGTTTTACACTCCCATTTAAACAGGAGCAATGCCGTGGATACGAAGAGGCAATGTGAACAAGAAGCCTTATTCCCGCTGCTTCCGCGACAATGCTTGAGGCGCTTCGACCTATAATGTACGGCGCGCATTATGGCAACACGTATTAACGCGATAAAAACCCCCTCTGCGAAAATTATTTTAGGCGTGAAGTTTATATCAAGTCCGTGGATTTAAAGAAATCGATACGATCAATCAAAAAGTCGACCTATTTTCGCCTGTAGGAACCGCCTTGGCCTGGGTGTGCGCTACGCCCAACATCAAGTCGCTAATGGGCGCCTGCCATCACGCTAAGGTTAGCAAAGTTTACGCGCTGGGTTGTGTTATTGCGCCTACGAAATGGTCACTTTGTGGTCGTATTAGTTTATTCTGTATTGTTGAAATTAAAGGAACTGTTGAAAAGTAAAATTTAAATGACCGTGCATTTAATTAATTTCGATTTTGAACATTTTTGAAATTTATAGTGTGTAATGTTAAATAATAAGAAGGTCGTATAAGCCTTTCACTAGTCGCTTGGCTTCGCCTTCTTTTATGATTGGTGACAGCATGGCATTTGGACCACATTATTTATTGATGTAGCTTCAAATTTTTAAGTCAAGGATTTAATCAAGCAGAAATGAAAGCAGAATCGCAGGTATTCTTGTGCTGGTCTTAAAAGTGGTGCTAATGCGTAACACTTTATTTCAATCTTAATGTCATCAAGTACTATCCATTAGTAAAAAGGTAGCACTTAGCTAACAAAAATTAAAGTGGTGCGCATCGGTATTTTGGTTTTATGGAGGATCGGGGGAATATCTGTACAAGCTATTTTGCGACTGGTAACTATCTACACCTACTCATAAGCGCATCAGGAGCAAGGGATTGCTTCTACCCCAATCAAGCCCAGCCAAATGCTGTCAAAGTGGCATGAAAGTAGTAGAGATGTTAAAGAAACCAAAAGGTGGCATGGCCAAGAACTGTATCACTTTTGGGGCTTAAAGGTGTAAAAATAATATTGGACTGATTAAGACCTAATTATTCGTCAACAATTCGGACTACCCGACAAATATGAGATCAGGTTAGTGGTCAGTATTGTTCGAAGACTTTGCCGACAAAATGTATTGGATTTTTCGAATCGTGAAATTTTGGGGTTTAATGTAAGAAGTCGATAATTTATTCACATAAAATCGTCGGGACACTCCCTGATGAATGATACATCCATGCGATGTAACGAGGAGATCGAGATACCCACTCAAAGTCGACGATGTGCCCCATCGCGTGGCAGAAATTATTGACTCCTT
>JAVLUZ010000697.1:0-112236 GCA_036768485.1 Mermis nigrescens
CACAATTCGGATTCCTCATCCGGTTCCTTGCATAGCAAAGTCACACCTTGCTGATACTCTAAATTGTGGACCTTTCATGCAACAAATGCAAATTGCTATCACAAATAAAAAATTTTTTAATGCGGATAAATCAGATATACAAGCATTTTTTGCAGAGTTCAAATTACTTGTTGACACTTACAGTATTGATAAATTGGTTTGTGTCAAATTCATGTCATCATTCCTAGATCCTATGCTTTGCGCTTATTCCATTCATTACCTGCTAATATAAAACAATCTTACACGGAATCAAAATATGCGTTAATAGCGGAATTTTGTTCCTTGGGCACCAAAACGCTCTTTGATTATTTTTTAGAACGTAAACAGCAGCCTAACAAATTGGTTAAAGCATTTTATCTTTTGATTCGCAAACAATTGATAAAAGCGCAACCACATCTTGAAATCAACTGTGATCATTTCAACCATTTGCTGTGACATCAATTGAAAAAAGGTTTATTACCCAAAATATCACAAGAAGCGTATCATTGTGCGCCCTGAGCATCACTGGCTGAATTCTTAGATAACATTTCAAATGCTGACTTCGCAAATAATGAATATGCGAATAAAAAAGTGTTAATGCCGTATGTATTGGTAACAGCCACCCCTACAGGAGGCGCAATACCCAAAGATACATTTCACGCGTCTAACCAAAATGAGCTAGATCGCTCATTTCAGAAAACATTTTATCATTTGTCGCATGCTGAGAAACCAGAAAATTCTTCTCGTAAATATTACACCTTTTGCAAACGCACAGGTCATGTCTATGAAGAATGTTTCACACGTCAGCAACAACAATCATCTAATAATAATTATTCTGACCGTAACAGAAACAATTATATGGCTCACAATTGCAGCCAGTTGTGTTCTTTTATGCAGCGACATCGTTTGCCATCATGTTCGAATTGGCAAAATTGACATTATTCTCAATCTCAATTTTGTAACTCTAGTCAAAATCGCTCACCAAATTATGCAAATAATGATAATTGCTTTGATTCGAGGCAAGCACAATCAAATCTTTGGCAAAATCATAACAATTACCAACAAAATTCGCATGCCAATTATCAAAATTTGCGTTACGATAATTTATATTCAAATAAGTTGCAACAAAATGTGCCTTATGTTCAATTTCCTAACAAACAAAGCACAACATATTACAATTCAAATTATCACACTGAAAATCGCCCATACATTATGTATGAAACAGATTGCCAACCCACCATAAATTCGCCCCCACCACAGCCAACCCTTACATCTCATAATGATGTAAACACGGTTACTGCAAAAGGGCTAGAAACAAGCACACATTCTAACTAATTCGCGTCGCAAGAATTTCTCAAAGAGTACGAGCGCTTACAGCGTCATCTCGCAATCTATGAACAAATAAATTTGCCTCCAATAAAAGCCATTGATTCGAATATTCCAAGTGTAAATCATGCTGGGACAAATCTGCCAACAATTCTTGTTAATATTCATGGCATAGATGTTCCAGTGCTCATAGATACGGGTTTGCAGGTCACCATGATGACCACATCTGCATTTTTACAACTTGGTTTCAATCTACCACCTAAACAAATCTCTCAAGTTGTTCATGGTATAGGTGAAATCACTGCTGTCATGCAATATAAAGTGAAAATGACTATCACAATTGCTGATCATGCAATTCCTACAATAGTATCTATCATTGACCATCTGCAGGAAGACATCCTCTTAGGATTTGATTTTTGTGAATCCAGCTTTAATGTGATATATCTTACAAAGCGTTGTGCATTTCTAAATGGCTTAAATGTTTAACATTTATCACCATCCGAAACAATTCAGCTTCAAGCAAAAGCCAACACAACCACTTCTGGTGTTGTGTGTTCATGTTTTGCTACTGGAGCCAGTAATCATACAACCTCGACACAAACTAATAACCCCTGGATATATCAGTCATGGTTCTTGGAATTCTGATATTGCTTTATTCGAGACCAAATTCCGATTTTATGGAAAAAACATCACTTTTTGTTGCTCCATCCATAATTGATGCGTCTCAACCTATTTTCCCTGTGTGCATGTGTAATATCTCTAAAGCGCCTATTCGCATCAATTCTGGCAATATTGATGGTTCACTAATCACTGACGTTGAAGTTGTGTCTCATGTCGCCAATTCAGATGATAGGACACCAGAACTCTTCTCATCAATAAATAAAGCGCTAAACGGTTCTGCCATTAGTTTGCAACAACAACAACAAATTTGTGAACTTTGCCTAAAATACAATTCCATTTTTTCTTCAAAAAATGAGCCTCTTGGCCGGACCCCCTTGGTCAAACATCATATTGATAATGGGGATAATCCGCCAGTGGTTGGAAAAACGTATCGTGTCAAACATTCTCAACAAAATTCTATGCAGAAAATCATTAACGAAATGCTTGCTGATAAAATCATTTGGCCCACAACCAGTCCATGGGCTAGTCCATTGTTCCTCATTGGAAAAAAGGACGGTTTGTTCATTATCGCCGATTAAATGATGTAACTAAAATGCAAGTATATCCTTTGCCTCAGCACAATGATTATTTCAATATGCTAGGCTCAGTTGCTTATTTTAGTACATTAGATCTAAAATCTGGATACTGGGAAATTCCACTCAATGATAAATCTTGAGAAAAAACCACATTCATATGCCCTGTTGGTCATTATGAATTTGAAGTGCTACCTTTTGGATTGAAAAATGCGCCCGCAGATTTCCAGAGACTAATGGAGCTAGTCCTCACAGGTCTCAATCGGAAATCTTGCCTTGTTTATATCGATGATATAATCATTTTTTGCACACATTTGAAGAACATTTACAAGATCTTCTCCAGAACGTATTCAGTGCACTTCAAAGCGCAAAATCACAGGTTAAACCTGATAAATGTCATCTTGCTCAAGCCGAAGTAAAATTTCTTGGCCATAGCATTAGTTCGCTTGGCATTGCTCCCAATATGTCCAAAGTCACCAAGTTAGTCGCATTTCCCATTCCAAAAACGTTTAGATCTTTACAAAAATTCCTTTGCTTAGTCCAATGGTTTAAAAAATTTGTTAAAGATCTTGCTAAAATCGCTAAACCTTTATTTCATCTTCTTCAAAAAGATGTTGAAGTTTGCTGGACTTGGGAGCATTGAACTGCTTTTGATCTATTGAAAAAAGCATTTACTTTGCCTCCAATATTGCAACTGCCTAAATTCGACGATGACCACCAATTTGTTTTAACAACTGACGCTAGTAAGTATGCGTTAGGTGCTATTTTAACACAAAAACATTTACCGTCAAAATCTTGCTTCATTCTTAGCTACGCTAGTTGTGTGCTAAATTCTGCCAAATGTAACTATGCTACTTCGGAGAAAGAAGCGTTAGCACTTGTCTGGGCAATCAAACATTATAGACATTACTTATATGGTATAAAATTTAATCGTCGAAACTGATCACCAAGCACTAACTTGGCTTGTGAACATAGGTGGGACGCACCAAAATTCTGGGGGAAGTGGAAAAATTTCTGGGGGTTGGGGGTTAAAAAATTTTTAAAGGTCAAAAATGGCCTTAAAAATGGTGGTATGGCGAAAAAAACACCATTTTTCGACGTTTCTCATCAAGCTCTATCCAATGGCATCAAAAAATTGCTAAAAACAGCAAAAAAATCTTTTCTGGGGGTATTTTGATTTCTGGGGGGGGGTATTTCAACTTCTGGGGAGGGTGCATACCCCCCAAACCCCCCCACGCCCATGTGTGCTTGTGAATGTAAAAGACCCATCAAGTCGATTATGTTGTTGGGGTCTCAAATTACAGGAATATGATTATGAAATTGTGTACGTTGCTGGCGCATATAACTGCGCAGCAGATCTATTATCACAACATCCTAAATAATCATGCTGAACATAAATATGAACTCGAAGAAAAATCAGTTGTTATTATCGCAAATTTAGACTCAGAAGATCCTGAATCTGAGGACAAATTGGTCCCAACTGACCAACCACGCGATAATATTCCTACTGTACCATCTAATAATCCTAATTTGCAGAGTAATACTACAAGTAATAAAACTTCTACTTTTTGTGAGCGCATTCAGCTGACTGAAGCAGAAAAAGCTGAAATGCTCACGCCTGTATGATTACTTGCAGAGCAGCGCACTGACAACAAATTGCATAAAATTTGCATCGTGTTGAACAATTTAACAACAAAAAAAATATTGTGACGAGTTTTTTCTTGTAAACGATATCATTTTTTGTCATTTCCAACCAAAGCGTTTACGTACTGTCGTTCATCAGCTAGTATTTCCCAAATCACTACGTCATTTTATTTTGACCAAATTTCATAATTCCATTTTTGGAGCTCATTTTTCATCACGCAAAATCTTGCCTGCCATAAAAATGCTTTATTGGTGGCCGCGTATGGAAAATGATGTGATCGCTTAGTGTAAGTATTGTTTGTGATGTTTGCTTGCAACGCAAGGTCGCATTAAATTCTACATCTCTTCCTATGCAACCAATTAAGGTGTCTGCACCTTTTGAACTCATTGCATGCAACTGTTTGCATATGCCGCAATCATCATCCAGTAATGACCAAATTGTAGTTTTCATGGATTACTTCCCCAAATATGTGGAAGCTTTTGCTGTTTCCAACATAAAAGCTACAACTATAGCTAATCTCTTATTACACAAAATCATTCCACGTTATGGAGTTCCTAAACAATTTTTAACCAATCAGGGTTCGAATTTTACATCCGCCTTGATTTTGGAAGTTTGTAAATTACTCAACGTTCGAAAAATCTTTATGACCCCATATCATCCTCAGTGTGATGGTCTCATTGAACGTCATAATCGAACTCTAATTGATGATTTATCCAAATTAAGCGCAATAAATGAGTATGATTGGGAGCAATATTTGTTGTTTGCATTGTTTGTGTATCGTGCGACTCCGCAAGCATCAACAAATATCTCACCTTTTGAAATGCTATATGGTCGCAAACCAGCATTTCCTCTCAATATTTTACTCATAAATGATCTAACTATAAATCCAAATTTACCCCAATTGCAGAAAAATATGTCATAGATTTAAAGCTTATGTTGCAAGATTTGCACAAAATAGCTTCCAAAAATCTATCACAAGCATGTAAACAACAAAAAACACAATATGATAAAACCGTCACCAAACATAATTTTGCTGTTTTGGATATTGTTTATCTTAATAATACTTTGGTGATAGATCCCAATATTGGTAAAGTATCACCTATGTAAGCGTGTAGGCCCGTATAGAATCATGGTGCTACCAACGCCTGAAACTGCAATAATTGTATATGTCAAATCCTTTAATTACCCGTCTCATTCATCGAAATAGACTTCTTCCAGAGCCTAAACTAACTTGTTCGGATTTAATTGCTTGAAATTACGCTTATATCCCTGGCAATTTTGTTTTGGTAAAGCTACCACATCGCCCTCTGGCTCCGGCTATAGTCATAAGTTTTTGGACTTACCAGGCCAGGAGAAGAGATTACGGGACTGTGCGCGGTATGTTTATTAAATGGCTCTAAAACCGCACATACAATCCCATTATCTGACATTTCTCCTTTTGCTGAACCCTGGCTGCGCAAGTTGCCAACAGCAAAGAGGAACTCTTGGAGTCAGTTGGTCAGTAATTTTAGTATAAAAGTCGTGAACCAGCCAATTTGAATGAATTTTGCACAGCAATGGAGGAAGTAGCTGCTACTAAGCAGTTGAGCTTCCCTAATCCATTGCCGCAAATTTGATTCATTCTATTTTATTTTGGGAAACGATTTTCAATTCCTTAATTATCGAAAATTCATTTTTTTTTGGGATTGGGAACCCCTTTTAAAAAAAAATTTTTCTTGGGGTTATTTTGATTTTTGACGGGGTATTGCAACTTCTGGGGGTTCTGTCACATATGTAATAGAGGACGCTGGTTAAGGGCAAAACTGGTGTTTGCTGGTGTCAAACCAACCAAGCTTTATCAGCGCTGACTCCCAGCACAGCTGTGTTACCAACTGCGCCGAGACCGGTTCTCTTGCTTAAGAACGTTTGTTCCTTATATCACGTGAAATAGGGTATCAGCTGTTGCATCAGCTGTCATGCCTGACATTCCCCTTCTTCTGAGAAGCGGCGTCCTCATCGCTGCATGATATGTATTTTTTTATAAATGTGGACTAACTTAGGAAATTTTTATGCCTTTTGACCTGAAGCAGTTTTCAATATTATATTCGCTTTTCAGAAGCGACTTTTTAATTGTCTTCACTTTAGAGTGGAGAAGCGCCAATGAAAATTAATGTAACAGTTTTTATTCCTAAGAGTGATCCACAGACAGTGAATGCAACTCGGTGCACGATTTGCTCAAGAACTGTATGTACAAATACAGGCTTTTTTGGCTCTAAAGGCATAGTTGCTGTATAGCAAAACAGAAAATGTCTCTGAAAATTTATGTTCACTCATGCTTAACACAAAAACGTATCAAAATAATGCGTTAAAATTGATGAAACCCGGATTTTGGTCTACTAATAACACATTAAAAGTTGAATTCAAGTGGTGTTGTTTTTCATTTTGTCAAACTGTTATGAATTTATTACTTGAGGAAGGAACCATTGCCTCTTGGAATGGACAATCCCTTATCAGTGACTTAGGCGATGTAGGTACTTGTAAGCCTAATGATGGATATTGCATAAACACAGATGGCATAACTCTGTGGAATAAAACGGCTTTTTAAGAATAGCTGTCCAGTCATATTTAAAGGACAGTATGCTGCAACAATAAGTGGCATGTATTTTGTAATAGATGAGCTGCAAGGCGTCGTTTAAAATTAAAAATAAATTTACAGAATGCCCTGAAATTAAACAAGCATTAAATACGTATCAGGGGCCGGTGATACAATTACACAATTATTCATATCCTTATTTTATCGAAAAGAGGACAAAAATTAATAAAAAGTCTTCTAAAGATCCCATAAATGCAGAAACTAAATTTTCTTGAAATTAAAATTCTCCAAAATGAGAAAGAAAATTTTAGGCATGTCTGGATTGAAGTTTGTCGCCAAAGACAGAGATATTTAGATATTTTATGGCAAATGCTAAGATTTGATGCTTCCTTAGGCGCCAAGAGCCCTCCTTCAACGTAATGATATTGTAGGCAATTTCACTGGCAAGGCGTTAACAGTTTGGCCCTGTAAGCAGGTCAATGCTACAAAAATTTTCTATGACTATAAAATCAATAACATCTGTTATAAGTATCTACGGTGCTAATAGGCAACCGAGTTATGTTTGTAATGCCAGGTAGTAATGATTTAACGAACTTCAGTCCAAAAGTAGACTGTAATCATAAGACTACTGGCTTCTTTAAACATAATCGCGAGATGGGTCATGCAGAAAGGTCCAGTGCATGTTAGTAAATTGCCTCTGGTGATAATCTGGAAGGGTGACTATAATGTCTTTCAATTCAATAGTCCGGCTATTTTTCATGATAAGCTGTCAAAAATACCTACAAATTTTCAATTATTCAAAAATTATGTTTATTGCACTGAACAGCTTGAACTAATTATAAATAATTTAATCAATTATACAGCAGAAATGGCACTGCAGCCAAATTTAATATACAAAACGCTCTCAGGAACAGGTCAGGGAGTAGGAAATGCATTAAAAGGTGCAGGCAAAGCATTTGAACACATATTAAGTGGACAAACAAAAAATTTTAACAGCAATTTAAACAATCTACTCAAAGGACCGCTGCAGCTGATCATAAATGCAATAATCCTTGTCGCTATTCTAGCAAGCATAGGTTACGTACGCTGCATCTTTTATGCTACTTAGGTATAAAGCAAAACAAAAGCGCTCAACACCTGTGGCCATTAATACTCCTTCAACCTTAGGAGATGCGCTCCTTTCTCTCATGAAGATTAATAAAAAGAGCCCAAAACCAAAAGGGCAAAAGGTTTCTTATGACAAAAATGCTGAAGCAATAGAAATTTGTTCAAACAAAGATGAGCACGCAACTGCTTATCTAAATTCAGTACGATATACAGCTAGAACTCTTCACATTCGAGTAATAATTAATGAGCAAGTTGAAGTCAATGCATTAGTAGACACAGGTGCTGTTCACTCTCTATTAAGCTCAGAAGTTGCAAAACACATTGAAGATTTAAAAATCTCAACAACAACAGCTAAACCAATTGCTGCAAATGGAGAACAGCTCAATCTCATAGGTGAATCCTACATCACAGTCAAATCTCACGACATAGAAGAAACGATATTAACACTTGTTCAAAAAGAAAGCACAAATCCGCTTATTTTAGGCACAAACTTTTTAGCGCACGATTAAATTTTTGGAGAAGCATGCATATATCCCAGGTGATACCGTATTAGTTCAGGTCCCACAATGCCCTATTTGCCCTGGGTGGTGATTGATCTTTCTGAGTTACCAGCTAGCAAATGCCATAAGAAAGAGTGTGTTCCTGTCCATCTCCTTGTCATGTCTAAAACCAATCATGCGGTTCCTTTAAATAACATTTACCCTTTTTCAGAACCCTGTTTTACTCAATTATGTCCAACCAACTGCCAGAAAACTTGGATAACAACCATCCAGAATTTAAGTGCAATGGCAATTCCCCCTCCAACATCTCAGAATTCCTTGTTGCCCTGCATGCGGCAGCTGCACGCTTGCACTTATGTTTAGAGCCTATGGGTCAGGAGCATACGTGGGCAGCAAGAAAATTCTGGGGGGAGTGCAAGATTTTTTTGAAGGTCGAAAAATGGCCTTAAAAATGGTGGTATGGCGATAAAAACACCATTTTTTGATGTTTCTCATCAAGCACTATCCATTGGCATCAAAAAATTGCGAAAAAAAAACAAAAAAATTTTCAAAAATTGAATTCTGGGGGGGGGTATTTTGATTTCTGGGGGGGTATTTTGGTTTCTGGGGGAGTGCATACCCCCCAAACCCCCCCCCTTCACGCCCAGGTGTGGTGTCAGGAGACCACATTAGTTGGACGTGCTGGTTTCATAGCCAATATAGAACCAGTAAATCTGCGCACTCTGCCAAATTGTGTTTGCCACATCATGGTAGTAATTATACGTGGGATCCTAGGGTGCAATGCTTAAGGATAGGCAATGGTTAAGCATAGACAATTCTTAAGAATAGACAAAGTTAAAAAAAACGGCTAATGCTATAACATATACAATGCTTAAGCATAGGCGAGGAGGTGGAGCCTTGCTTCCTGGGATAAGGGTCAGGGAGCAATGGTTAAGCATAGACAATGGCTAAGGATAGGCACAGGTTAAGCATAGACTAACGCTGTAACACATGAGGACATAGTTGAGAAGTGGAAGGGGTAAATCAAGCCTAAACCTGAACTAAGTGTAAACTAATTGTTAGTGAATAAATAAAATAAAAAATAAACTAATTTAAAAAATGAATAAACAAATTTACACCACTAAGCCGAAGTGTAAATTATCTGACATACACACCCATACTAACGCGCCTATGCCCTGGTGGGAGCTGAGGGGCAGCCTTCAAGATGTCGAGCATATTCCCCATAAAATGCAGCAGGAGTCCGTTCTTGCTACCCCTGCCACTCAGTCTTAAAAATATCTAAAATATGTCAAAGTAAGACAAAACTAAGCCCAAGGACTGGATGTGAGTGTAAACTAAGCTTAGGTAAGCCAAGGTGTAAACCAAGCCTAAGCATTATAGAAATTTATCAAGCAGTGTATGGCTTCTTGGCCCTTGATGTTCACATGGCTGATTATGCAATTAAGTCTTGCATGTAGAGTAAGTGAATGTTGTAAAAGTAAATTCGAGTAAGCCTAGCTAAGCTAGGGAGTAAATTGGGTCTAAGCACAAAAGGAGTGTGTATATATAGGTTTGAATCCACGGTCCTTTGTCACTTCCCGGTTATTCAACTACCTGGTCCTTTGGTTTCCTGGTCCTTGCTTGAGCCGCGGAAAATGGTACCATTATGTAGAAAAGATATGACAACTTTTTCACACAATTTGAGAATTTTTGGTACATTTGAGCGTATAATTTTTGATCCAGCTGGTATTTGTTAATTAAATAAATACAATAAATGATCACAATTCATTTGGCTTGCTCAAGGAATAGTCAATCTTTTATTTTATAAAAGCCTACAGTGTGACAGTTGGTCAAAGCTGATGAACCTGCTCACCATTGAATAACTCATTTCAGTAAAGTGGGGTTTTTTTTAGATGAATTCAAGAACCACTGGGCGGATTTTGATGAAATAAAGTGTTTTAGATAAACAATTTTGGAATGAAACCATTTTGCCAAAAAAGTATAAGTAGCATATGGCTATGGTATGCCAGGCTCAAAAAGTGCACAAACTTTGCTTAGTCACTACAGTATACTGGTCAATTCTCATATTTTGGAAAATAGCAGAATAGTTAGATATTTTAGTGCTCTAAAGTAAAATCTTTTTGTTTTTCATGTTTCTCCATAGTTTGTCCTGCGATTTCAATTGAATTATTTTCCAATATGGCTGCCGTCATAAGGTGTTCATTTTACTAGCGCTATTTTTTCATATTTTTTAATGTTTAAGCACATTTTAGAAAAGTCAGAAAAAGCTCGTTCAAATGATAACCTATTTGTCTGATTTACTAGAGACATCCAGTTTTTCAATATGGCCGCCAGAAAGGCTGACATACTGTAGCTTTTGATGTTTTCAGCTATTATTCTGTGAGTTTCTAACATTTTTCAAAAATTTCTCAGGAAATAGTTAGAGAATTTAATGTTCTTTCTAATGAACTTTGTCTCATGTTCTGAATCCTTCTAGTTTGTTTAAGGAAAGTTCAAAAACCTCAAAATTATTCATAGTATTGTGAAAATGCTGTGCATTACAAATAAGGACCAATTGAGCTAAAATCTTGGTCTTGTATTGAATGAAACATGTGCTGTAGAGATTGTTGATTATGGGTCTTGATTGAAAAAATCTAGTAGTCTTACTGTTCTTGGCTATTTTACGTCCAAATACACTGTTTTTTGGCTCAAATAACTCAATGGTAGATTCTGCATGTGTCTTGCAAAGGAGATCAACATCAACTTATACACCCACTGTAAAATTGAATACACGAGGAAGAAAGCTCTAATTGATACAGAATATAATACACAGATTATACACCTTTAACAAAGTGTGTACTATTTGTAAAGTGTGCACTTAATTCAATTACATGTGAGCATAAAAAATGGGTCATAGATTGTAGAACAATTGGGAAGAAAGTGTAGGCAAATTGAGCAGTTTAGAAAAAAGTGTGCAGAGTTTGGAAAAAGTGTGCAGAGTTCGGAAAATATGTGTGCAGTGTCTTGAAAAAAAGTGTGCAGACTTTAGAAAAAGTGTGCAGAGTTCCAAAAAAAGTGTGCAGAGTTTCGATAAAAGTATGCAGAGTTTCAGAAAAAAGTGTGCAGAGTTTAGAAAAAGTTTGCAGAGTTTGGAACATTTTTCACACGTTATAACATAGGAAGTGTGCAGAGTTTGGAAAAAAGTGTGCAGAGTTTTGATAAAAATATGCAGTTTCGGAAAAAGTGTGCAGAGTTTAGAAAAAGTTTGCAGAGTTTGGAACATTTTTCACACGTTATAACATAGGAAGTGTGCAGAGTTTGGAAAAAGTGTGCAGAGTTTAGAAAAAGTGTGCAGAGTTTTGGAAAAAGTGTGCAGAGTTTAGAGAAAAGTGTGCAGAGTTTGGAACATTTTTCACATGCTATAAAATAGGAAGTATGCAGACTTTTGAAAAAGTGTGCAGTTTCGAGAAAAACTGTGCAGAGTTTTGAAAAAAAAAGTGTGCAGTTTCGAAAAAAGTGTGCAGAGTTTGGAAAAAAAGTGCAGAGTTTGGAAAAAGTGTGCAAAGTTTGGAAAAAAGTGTGCAGAGTCTGTAAGAAAACCAAGAATATTAAAACATATTTTTGGATTATTTAAAATGTCATTATCAGTCAGCCAACTATAGTATAATAGAGACATGTAGTGTAGGTGGGTGGACCTGAGTTCAGCACTTATTCAGAGCTAAGAGCGACAGGCAAGAATGATTTGGTCGAAAACTCTTTTTGCTTTGATATGGTCTACTAAATAAATTATACAGGTATATTAGATGTAACAATTTGATGATGTAGACATTGGTATAAAATAGAAACACAAGAATAAGCATTTAGGCTGGCCTACTTGGGTAGTGAGCATACGTGGGCAGCAAAGAAAATTCTGGGGGAGGGTGCAAGATTTTTTGAAGGTCAAAAAATGGCCTTAAAAATGATGGTATGGCGATAAAAACACCATTTTTCGTCGTTTCTCATCAAGCACTATCCATTGGCATTAAAAAATTGCGAAAAAAACAAAAAAAAATTTTAAAAATTGAATTCTGGGGGGTATTTTGATTTCTGGGGGGTATTTTGGTTTCTGGGGGGTGCATACCCCCACTAAACCCCCCACGCCCAGGTGTAGTAGTGAGGCTGTGAAACAATTTAATAGTCATTCAATTTTCATATAAATAGGTATTATTTTCACACATATTTGCTACATAACTGTCCAGGCTGTTTGCTGGCTATAACATTTATTATTGCAACCCCTCTTACATGTAGGAAGACATTGCATTTTCAAGGACCAGAGACATAAAGATTACAATACTCTTAGGTAGTCTTAAAGAATATAATGCATACAGTAGGCAAAGTCTGTTGAATTTATAAGAGTGCTTGTAAAGTTTTGAGCAAATTTTGTAAAGTTTGTAAAATTTTTTGTAAAGTTTGGAACATTTGTGTAAAGTTTGTGACATTTTTGTAGAGTTTGGAAGCTTTTTGTAAAGTTTTAAACATTTTTTGTAAAGTTTGTAACGCATTTTACACATTATAACATAGGAAGTTTGTAAAGTTTGGAACATTTTTTGTAAAGTTTTGAACATTTTCATAGAGTTCGAAACATTTTTGTAAAGTTTGGAACATTTTTCTAAAGTTTGGAACATTTTTTATGGAGTTTGGAATAATTTTGTAAAGTTTGGAACATTTTTTGTAAAGTTTAGAACATTTTTGAAAGTCTGAGAAATTTGGAACAAAGCTTGTTAAATTTGGAACAAAGCTCGTAAAAGTCAGAAGAAAGTTGTATAAATGTTCAAATATCCAAATTCAGCCACAATGAAAGGGGTGTATTGCATCCAAAAATATTTGTTTCTATTGCCTAAGTTGATAAGGCAAGTAAAGCATAATGTGTACACACTGTTAAGCATCTGTTCAGAAATTTGTATGTGTGACACTGCGTTATCTGTCTTATTGGTTGGGTATAAGCATGATATTGCACAGAGTGCTTTAAATGTTGCTTGTTAATTGATAATGAGTATGACAAAGTTACCCTGAGCACACAGAAATTTGCCAGAAATACTCATTTTGTATACACAATGCTGTTTAAATTCCACACTTTATTAGGAAAGTGTGTGTTAAGCTTCACCTGCATTGCTACATTAATTGAGCAATTTAGCAGCAAGACAAAAATCAGGCTACATGCTTTTATCTATATTGTAAAATTATCATCTCAGTGCTGCAAATCCTGATATTTGAGACCATTAATTCAGAGTTTTATTGTGCAGAAAACTTTAATTCTATTAATCCAATTCAGGCATCTTTTAAAGCTTATTTTAACTTCATTTTATAGGTAAAAGCAGAAATGTACTACTTGGTGTCACTGAAATCATCTAAGAGTGTTGGACCCTTAGGAAGGGGATCCCCTCCCATATAGGAGCCTCTGCTTCTCCAGGTGCAGAATATATTTTAAAATGGCGTTTGGGTTGGCCAGTGAAACAACCCATCAGCAGAGGAGAGTAAAGATGTGCTGGGCTGCCTATTTAGCCGGAGTCACATGGACATAGTACTTACCTAGGTACATCATACAGTATATTTCAACATATCCCACCTATATTTCGAATACATGCAACAAAATACTGTTTCTCAATAATTGACTCATTTGGTGCATGTAGCAATTGTACTGGTGTACTAGGTGGTTACCATATTTACTGTAACTTAATAGGAAACTTGAGTGGGGCAAGTGGCTGTTATTCTTTCATTTGTAGAGCACTAAATTATCTATATAAACATAATTCAAGCATACAATGGCTGGGGCATACTATAGTAAGGGAGCTACATAAGTATTACTCAAAATTGCGTTTGTTGAACTAATCTGAAATCTAAGGATTCTAAAAAATAATGACACGGCAGGCTGATACTTCCGCATTTGATTCTTTGCTTGACTATGCGCAATTTAGGAACTACTTATTTAGATGAGAATTCTCATTTTATGGCAAATCAATAGAAAAAGGGTAATTGGCCAGAAACTGACAATGCTGCTTTGGTAGTAGTAGCATATGTATCCTGGCTCAACCCCTTCATGGCAGTACATCATACTGTATATTTCAACATATCCCACCTATATTTTGAATACATGCAACAAAATACTGTTTCTCAATAATTGACTCATTTGGCGCATGTAGCGATTGTACTGGTGTACTAGGTGGTTACCATATTTACTGTAACTTAATAGGAAACTTGAGTGGGGCAAGTGGCTGTTATTCTTTCATTTGTAGAGCACTAAATTATCTATATAAACATAATTCAAGCATACAATGGCTGGGGCATACTATAGTAAGGGAGCTACATAAGTATTACTCAAAATTGCGTTTGTTGAACTAATCTGGAAATCTAAGGATTCTTAAAAATAATGCCACGGCAGGTTGATACTTCCCGCATTTGATTCTTTGCTTGACTATGCGCAATTTAAAAACTACTTATTTAGATGAGAATTCTCATTTTATGGCAAATCAATAGAAAAAGGGTAATTGGCCAGAAATGACAATGCTGCTTTGGTAGTAGTAGCATATGTATCCTGGCTCAACCCCTTCATGGCAGCAAATCCCAAGCGTGTCCCCTTGACTTGGACAAAGTTCCACACCGTTAAACCAATACACAAGGCTTACATTTGGGAAGACATTTTCCAGCAACCTACAGCATGGTTAAGAGCATACAAAGCTATATAGGCATCAAAACGCTATATGCAACATTATTGGAGGCAAAAGAGGACAAAAGTCATTTGCCTAGAACATTATCAATATTTAAATGACATAAAAGCTATAATTAAATTAGTGAGCCACACTGACAGTGACCCTATTATCTGCTGCAAAGCACCCAGAATATACAACAGCAGACAACTTCTTATGCCCTAATGTGTGCATTGATTGTTAATACAGTATGTCCTCAAACATCTTTGTCCATTTAGCCAAATGTGAAGCAAATGCTTTAAAAATACATCAAATTAATTTGATCTAATCATAGATACAGCAAACCACAACCATATTACCAATCTATCTTACTTTTGTAAATATGTTGCAAAATTTGATTGAAAGATTATATTCTTTTGTCAATTTTTACAACCCTGGCTAAAAAGGCGGTCCAGCACATCTCTACTCTCCTCTGCTGATGGGTTGTTTCACTGGCCGACCCAAACACCATTTTAACATATATTCTGCACCTGGAGAAGCACAGGCTTCTATATAGGTGGAGATCCCCCTTCCTCAGGGTCCAACATCTGATGGTTTCAGTTACACCAACTAGTACATTTCTGCTTTTACCTATAAAATGAAGATAAAATAAGCTTTCAAAGATGCCAGAATTGGATTAATAGATATGCAGTTTTCTGCACAATAAAACTCTAAATTGATGGACGAGGAACCCTAGGGTGCAATGATTAAGCATAGGCAATTCTTAAGGATAGCCTATATTATAACATAGGCAAATGCTATAACATATACAATGGTTAGGGATAGGCGAGGGGTGGAGCCTTGCTCCATGGGATAAGGGTCAGGGAGCAATGTTTAAGCATAGACAATGGTTAAGGATAGGCAAAGGTTACATAGACTGATGCTGTAACATATGACAACATAGTTAGGAGTGGAAGGGGTAAATTAAGCCTAAACCTAAACTAAGTGTTAACTAATTGTGAGACATACACACCCATACTAGTGCGCCTGTGCCCTGGGGCTGAGGAAGGGGAGCTCCCAACGCGACAAGCACATCCCCTAAAATATAGCAGTGGTCCGCTCTTGCTATCACTGCCACTTAGTCTTAAATATATCTAAAATGTGCCAAAGTAAGACAAAACTAGCTGTAAACTATTGTTAGTGTAAAGTGACCCTAGCTGCGCTAGGAATTAAAGTGGACCTATGCACAAAAGGAGTGTGGTTATATAGGTTTGACTTTCCGGTCCATTGACTTACCGGTCCTTTGTCACTTCCCGGTTTTTTTTTGACTTCCCGGTCCTTTGTCACTTCCCGGTCCTTTGAATTGCTGGTCCTTTGTCACTTCCAGGTCCTTTGTCATTTCCTGGTCCTTGCTTAAATGTGTTCTATTAGTGATGTATTATGCGTGTTGTGCATATCCACCACCAAAATTAGATGTGATGCAATGGGATACAGATAATTTGCCCCCACACAACTCGCTCCCCACAACTCGCCCCCCACAACTTGCCCCTCCACAACTCGCTCCCCAAGCAACTCGCCCCCACACAACTCGCCCCCAACAAACTTGCCCCCAACAAAGTCGCCCCCACACAACTCGCCATCCACAACTCGCCGCCCCCCCCCCACAACAGCTCGCCCGCTACAACTTGCCCCCGCATAGTTTGCCCCCAACAGATGACTCTTGGAATTTGAAGCCAAAGATTTGCGATTTCAAATGCAGATAAGCAGTAAGCACAGTAGGTACCTACCTACGTTAATTGTCTTTTTCTATGATTTTATGATTGCACACTTATAAAACTAGCTTACTAGCAAATATTCAAGCCCAATAAGTGATATTGCCCTGTTTCCGCCCAAGTGTTATGCAGCCAGAGGACAAAATCGCCATTACACTGGTACAAGCACGTAATAAGTTACCGTGTTCAGTCACATTAGTACCTACATACAATGTGTAGTTACTTGAAAGGCAGATACAAAAAAGCATAACCAATTTTTATCCCTTGGACTCAGATGTTGATGAAAATGAATTTCAAATTAGGCTTGCTGACCTTTTTCAAGCGCAAAAATGCATGCAATTGCGCCATTTCCGCTCATGTGTTTTGCATCAGCCATAAGACAAAATCGCAATCACGGCAGTACAAGCACGTAATCTACATTAAGTCACATATGAAAAGTTGAAATTAAAACGAAAGTTTATGAGTTATTTATATAAAGATCTCTTGGGGCACTGGTGCTTTGAAATTCTTGCCTTACAATCACACGTGGGTTTGGGGGCACAGCATGGCCGATCATGGAGGGGTCATAAAACTGAGTTTTTCTCGCCAAAATGACCTTTAAAACTTGTGCAGCGCTATGCTAAAACTATGTTTCACGCTTGTTTTATACCAATTTGAAGCATTTTTGAAGAAACTTGTCAACTTTCGTCCATATTTTGCCTTTATTTTGCCTCGCTTTCACCAAAAAAATGTTATTTCATATAAAAAGTTAAAGATTGAAACGAAAGTTTTTTAGTTATTTATATAAAGATCTTCTGGGGCACTGGTGCTTGGAAATTCCTGCCTTACGATCACTTATAGGTTTGGGGGGTCTGCTGAACCCTCTCCCAACTGCCAAGAATCTAGAAGACCCCCATGAACAGAATTTTTGGTGTCCTTAAATGCTATTGTTGGCAATTTCGCCCCAACGGACCCCCAAAAATTTTGATGCTGCCCATCTATGCTTACAATCAAATAATTAGTTTTACATTTTTTTCTCAGGATGGCATTGATCCTTTCAATAAACTTAAGGCACCATCCATCCCAACATATATAAGTTCATTTACTGTCTGAAAAAGCAACACAAAATACACAATTACAAAATCATTCAACTTATGGCAGGAAATCCTGGCAATCCTCGAAATAAAGAGTATCTGCAGATTTTTATGCAAATTTGCCGCATTGTTTAAGATGGCGGCAACTGAAATCTGGTAGATTACTCGCAGGGCATAGCGTACAATTTTGAATTTTAAATTTTTAATTTGAATTGTCTTTTGGTTTTAAAAAGTAAATAAAAGTTGCTTGCAGCAGTTTGTTAAGAAGTAGGTAGGTGCATCACCGCAAATAATTACAGAAAAAATAGATAAGAGGTATGTTTACAAGGAGTAGTATAGAGGGGGGGGGTCACAAGCGCATTTTGGAGGTCCGCCACACACACAAGACATAGGCAAAGCCCGTTTTAGCCAAGTCAGCTTGGGGGGTCCGCCCGGGGCTACCCCCGCTAGAAGAGATACGCAGTCACAGGAAGGGAGAAGCCCCAAAAAAAGTATTGAGGGGGGATGCAAGCGTATTTTGGGGGTCCGCCATATGCAAAACATAGGTGAAGCCCATTCAAGCCAAGTCAGCTTGGGGGTCTGCAGGGGTCAGCTTGAGGCTACCCCCGCTAGAAGGGATAAGCAGTCACAGGAAGGGAAAAGCCCCAAAAAAAAAGTATAGAGGGGGTCGCAAGCGCATTTTGGGGGTCCGCCACACACAAAGATAGGCAAAGCCTGTTCAAGCCAAGTCAGCTTGGGGGTCCGCAGGGTCCGCCTGGTGCTACCCCCGCTAGAAGGGATACGCAGTCACAGGAAGAGAGAAACTCCCTCAAAAAAAAAAGTATAGAGGGGGGGTTGCAAGCGCATTTTGGGGTTCCGCCACACACAAAACATAGGCGAAGCCTGTTCAAGCCAAGTCAGCTCGGGGGTTCGCCCGGTGCTACCCCCGCTAGAAGGGATACGCAGTCACAGGAAGGAGAAGCCAAAAAAGAGGCCAAGGCCCGACCCTATGGTCAAAAAAAAATTTTCAGGTCATTTTTGCCAAAAAGCTCCGGATTTTGACCCCCGCCCCCTGACCGGCTGATCCCCCCAGATCGGCCATGCTGTGTATCTATGGTCAGGACCCCAAAGCCCCCCTTCTCACGCCCATGTGTGGCTGCAACCAGATAATCATATGTGGACGTATATACAGCAGAAGCAGGGATTACCATATTTATATGTGAAGCGGAAAGTTTTACCAGATGGGATTTCGACAGTTCCATAAGACATTTAGACAAAGTTCAACTAAAAACGGATTCTCCAGCATTTTTGATTTTTGAAGTCTTGTAAAGTTTTGAAGTATGCTTGTAAAGTTTCGGAATTTATTTTGTAAAGTTTGTAAATTATTTTGTAAAATTTGAAAATGTCTGCGGAGTTTCGAAATTATTTTGTAAAGTTTGGAATCTTTTCACGTGCCTAAGCATAAAAATCCCGTAAAATTTGGAAAATATTTCGTAAATTTTGAAAATTATTCTGTAAAGTTTGGAAATTATTTTGTAAAATCTTGAGAAAAGTCTTCTAAGTTTCAAAATTTTCTTGCACTTTAGGTTCTGAATATTAATAATTATTTGAGTTTATAAAGCATGGAGATCATAAAGCAGTATTGGACGGAGGCAGGCAGGCCAGTCTCTTTTTTCAGGACTCAACAAATTGCAGAAGGTTCTGGTGAGAAAATTTTTGAAAAATCAGTTTACTTATCACAGCTACATAAACCAGTTTTGAAAGGTTTTTCAAGACGCTCTATAATTGTTTCTGGGCTAAATATCATGTGGGATGTTGATCTTTTAGATTTAAAAAGGAATTTAAAGGTAAAACTGTAGAAATTGTTACATCTTAATGGCGGTTAATGTCTTTTCACAAAAGGCATATGGTGAGGCGATAACTAATAAGAGTGCTGATGCAACTGCTAGAGTGTTTGAAGAGATATTAAATGAGGCAAAAACCACAATCCATCAGGACTAAATGCTCATTCTATCATGCATATATTGACAAGCAACCCAAAAATTAAAGCTAATTTTGTTGAACGGTTTCATAGGACATTTTGTGAAAAGCTTATGCCGTATATGACGTATTATTCTGATGAAAAACTGGACTAGAGTATATAAGAAGTATTCTCAATAGATATAATAATTACTCATCATTTACGTTTAAACAACCTGGCCCCTAATGATGTAGATTCAGAGAACACTGGTAAATTATTAGAATTTATGTTGAAAAGACAGAAATATATAAAAATGACAAATATTTAATGTTGGAGAAATTGTTAGAATAACTTCTTTGAAAGGAAATTTCGCAAAAGCTAGTAAGCATACATTCACAGATGAATTGTTCAAAATCAATAGCATATCTCAATGTACACCAAAAACATATAAGCTGAAAGATATGTTAGGCGAACCCATAACTGGTGCTTTTTATGCAAAAGAGGTACAACTGGCCAAGCCAGAAGCTGAAAAGCACAAGAGAGTCAAAAAAGCTATAAAATATCAATAAATCACAGTATAAAGTAAGATTTAAAAATTGGCCAGCAAAATTTGATAGGATTTTATCAAGAAATGAATTGAGATTTTACGAACAGCCTAAATAAAAATGGCTCCAATAAGGCTGAAACGAAAATTGGCTTTTCTTCATTTATTAAGCACCGCGAGACAACCACAAAGAGATGCACTGATAAATACGACAACTAAGGACTAAATGTTTTGCATATGCGATTGCACAAACAATTTTTGAATGGCAATTTTCCACTCTATGACATAGAGGTAGACAAAGCTTAGGCGATATCAGAATCAAATAAGATGCTTAGCTAACAACAAAAAAGGCAGCAACTAAAGAAAAGAAAAAGATGTTATCATACAGAATGGTGGATTCTTACCTATTTTACTAGCTCAAATTCTTTCTATAGCCGGCAGTTTACTAGCAGATGCAATCATGGGTAAAAAGGATGCAGAGAATGTTTAAATTTAATAAGTAAGACAAAAATCAGGGTTGGGTACCAGTTAACAGAAAAAATTTTTTTTTGCCCAAGTTCGGGCCTGCACACGATCCCCAAATTTAGTGATCAGAAATCTTGCCCATAAAATCTGTCCATACTCGCAGAACAACCTGGTGCAAAAGCGCCGGTAACATTTTCTCTATCCAATATTTTTGACCATAGGGTCGGGCCTTGTCCTTTTTTTGGGCTTCTCCCTTCCTGTGACTGCGTATCTCTTCTAGCGGGGGGGGCAGGTAGCCCCAGGCGGACTCCTGCAGACCCCTGAGCTGACTTGGCTTGAATGGGCTTTGCCTATGTTTTGTGTGTGGCGAACCCCCAAAATGCGCTTGCGACCTCCCCCTATACTATTTTAGGGACTTCTCCCTTACTGTGACTGCATAACCCTTCTAGCAGGGGTAGCCCAGGCGGACCCCATGGACCCTCAAATTGACTTGGCTTGAACGGGCTTTGCCTATCTTTGTGTGTGGCGGACCCCCAAAATGCGCTTGCGACCCCCTCTATACTTTTTTTGGGGCTTCTCCCTTCCTGTGACTGCGTATCCTTCTAGCGGAGGTAGCCCCAGGCGGACCCCTGTGGACCGCCGAGCTGACTTGGCTGGAATGGGCTTTGCCTATGTTTTGTGTGTGGCGGAACCCCAAAATGTGCTTGCAACCCCCCCACTATACTTTTTTTTGGGGGCTTCTCCCTTCCTGTGACTGCTTATCCCTTCTAGCGGGGGTAGCCCCGGCGGACCCCGCGGACCCCGAGCTGACTTGGCTTGAACGGGCTTTGCCTATGTTTTGTGTGTGGCGGACCCCCCAAGGTTCGCTTGTGACCCCCATCTATACTTTTTTTTGGGGCTTCTCCCTTCCTGTGACTGCGTATCCCTTCTAGCAAGGGTAGCCTCAAGCGGACATCCGCAGGACCCCCAAGCTGACTTGGCTTGAACGGGCTTTGCCTATGTTTCGCATGTGGCGGACCCCCAAAATATGCTTGCATCCCCCTCAATACTTTTTTTGGGGCTTCTCCCTTCCTGTGACTGCGTATCTCTTCTAGCAGGGATAGCCCCGGGCGGACCCCCGGACCCCGAGCTGACTTGGCTTGAACAGGCTTTGCCTATATTTTGTGTGTGGCGGACCCCCAAAATTGCGAACCCCCCCTCCTCTATTTTTGGGCTTCTCCCTTCCTGTGACTGCGTATCCCTTCCAGCAAGGGTAGCCCCCAGCGGACATCCGCGGACCCATAAGCTGACTTGGCTTGATTGGGCTTTGCCTATGTTTCGCATGTGGCGGACCCCAAAATATGCTTGCATCCCCCTCAATACTTTTTTTTGGGGCTTCTCCTTCCTGTGACTGTGTATCTCTTCTAGAGGGTGACCCGGGCGGGACCCCACGGACCCCCAAGCTGACTTGGCTTGAATGGGCTTTGCCCATGTTTTGCATATGGCGGTACCCCAAAAAACGCTTGCATCCATACGTGGGCAGCAAGAAAATTCTGGGGGTGCAAGATTTTTTTGAAGGTCGAAAAATGGCCTTAAAAATGGTGGTATGGCGATAAAAACACCATTTTTCGACGTTTCTCATCAAGCACTATCCATTGGCATCAAAAAATTGCGAAAAAAACGAAAAAAATTTTCAAAAATTGAATTCTGGGGGAGTATTTTGATCTCTGGGGGGGTATTTTGGTTTCTGGGGGGTGCATACCCCCTGAACCCCATGCCCAGGTGTGGATGTGACAAAAGGAATGTCCACAACATTAGATAATCCAAAATTTGTTATCCAAAATGGTCCATGATTATAAATTTTGACTGTTTTATGCAAACAATCAATTGTTTCGGAATAGGGAATAAGGTCATAAGCGGGAGGTAAAGCAAATCAAATTTCTTGCTCATATAACACAGGTAAATGCTTATAGCACGTGTTATTTATTTTTCGATCCGTATATACGTGTGTAACATTGACTTTCTTGCATTCCCAAATTGTTAATGCCTCACCTGTAAAGTCCGCCAAGATATCCGTTCTTTGAAAGAAGACACGAGCACCAATCGTAGGGTCGATGTAAAGAAGTTGCCAAACAACATTTGAACTGATTTTGTAATTGACTACAAAGCTCAATCCAGATTCTCCGGAAATTTTCAGCTTCATTTTTCAATAAGCGTAATTCTAGATAATTTAATTTCAAATTAATAGGATCATATTCAGAAATCATTAATTTTTTAGTTTTGTTTTGTTTTAGATTAAATTTTGAGTACATATTTTGAAATTGAATGACGACTCCTTGTTCAGAGACAAATGCATTTGTTATTTCTCTGCATTTGATAAATCGTTTCTGTATAACAAACGCGGCTTGTAAGTCATCAACAATTATATATGTGCTACTTATTAGCGCTAGGTATGTTCCCTTTAAGACGAATGGGCAAACTTCAGAAAAAGTTATGTTTCGCCAAA
This sequence comes from Mermis nigrescens, assembly GCA_036768485.1. Taxonomy (NCBI): domain Eukaryota; kingdom Metazoa; phylum Nematoda; class Enoplea; order Mermithida; family Mermithidae; genus Mermis; species Mermis nigrescens. The sequence goes on from JAVLUZ010000697.1 coordinate 23,281, forward strand.
CTATAGTGGTTTGAGAGGTAATACATTTTCCACTCTGGGGGCGACAATGTCCTACATCCCCGAGGTCACTAGTGATGGTATCTCCATCCCAACTTGCTATTTTTCCTTCCTCCACAATAAAATTTGAAACGTCATTGCATACGTCCTTGCAGCACCACTTAAAATTAATACTTAATGAAAAATTGGTACTCCAAAATCCAAAAATAGTACTTTTTGTTAACTTCTGTACCCATATATTCCAATTTTTCATAAGCTTTTAGACAAATTTCTGGGGATACGTTAGTTTGGGTTGATTTGTCCGAGACTATTCCTTTTCCACCAAAAAATCCTATGTTTGTGCAGATTTTGCGAGATATAATGCAGCATTTTATCGCCTTTTCGATTTTTGGTTGGATTCTAGGAATATAAAGTGAAATATTCCAATTTTGAGGATTTTCCAGATTTTGAATAGGTAAATCACAGGTCACAGATTTAGGCAAATTTACAGCATATCCACTTTTGCTAGATCCACATAACTGAAATTCATTAATTTTGCACGCTATAATCGGTAATAATATAACTATCAAAAAAGTTGCATACTTAACTGATCGAATTAAATTCAAATGCAAAAATTTCAATATTCGTTTGAAAATAAGCAAGGACACGCATTTTATATATGATAACACGCATTTTGAACTATAATTTAAATCGTATTTTAGATGTGTTTTGGCGTTTTTCGCCAGCGTCACGGCACTTGTGCCTACTACAATCTCACACCAAATGTATGCGGCATTATTCGTCATCTTCCTCTTCAACTGAAAATAAATGTTTGTTCGAGGAAAAACAGATCTTATGGAAATTAGGATAATTGAAATAAAGTAAAATTCAATTCGTGTAGTAATTACTTTTAAATGTTTCAAAACAAGTCAAGGATGTCCTAGATTTAGCTTGGGAGAATTGATTCTTAAAATCACTAAATAAAACCTTTTGACCACATTGTTCACTATCCCTTTTTCCATATTTTGATTCCCAACAAATTTATTTGTGCCAAGTTTTGCTAATGTATTTTTAAGATATTTTAGTGATTCAGATTTTTTCTGCACAAGATCATCCTCCTGTATTATATTAATCTGAATTTGCAACTTACAAATCTGATTAATGCGTTCTTCCAAACTATGCCAGCGTCCTAGTCTGTTCTTTGGATTTTCCGCTTGCAATGGCGCTTGTTGAATATTATTATCCAACTTTCCTTCCTCTTCTTTGTCATCCAACTTCAGTTTTTTTCGAATTGTTTCCGTGGATAACGCAACAAGTGCACAGCAGCAGTTGTGGACGTTTGCCTAGCAAATAATCAATGTCCAGATTTAAATACTCCAGATGTTTCGGAATTTTGTAAGGTTTGATATAGTAAATTGTTGGCATATTATCCAAATCTAAATACGACAAATTTTCGAGAATATCTTCCATTTCTTCTTTTTCAAATTCTTCGTTTTCCTCCAACCACAATACATCCTCAATTGAAAATAAACATGGGTCGGGGGCAATATTTCGCCATTCCAGGTTGAATGACGTCCAAAAGAGCCTGGGACAAACCCCTGCAAGCTGATATTGCTAGGATTTAAATCTTCTAGTCGAAAATCGTTTGAAATATTTCCTTGTTCCGGACCGTCCGGCAATGCTTGCTGCTCTAAAAGATTAAATTCTAATGAATTTTCTTCTATTTCAACATTTTTATCGGGTTCCAACAAATCCAAAAATTCGCCAAAATTAGTTGCTATTAAGCTCGAAAATTTGTCAAGTTTAACAAATTTCGTTTCAGGATTTTTAATAGATTCAGCGTTTGCCTGTGTGGATCCAATTAACTCCGTGAGGTCCTCATCCTCTGTGTTCACATAATTATAACATTTCATATCACATTCATCTACATTATCTGTATTTATATTTATATAATTATCTGATTCACATTCATGATATTCAACATTATTTGCTCGCCTACAACGCATCAATTGAAGCGGTTCCTCAAAATATTCCGGGAAATTGCAATTTTGAAAACCTTCATGATTTTCATTACTATTTATCTGATTTTGACTATTTTGAGAATTTTGAGAAAAACAAACCTGTTTTTCAGTTTTTTGATTTAGATGGGAACTATTAGAATTTAATGCACTATTTCTATTATTTCCTTTATAATTGGGATGGTTTTGAGCTGATTCTGCAGAATTTCTGAAAGAATTCTCTAAATTTGGGGAGTAAATTGTTCTAGGTCTATTTTGATCATTTTGCTGTGGATTTCTATCATTGTAATTATAATTATAATTACCTCGACGTTTGAAGCAGTTAACGCTGGTATGCCCACGTTTACCACATTGCGCACAGAATATATTCTGACTGGGTGGCCGGCTCTGAGAACGCGGATTTAAATAGCAATTCTCATCGTAACTCCGTCATATGATTTACTCTGCGGCAAATCGAACAGTGAGGTGGATGAGACAAACAATTGACCGCTTCTTTCAATTCATCAAATTTTTTTTGAATGTCGCTTCTTTATTTGCCTTTTGTTCCATTTGTTTTCTCTGTAATGACAAATTTGATAAATTATATTCTGGGGATTTTGATCGAATATTTGGGGATTCCTCCAACCCCTCTCTCAATACTTGTTGCTCAACAAAGCATGCTTTCTTGATAGCTTCATTTAGATTTTTATATTCAGTGTATTTTAAGCCTTTGTAAATTTCAGGTAAAACCGCTTTTATAAAAATAGGTTTTACAAATACTTCCTGATCTTTTTCAGAAATATTAGGATAAGCCTGTTTTGATAATCGTCTTAAACAATCAGAAAACTCTAAAACACTCTGATTTTTGCACTGTTTTATATCAAATATTATATGTTGATAAACATCAGCATCACAATTCTCTGGAAATGCTTCTCTTAATTTTGTTATAACATCATCATAAATAACGTCATCTCCTAATTCTTTTATTGCTTCATTATATGCTACTAATGCGGGACCTTTTAAATTAGACTCTAGATAAGCAAGTCTGTAGGGGCTATCTCCCTCAGGAATTCCTTGCAAAGTCATATAACGAGTAAACTTTTTAAACCATTCTTTGAAAGATTTACAAAAAGCCTCCGAAAAATGATTTTGGGGGCTTATAATTGATCATAGTACTAAGTCGAAGCAATGGATCTCCTCCAGAGCTAAACCCAACAGCAGTTTCTTGATTTAAACTTCCGAAACCTGTAGATGTTCCTTGATTTCCATCTAAATTATTCACAGTAGATTTTAATGATTTCAACTCTTTAAAAATTGGAGCGCCAAAAGATCCAAATGCTCTTTTTAGGGCTTCCTCCCATTCATCAGGATTGTTGGACATTTTTCTAATAATTGGCTTATTAGATGTCCGAATTAAAAAATCTTTAAAGCCTCTTTTAAACTCTTTTTGAGTGAAAACAGACTTATGATCATCAAACGGAAATTCAACAGTTTTGCCAGTATTATTCACAGAAATCGGAGTAGAAAAAATTGGTCCTCTTCTCTTATCAGAAAGACAAAGAATCAAACTTTCTGGGGAAAGACTATAACTTCTCTTTGGTCGAAAACTCTCAACAAGAGTGTCCACAAAAGTTTTATGAGCTTCTGAAGTTCTTTCAAATCTTTCAACATCTACTGCCTCAAAATTTTCAAAAATTTGAGTATTCTCTTGAGATATCTCAAAACTTTCAAGTGGTTACTCCTTCAGTTTGAACCTGATTTGGGTCCAGCACTTTTTTATCCTCCTTATCCTTTCCAGAATCAATTTTTTTCTGATTCCCTTTTTTCCAATTTCTGGCAGGGAAAACTGTACATTCAGACCTTCAAAATATATTAGCAACCTCTTTTTGGTCACTAATTAAGTTTTAATTCGATTTTTCAACTCTTAGGGATTTTTCGCTCAAGAGTCTAGAAAGAAAAATTGATGACACCGAAAAAATATATTATTTTTTTGGAATCAGGAGTGTTAATAAACGTTGTGCACCATTTACTAACAAAATAATTTGAGCTCAATTAATAATCCTAAAAATATTAATTCGGTTTATCCAATGCTTCGGCTTAAGGCTTCTCCGCTTTATTTAATGCAGTTTTTCTCCAATTTTCGGTTTCTCCGAAATTATCCCGAAAGACTCCAAACCGTTTATCCTACAATAAGTTCCCTTTTCTTATTGGGTTTATGGTTGGTTTAAATAATATTGCTTAAGCGTAAAAGTAACGTGTACAGCAATAAAAAAAACGAAGGCTGAACACTGCTAAAGAAAATAAGGAAAACTCTAGCTTAAGGAAAAATAAAAATACGCCACCTTATTTTTTGAACAAGGTCCGGGAAGGATAATTTAAAAAATGTGCTAGCGGGAGATTTTCTTTTCCCTGGCGCGCTCGCCAAATTTGTCACCTCCCACTAGACCTGACCTTCAAGTTGAGATTTTATGTAATCTTTTGGCTTGATTTTATTATTTTTTAACACAGCACACAAAAATGATTTCGCCAAATAAATATTAAGTTCACCTTAATCGTATGTGCAGCATCAAAGAATACAAATAATCCGGGACGAAACGAAAAATAAAGTAATCCAAAATTAAAACCGGACTTCCTTTTACAAACTATCTCCAATTCTCCTCAGAGGTATTCTCCTCATCACTTCTCATTCTCATAAAATGCCATTGTTCTTATTTTGAGTAATTTCCAGTTAGTCTCTTTATACTTTATGATAAGATTTGCTCGTAATTTGTTTGGACTTTGGGACATAAGTTTCATATTATTTTGATAGCTTTGCATTTGTATCATAAACTTTGTGCGTAAGTAATAAGAGGTTTATGCTCTGTACTCGTATATGCCGATGATAAGGGTGGAAAGATGTTCAATTGTTGCTATTAAAGTATATGATTTACGTCATTGTGAGAAGTATTTCTGGGGTTTTAATGTAGAATTCAGATTAAAACAATTAATTTTGGGTGTCCAAATGTGTCTGGAATTCAGAGATTTCGACTGGCATGCAAAAATAAAAATAAGATTTTAAAACATACAATATGACGAACTAAAGCATTAGTCCACATGTTTAAGCCCTAACCACAATAAGAATCAATGTAAAACTGCTATGCAAATTACGGAAAACTCTATTACTAAAGCACTCTTGTAATCAACTTAAGGATTAATGATTACAAAAATTACCTATGCACTAAAATTTGCTAAAAAATTTTAAAAAAGAATCAAAACTGTCATTCATTGCTGACACACCTATGGTTCTTGCCCTTTTTGGGGGCTAATCATCAGCCGGCAACTTTGGCGTGAGCGGCCCGGCCTGTTCAGGGTAGCCCAGCCCTCTACACATGCACCTAGAGAAACTTACCTACTTGACCCCTTTGAGATTAAGTACTCTATTAAAGTGAGTTTCCCGGACACCCAATTGAGGGTGAGGGCTCAAAACGGTTATTATTTAAGTTGTTTTGGACCAAATTTCGATGCTTGAAAATATTGAGAGTTCATAAGGACAGAATTCAACAGCATGAAAATTCAACCGAGCCCAAAATTGTTAATTAAATAATTAATTTTTACAATATTCTTTGGACAGAAAAGTTATGTAGCAATAAAAAAAGCAACAGCATGAAGAATACATGCTGTTGTCCACTGTATTATGCTAATAAATAAAATAAAACTATGTAATTAACTAGGGCGCCAAGCCCTGCCAAAGGCATACAACAGATGCCAATTAGCACACACAAATAATTAAATAAAGTGTAACGCAAAAAGATGTGTGCACACTACACTGATACCAAACAACAAATTCTGCAGCCAAGCAGAGAAAAAGGCACTTACGGAGTCTGCTCAATGTATGGCAAAGAAAAGAAAAACACAATCAGCATGGAAGCTGGTAGAGAGGCTCTGAGGCTCAAAAAGCTAATGTAGAATGAAAAATATTAAGGTGTGTCAAAACTGTGCTTGCATACAGTTTTAACCAGTGCGAGAAAACGAGGCATATTAACACAAACAAAGAAAACTGAAATAGATTTACGAATATGACAATAGGCCTATGGGCCAAGCTCGTAGTAAAGATATGTACAAATGAGACAGACACAAATATCAGACACACACATAAGATCTTTTAGTACACACAAGATATGATAACACACATAGTCGCATTAAGCCCAAGTACCCATTTTCCTATCCCAGATTTTGATTGAAAATATAATGTAATGTAATTCACTGTAGCCAGCAATAAAACAGTATACTGTACACAAAAGTTAAAACAGATAAAACGGCAAAATATATAACAAAACTGTCCAGTAATGAAAAACAATGCACTTTAAAGAAACATGAGGGATTTTTAATCCAAATCCACTAATGAGTGACCCTTTACTGGAAATGAAATTTTGGGAATACCTTTTTTAAATAATGTGGCAGTAGGTTTTCTTATGACATTTTCGGAAAGCAAGTTCCACAAAATAAGTATTCTACCGGTAAAAAAATATTTGGCCAAGTCAGTTTTCACAAGTGGTTTTATGAATTTTAATGAATGCCCCCTTGTTACAGAATTGTTCAATTTGGGAGAGTCATTAACATTTAAGCCAACAGATTGGTGAATTATTTTATAGCAAAAAACAAGGTAGAAAATGATGCGCCAATATTCCAAGGATTCCAATTTAAATTCTTTAATTCTATTCAAATAAGTATTTTTTGGACCCAAAAGACACCCTGTAAAATATCTCTGTACAGATTCTAAGGCATCTATATCCTTCAGTAGATGTGGATTCCATATATGACTATTGTATTGTAATATGGGCCCAATGTAAATTTTAAAAGCATGGATTAGTAAGTCTCAATTCTTAGATCTGGAGAGACATTAAATCAAGTTAGTCCGTTGCAAGGCTTTTACTTTAATGCTCTGAACATGACTCCTAAACTTAAGAGACAATGAAAATAAAATGCCTAAATTGTTACATGTAGTTTTCTCGGGAATATCTGTTGTTCCTAAATGGTAACCTAAACACATGTTTTTATTTCCTAGATATAACGTGTTGCATTTTGCTGGGGATATTTTTAATTGCCACAACTCTTATTATAAATGTAACTGATTAAGGTCATCTTGTAATTTAGTGGAGTCCATAATGTTATTTATGACTCGGAACATTTTCACCTCATCAGGGAAAAGCATTGCCTGTGATTAGTAGTCATGAAGAGCACCAAGAAGGTCAATAATATATACAAGGAAAAGTATTAGTCCCAAAATTGTACCCTGTGGGACACCACTTATAACTGGTATTGACCTTAAAAATGTATTGTTTATTTTGACGCATTGTTTACGCTCAGACAGAAAGGCCAAAATCCATACCAAGATATCACCCCAATACCTAAGGGCCGTATGACAGAACGCGGTATAAGTTGTTCCTGAGATAAGTGCTATTCCGGGAATAGCTATTCTTGTAATAAAACTTATTCTTGTGATAGCTATTCCTGGGTAAGGGACGGAATAAGCTATCCTAGGAATAAGAAAATTTGGTATGACAGAACACGGAATACGCGAGGAATAGCTGTCCCTGGGATAACTGTATCTATCCCAGGATTAAGTTATGCATTCCATAGGTTTTGTGTATAAATTGGATGTCCAACGCATGCTGCATACTGTAGTCACATACAAATTGTTTAAAAATATACGACATAAATACAAACGTGTAGTATTCATGTACATGCGTGCGCACGGGTAGAGTATGCATTGATGCATTAAGTTAATGGGACTGCCAAATATTACCAGAAACTTTTTATAATTCAGTTCAATAAATGCGGCTTGCTTGCTTCTACGGAAAAGGAAAATGAAACATTGACATTGAAATCAAAAAAATGATAACTTGCACATGAAATAACTACTTTTTTGTGTAAGAAGATACTCATTTGCGAATATTGATGTGAACTCGTTAATTATACACACTGCCTGCTGCATTAATTTTTTTTAATAACTTTACTGGAGGTATTAAGTATTGCATGATCGAAAAATCATAAAAAATCAATTTTGTTGAGAGCTCAACAAGACGAGCCGTACTCATGGGGCAAACGCGCAACTATAAAATTTTCTGTATCTGTTTTGATTGTATTACAAACGACAGCAACCAAATTAAATTTCTAGATAAAGAGGAATCAATTGCCTATCCAATTAAAAATTTTTTAACACATTTACCTCTTTTAAAATCACATTAGAAACGATTTTTACTACTATTCCGCTGTCTTATACCTGCTCCAACCAGGTATAAAATGGCAGAATAAAAGCGGCCATTTTATTCCTGAGATAACTTATTCCGCCTTCTGTCATACCGCTTATTTTTATTCCGCTCGTTTTATCCCAAGGTTAGCGCCTGGAATGGCGCTATTCCGCATTACATCATACCAACGTTATTCCTGGAATATCACTGTTTATTCCGCTTTCTGTAATACCAAAATATTTTATTCCGCCCTCTTATCCCACTGTTTTATCCTGGAATAGCACTATTTCAGCGTTCTGTCATATGGCCCTAAATGTTTCAATTTATGCAAAAGTTTGGCATGACATACTGTATCAAAAGCTTTCACAAAATCAATGTAAGACAACATTTATGTTTTGTTTTTTATCTATTTTTTGCACCCATTCATTAGGACACACAAGTAGTTGGGTACAAGTAGATTTGCTACTCAAAAAATCATGTTGTGCTGGATTAAGAATTTTTCTTTAACCAAAAAGGTTGTCAGGGAGTTTTTCACTATTTTTTTCAAAAACATTGCAACAAGTAGATGTAAGTGAAATGGGGCAATAATTTTTCATGCTGTCTGGAGTTCCCTTGTTTTTGAATACCGGACAAACATTAGCTATTAAGCAATCGTCAGGAAGCATATGTGTATGGAAGGAAATTCCAAAAATTGTGGTCAAGGGACCAGCTAGGCAGATTGCACAATTTTTCAAGATTATGTTAGGTATAGAGTCAGGCCCTGAAGATAAGGAAGCTTTCAAACCGAGCAGATGTATATGAACACATTTGGGTGTTATTACCAAATTATTTAGTTTTTTCCAAAACCTGTCTAGAAATTCTGCTAAATTAAGGTGATCATGAACGAAAACAGAAGCAAAATAATTGTTCAGACTGTTAGCCTTTTCAATATCATTTTTGATAAGTTTTCCGTTGAATTTTAGTGGAGGAATGACCGACTTAATTTTGCTCTGAGATTTTATGTATGAATATAACCTTCTTATGTTTTCACAGTTTACAATGTCTTCCTCGATTTTACATACATGATTTCTAATTCCACTTTTTATTAACTTTGTAATTTCAGCAAGTTTGGTCTTGTTTAGAAGTGAAGGCTGTACTTCAAAGTTTCACCAAATTTTCAGCTTTTTTGTTTGCATTTTAAGAATATGTCAAGGGTACTTATTATAAGGATGTTTTTGTTTGCATTTTGGAACAAATTTGTCAAAGGCCATTTCTAATACGAATTTGAACTGTGACCAAAAGTTGTTTAACAGAAACACAGGAAGAAAAAAATATTTACCCAGTCTATGGTCATTCAGAACATGTTTAATGCGATAAAATCGGTTTTGTGAAAGTTGAAGAATAATTCTGGCTGTGTTTTGTTCGTATGAAGCATTCATACCTTGAAGTCTATAGAATTGTGATTGCTAGAACTGAATGGGGTGGGCAGATCCTGTATGCAATTAAATTAAATCAAGGATTTTTCATTAAGTAAAATTAAATCCAAAATATTCTAATCACACAGAAAATCAATAATTTGTCTAAACCTATTTTGATTCATAAAATCAGCAAAGAGCATACTCATCTCAGATGGTGGAGGCATTATCAATTACCAGTCAATATCAAGAAGATTTAAATCTCCCAAAAAGACACTAGGCTTTTCTTTAGAAATAAGGCCCCATAGAAAGCTAATCATATTTTGCATGTGCAAAGTGATGTGGTTGGGTGGTGTGTAAACCAAAATTATACAAGTCTACTTTTTTCGCAATCAATGTCAATTGTGAGGATTTCGAAGAATTTGGTATGCTTTAGCTTTACTTTTACAATCTTTAATTCAGGTTTAGATATTACACAAACGCCTTCCCCTCAACCTATCCTATGATTTTGATCTATTTGAAATTTTTCATCTGTTAAAATGTGACTGTCAGGAATAGATTCGAGTAACCAGGTTTCAGTTGCTAGAATTATATCATAATATCGCCATTTACTAGATTCATTTTTAGTTCATCTATTTTGTTAGTTATACTTCTAGCATTTAAAAAAAAGATTTTAAACAAGATGAGAGGCAGGACCGTCAATTTCTGGGTTTAGGGCAACCTTTTCAGTGGCAGGGGATAATTATTAGGGAAGATGGTCTCGAGCAAGCCACTTAAGCTGTTGCGCTTAATGGCCCCATACTGCGCTTATGGAAATTTTGCAAAACAAACAGAAATTTGCATAAATTCAACATGAAACGGCATGTATAGGGATCTCTACACTCCCCGGGTATCAAAAAAAATTTGCATACAGTTCAAAATTTTATGCGCAACAAAGTTTGTGCACAAACTTTTTGCGCAAAATAGCTACAGCGTGGAGTTGTACAATTATCAATTTGTGTCGGCAGATTGAAGCAGGATGCTGACACATTTTTATGCACAAGCATATGCATTAAAATGAATGAAGTGACATACTGTGATGTCAAACAATTGAGCTACAGGAGAGAAAATATGATGCATCAATGACGCACTAGGAATGGGGTTTTGTGCAACGAACGGAATGACTGATTGCCCGGGACCAGGAAAAATTTGAATGAAGATAGAAGAGCAGGTCATTTGGCTTAATTAGTATTGTGTACAAAAGGATCATATTATGGACAAATTTGGAACACATATGGACAAGGACAATGAGTGAATTAAAGATAAACAAATACAGTGAATCAACAAATATATTTTTGGAAAAAGATGGAAAAGTATGCATGGTAATAAAAATATACATTGGAATGATATGAACAATGGAAATATGTAAAAAGATTCTTAGAAAATGACATAAAGTGAGAGAAAAATTTGTTTGGCTGCACAAAATTAAGTAGTAATTACAAGAAGAAAATTTATGCGAAAAATTAAATGATTAATATGGCAAAAAATTCAACAAACTGCAGGCGGTTGGTGACGTCAATCCTGGCTTAGTGAAATCAAAAATTAGACTAAAGTTCAACTTGGGCGATCCAATTGATCGCAAAGAATTAGACGGCTGACAAGTGTGACAAATGTCAGTCACATGCAAAATAGATGGAATAACACACAACGTAGACCTGATGCAAATGGCTCCCCAAGATGGAATCAGCGTAAAATGTGGTGTAGCAATATGTTGCTGAATAGGACAATAGTCCTGCAATTGTGTGACTGAGATGTGCGGCATAGATACTGACATCAGGGTGGTACAACGTGGCACAATGGTATTACAGCAATGGTGAGTCTAAACGCAAAGATTGTGGAATATTACAGCCGGAAGCAGATGGCGTAACAGACAACTGTGAGGCTGATTGCTTGGCTTTGACGGTGCGACATGTTTGATGATTAAGTTTGACTCATTTGTAATGACATTGACAAGAAATATAATGCCTGGAAGGGTGCAACAAATTGTGCAGTTGACAAATGGTTGAAGTAATGGCAAAATTGGTAGTACAGCATATATGAAATGAATGTGGCATTTCCTAAGTAGCCCACGTAGATCTTCATTTGCATCACTCTTGTTTCATGCAACAACAATGTAACATGATTTGATCTTTGGTTGATAAATCAGGTATGCATTGACACATTTTCAGGAGCAGCTTTCTCAAGGCCGGAGTTGGCTCTCTACGTACAAGTGAAGTATCTTGAGCTGGAGTTACAGGCGCGTTGTGGGCATACGTGGGCAGCAAGAAAATTCTGGGGGGTGCAAGATTTTTTTGAAGGTCGAAAAATGGCCTTAAAAATGGTGGTATGGCGATGAAAACACCATTTTTCGACGTTTCTCATCAAGCACTATCCATTGGCATCAAAAAATTGCGAAAAAAACGAAAAAAATTTTCAAAATTGAATTCTGGGGGTATTTTGATTTCTGGGGGGTATTTTGGTTTCTGGGGGTGGCTACCCCCCCAAACCCCCCCCACGCCCAGGTGTGGTTGTGGGTGATTTGTCAATTGTAGATTTCTTCTAATGCAGTGGGAAGAGTCACTTCTGAAACCTTAAATTTGTTAATGTGCCACATAAAGTAGAAATTTGATTGGGCAAGAAATAGGCAGATCAGTATGCAAACAAATCAGTTGAATTTGCTTATGCGTGTGTACAAGTCCAACATTGTTTTGATAATTTCTGTGAACTTGAAAAACTTCTCTGAAAAGGGGTTGAAAAATCATAGAACAAAAGCTGATCTAATCATTTTGTCAAAGTTGTTCTACCATACACCAAGCAATTTGGGGTTCTGGAATACCAGATGTGACACCTATAGAACCTGTTATTGAGAAACTGAAGGAGCAATGCCACAGACACGATAGTCGGTGAAAGATTAAAACAATGGATTGAAAACAAAAGTAGACTTCATATTCTTGGAAAAATTCACTCATTGAGTTTAAAATGTCAGCCATTAGACGAACTGATAAGGCCAAGGTGGGCATGAAGGTTGAGCAGAGTTGCAAGGCAGTGCAGAAAAAATTCTGCTGGTAAGTAGTGCAATGAGAACAACACTCAACTTCTGAGGGTTCTTGCAACCTTGAGTGATTTGCAACAAAGTATAAAGCAACTTCATAAACCATTGGGCCGGTTGTGATTTAAAATTGAGTCAGACAAAAAGACAAATTATTGTAAAATGAATGTGGGTGCTGAGTAGATTTGCTGACAAATGGTATCGGCAGCGCTGGTTGTATTTCTATCAACATTGTTGGTGCAGAAAGCTGACTGGAAAGCACAACTCTAGGCAACACACCTGGGCGGGGGTGGGGGCTTGAGGGGGTATGCACTATGCACCCCTCAGTCCAAAACCCCTCCCCCCAGAAATCAAAATACTTCCCCCAGAATTCAATTTTGAAATTTTCTTTTTTTTTTGCAATTTTTCTGATGCCAATGGATATTGCTTGATGAGAAACGTCAAAAAATTGTGTTTTTATTGCCATTACTACCATTTTTTAAGGCCATTTTTTGACCCTCAAAAATCGTGCACCCTTCTCCCCTTCCCTGGAATATTCTTGCTGCCCATGTATGCTAAGCAACAATTGTTGCCCATTGGCTTGATGCGCAGTGCAGGCAGACCGCTCTCTAGTGGCGCGTGTTGAGAGATGGACTATCTCTTAACGCATGCCCTACTTGTCTTACTACAGCATATGTGTGTAATGTTACGTGTACGTAGCGCTTGATGAACTATTGGCCGGCGTAGGTCGGTGGGGGTGGGTGTATAGTGTAGCGAGCTTGCCCGTTAAAATATCAGCCGCCCGTTAGAATATAGCCCATGTATTAGCCCGCCACGGTATAATGGGCCCGCTCCTTAAATGGATCCCGCCATGGTATAATGGCCCGCGTATTAAATGCGCCCGCCCGGTCATTGAGGTTGAGCCGGCGTGTTATTTTGTCCGCCGGTCATTCGAAGGTCATATCCAACGAAGTGAGAAGGCATAAACATTAATAAATAAAATTATGCAAATGCATATAAGCATTGTTAGAATTGCAGAGGTTGACTGTAAATAAAATTACCCAAGTTTCTGCGGAAAAGGTCATAGAATATAATGACCAATACATAAACACAATAAAGTTAAATTATATGCAGATATATTCATTATCATATATGCATTGTTAAAAATTGTTGCAACTGACCGTGAACCAGATATAATTAGTTTCCGTTATTTTCTGATCAATCGAGGCGGAGACATAATTTTATCGCAGAAACTGACCAGTAAAATTTAGTTCCATACAGAAACTAAGTTCTCTTCTTCGAATTCGTCTAGACGAATATTTTGCATTGATTTTTGACCAGTTTTTTTCATATTCACTTTTTTCGAATTCTTTTTGTTCGAATTTATTTCATCCAACATTAACGAAAATATTGCTTATCTTTGGTTATTTCGGTGTCGACTTAATATTGAAAACGATTCGTTCTTTCGAAAGGTAAAAAATCAATATTATAGTAAAATATTAAACTTGTTAATTATTATTACTTTATAGCAAACAGAATAATTTTTATACTTTTTATGTATATTTGTTAAAACTTGCTGCAACTGACCGTAAATTAATACAATCACACACGTTTCTGCAATTTTTGCATAATTTAAATAATATTGTTAGTTTACTTTAGAATTTAGGATTAATATTATTAATTCAAAATCATATATAATGTACGACTAGTTATAATTATAGAAAATGATTTGTAAAATAATGAACTTTTCAAATTTTTGCTCATAAAATAAAGGGTTTTATATCAATTGCATCTATCTTAAGCAAAAGCTAATTATAAATTAAGTAAAATTACGTTGCTGGTGCTATTTTCTAATCAATCGATAACCGAAAAATAAATTAATACTAAAAAATAAAATAGCACGCTCTTTTTTAGCATTTGATAGGTGTCTTATTATAGTCGATTTTTGAACATTGCTATGATCAGGCACGTAGTGGCCCTCCTATTTTGGGGGAACCAACTACAATTTTAGGGGGGGGCTGGAGCTCTAAGTAAAAATTAGCACAAAATAACGTGTAAAAAGTCAATAAATTTTTTTGATTTTTTATTGAAAGTAAACATAACAAACAAAAAAAATATATATATATATACATATATATATATATAAATAATTTTGATCTTAAAAATCTTAAGACTTTTTATGCTGCTAAATGAAATTTTTGCGTTGTAATTTGATTAGCACTGTTTGTCATTGTGTCAAAAAAGTAATTACATAATTTTTTAATGCTGTCAGCTATTGTAACTTTTACAATTTAGTTATGTACTTTTCTCAAATTCAGGATTAATAATTTTCATAACAAATGATTTCTAACTTTTAAATTATAAAATAATTATTTTCGAAAGTTTTTAAATTTATAAGTGACACCAAGATTAATACTAAAAATATGGTACCATATTTTGCTTTTTTGAGCATTAATACATGTTTTACTAAAGTCAATTTATATAACGTCACTAGGTGATTCATCCATATTAAAATGTAATTGTTACTGTATCATTTATTGTTATTTGTCAATATTTTTACTTTTAGAATTTCAATCGTAATCAAAAAACAAAATTTATTGGCTAATGATTAATTTTATGATAAATTAAAAAATTTTTTGATTAATTTTACGTATTGAATTCTTAATTAGTAGTTCTTATAATAAATGCGCAAATTTTCAGTATTTTCATGCAAATTTATTCTTATCCTTTAATTCTAAATTTCCATGCATTTTTTGATATTTTAAATTTATATGTTTATTCATTTCTTTATATTGCTGTCTACTTCTAGTTTATTATTCCGAGTATATGCAACAGTGTTTTTTTGCTTCATGCTATAGTAATTTTGTAACTTCATGATTTTTATTTTAGAAATGGAGCAAAAAACATTCGATGGTTTGCAAATGTTCGTCGACGAGGCGCGCGAAGTTTTGGATCAAAAAGCGCACTTTGGCGAAATTAGCGTAATTCGCAGCAAGACCCTGATAGCCCGCCAATTTTGGAGCATGACTACGGTCGAGGGTCATCGCTACATACTAGCAAATTTGTCAGCAGAAGATATATCCAATCTCGCTGCCGTATCGGCGGCAGTCGAGAATTATTATTGGAATTTGCTCGCAAACATCGAGATACCAGCTAGTCTGGTCATTACCAGACTAGGTGGCGATCTCAAGACGTCAGCCAAACTGTTTTGGTCTGACGTGTCCATTGACGGAATTTTCCGTTTTATGGACGGTATTGGCTTGTATTCGACCATTTTCTCTGATGCTGGCGGCGACGACTACAGCGTTTGTGATTATGATGACGAATCATTCTACTTAGGAAACGCTGAAGCTTAAGTACGATTATAAAACTTTAAAAATTGTCAATGTGTTAATACTAAAAAAAGTTAAATTTTTAAAATACGCAAAAAGTATAAATTTTGTTTTTAAGCGTTCAGCTTAAGTCAATTTACATTACATTGAATTAAATTTTATAGCCTTTACAGAAGTCAACTCATTTTGCATTGAGTATTGCAATAAAGTTTTTACTTAATGTACGTGAAGTTGATTTATTCTTTATATCTATGAGCTTATTTTTTCACCAACGCTTACGCTTCTTCGTTTCAATGTAGAATGTTTTTTGTCGTTATCACAATCGTTTAGTGTCGTCAGCATCGAAGATAATGGTCGAACACAAGCCAATAGTGATCCAAAAAAAGCATTGAAGAATAGAGTAATTTTAAACCTTTGCTGACAAATTTGCTAGTATGTAGCGATAACTATCGATTGTACCGGGCGTGTCAAAATAAAATTTACTTTTGCTGAGCTGCATTACAAAAACGTTTTAAATCATATTCTTTATTCGTGTCGATTAATGTGCAATGCGCGAATTTACTTAATTCGATTATTTCGCGATTATAAGTGGTGGTTTCTCTGTACCTTTTAAAAAACAATGTACATAAAGAATTCGCGTCGACGATTATAGGATATTTCAATATTAAGATATTTAACTTTTAAAACGATATAGGTATTCAAGCATATGTATTGCTAATTGTATCTCCCGAAATCATGATAGATATCTTGAGAAAACGGAAAACGCGTTTCATTATCATTCCACCAGCAGCCTTCTTGTGCCGAATCGTTGTTTGAAGTTTCAACTAAGATAATCGAAAATGCATTTAATATTATTGCAATGGGTAAAACTAAAAATATTTTACCTGCTCTTTCATCGATGCATAGCTTTTTTGGTTCTGGTTCCTCTGCTTTTGGTTTTTCAGTCATTGAATCAATAGAATCTATAATAGGATGACCTGAGCAAATTTAAAAATACTAAAAAATAATTTACACGTACCTTGAATTTTCTTTATCGCCTTCAAAATCGCTGCGTGTTGCATTTGCCAGCTTTGAAACTGAATCGTAGTCAACGCAATTTTCTGATTTTTTCTTTTATTTTTCAAAACAAAAGTATTTTTTGGACCATTCTTCTCGACGGTAGCGACTGTATTTTGGAGTAAATCAATATCTTCCAATAATGTGTTGAAAAGTAATGATGACAGAATTTTGTCGGAAAAGGGTAACAATTTTTTGTACTGATGCAGTGCTAAATTAATTCCTTGTTTCGTAGGGTAAATACGCCCATTGTCTGGTTCAAAAGTTTCGCAAACACGAAATCCGATGCTTACTGCTTGGTTCCAATGTGAAACTAGGCAATACACATTCTCTCCCAAATTAAAGTCTGAACGTGGAATATGAGCCATTTTATCGTCGAGGAAAAAATTCAAGAAGCGACTGCACTTTTCTATAAAGTTTATTTCAAATGAAAAATTTTGAAAAACTTTGCATAAATAGTAAATTTTATGAAAAATCACGTGACCGTTTCCTAGCAACAACCGATTGATCCTACTTTTCTTTGTACAAAAGTACCTCGTGCATTTTGTGTCGTATCAAAAAAAATCATTTTATTCAATTTCTCATTAACCAACAAAATACAAATTTTGCGCACACAAAAGCAACTTTACACCGTAAAATCGAAAAATGTTTGTCTAGAATGGTCAATCATTACTAAACTATCAAACTCGCCATATATGATGCCTTCGACCCCTCCCGCCGGCAAAGCCTTATGAAATACAATTTCGAGGCTCGTGGTTCCTTCCCTTATTAGCTCCCATGTGTTATTGTCCGCCCCATCCGCGCTCAATTCAAAAACAAAAAAAGCGCAACCATTTTTAAAGCGATTTAAACTAATCATATTTCCTTTATCATCTTGCGAAATTCCTAAGCCATCAAACAACTGCACAAATGATCGGATTTGTTGATTTTCGTCAAAATTTAACTTGTACGGCGTTGAAGGTAGTGTTACTGTACCACTCGTAATTTTAATTTCGGAAATGCCAAAATCATGAAATTGAAAAGGTGATGTTTTGTAAGACCCTCTAGCTGCTTCTGCGTTAACAAGACCAACGACGAGACGCCTTGGTAGAGCGCCGGAAAAAAGTGAGTTTAGAGGCGTCGAACGTCGATTTTCCGTTATATGTAGACTCGTTATTTGTGTTCTACGTATTGGATATTTTACAGTGGTGTTTTGTAGCATCGATTCAATAGCTAATGAAACTGCATCCGCAACTTCGACTTTTTTGATATAAAAACACATTTGCTTGACTTCGATTTTGTAATTGAGTCTTGGATTGTTGTCAAGATCAATTAAGCAAAAGCTGTCGCTGTTTCTGTATAATTCTAAGCGTAATTCGCACTGATTAATTAAAAATCTTTCCTGAGACATCAAATCGGCATGAATTGGCGCCATTAATTCAACCCATGCGCTATCTTTGAAAATACTCATACGAGTTTTAAAACCAGGATTTTTGACTGGCTCATTTTCATCGATATCAGGGTAGTACATTGCAGCTTGTAATTGCGTTTTCTTAGCATCTCTACCAAAATTTAGCTCAGTCTCCAAAAAAGATCGGTAAGCATATCTGTCGCCACTAAAAAAGTAAAAAAAAGTTAAAAATGATTAAATTTAATTTTTTTAATTTTTTACCTATCAGAAATTAGCTTTCCATTGAGGTACATTTTGATTTGTTTAAAAAACGTTTTTCCGATAAGATTAATAGGCAGCACCAAATCGCCCGCTTGTGTTCCGTCTGCTGCAGTTGTAATTTTGCATGATGAGCCATCGGGCTTGGTGATTCGAATTACGAAATAAATGTAATTTTTTGATAAATCTAGCATATACATATCAGGAGGAATACGAAATTCATAAGGACCATCATTTGTGCACGGATTTTGAAGTTGAACTTCGGACCAAAATGAACGTCGAATAGCAACTTGAGTCGTAGGTACAGTAAAAAGATCTAGTTCGCTCTTACTGCTTGGGAGCGAATTCTCATCTAATAATTTACTCATAATTAATCCGCAAAAATGTCTGAACCGACTGATTTAAGTAATTTTATTCTTTTAAATGATGGTTTTCGAGAACGCTTTCTCTTTTTAAGGATTTTAATCTGAGCTTTCCGTTTAAGTCGACCTATCCCTTTTCCAGACTGAATACGATCGGCGGTTTCACGTAACGCCTGAGCAGCACCAGTTTTACTATGCTCCACTGCGCTTTCTTTTAATTTACGTCCACTAGCTACATCAGCAGCAATTTTGGACCCACTGACTAAAACGTTTTTTCCAATTGTTTTCAAGAATGGTAAAGCTATTCTATACAGTCCCCTGAAAAAGCTGCCTAATCCTGCACCTTTGTGATAAGGTGCATATGCTTTAAAACCACGAATAGCTCCTCCTAGCTGATACTGGGGGTTGGTTGCTATAGTACTTTGATAAAATTCTAGCCAATCGTTTGCACTATCTGGTACGTAAACTACATGCATTTTAAATATTAAAGTAATGAGAGCGTTTTCTAAAATGGAGCTTTATTATCGTTTTCCCAAACTCGAATGAAACAAATTCGTCGGAATCTGTCTTTATATTAATTTCAATTCTGTCGATATCCTTTTTAAGGATTGAAATGTAATGTGGAGAATCAAATGTTTTATTTATAACACTGCCAAACTTTCCTTGCACATCAATAGTACGCAAAAGTGGCGCCATTACGTTTCCAACGATCTGATTTGCAACAATGTTACTGTACACGTACATTGTCTCAAAATTATTCTTATTTATATCCGGCGCATTAGTGCTAAGTACTTTAATAAGTTTCTTGTCTGATTTTAATTTATACTTCGTTTGAACAAGTGTATTGTTATTACTGAATACTCTAGTAGGTTCGGCGTCCAATGTCAATTTATATATTGGTTGACCAAACCCTAGAATTTCAGACAATTGCTTATTCGCATATACTCCTTCAACAATTGAGGAATCTATGGTAAAAATCACTTGGTTATTGAAATCATTATACTCTATTTGCACAGCATTTTCGAATTTTATTTCTTTCAACCTCTTCAAAATGGCCGTATTAATAGCAGTAACAAGACTTTCTATTGTTTCGTAATTTCCAGCAGTAAAATCAATTCTTTCAAAGTTTGATTCCACATGCAACATTATATAATTTTTACCTTGCTTAATCGTATACCAAGAATAAGGATAAATGAGTTCTACTAAACCAACTTCCCAGTCACCTTCTAATCTTATTCTGTTGGGCAAGGTGACCCTAAAATCAGAAGCTGTACTATCCTTTTCGGTATTACTAGGTAAGGTAATATAAAATTGACCGTGCTCTAACATGCCTATTTGCTAAGAGAAAACTTTCACAAATGAATAAATTCGTAAAATATCTGCTTTATATAAATTTCATTTTCCAGTAAGGAATACAGAGTTGCAAATCAGGTTTAAAACAACATGAACTCGGGCATATATTATAAATATTTTGCATAAAGTTACATATAATACTATCATTATGCATTAAATTTGGCGTAGAATGTTCAAAAATCGAATTCATAGTAATGTTTCGGCATCGATGGAACAAGAAGAAAATGCAGTACAATCCGCAGGTTGCACTGTATGAACTTTGGTAGCGTATCTTATTGCGATTTTGCGCTTTGCTATTTCTTTCCATGAATCGAACAAAGTTTTCTACGAAAGGAGCCAATCCCAACGAATCAAAATAGTCGACGTTACCGTTCGAGTCAAAGTAAAATGCGACCCAATGTTGCCCACTTTGATAATGACGATCAATATTTGCAATAAGCGCGGCTGGTCGGAATGGTATTTTTCGTGGAAGTTTATCACTAGCATAGATACCAAGGAAAATGCGCTTTAAAAGTGTGTCTTTCTGTATAATATTTCCAATTTCGTAACCATTCATTCTAAATCCGTTTCTAAGATCCACTCGTTAAATTTTTCGGGATATCCGAACCACTTTACTAGCAATTGAACTTGTCCGTTTCTTAAACGACGTTTTTTGATAACTTTTTCAATTTTGAAGGCGCGATTCTCGTTAAATTCAATTTTTAAGAGTTCCCGTTCGTAAAATGTACCCACAATATTATCGCCGCTTAAATCGATGAGTCTATACGCTGGTTCGGTTCGACGTTGAATGACCTGAGAAATTTTAAAAATCTCCTCTGTAAACTGAGGCTTGTAACTTTTATCAAATATCTGTCTATGCTTTGAAATTCGGACGTAATCCCCGAGTAATAATTTAGGTTTCTTTATTTTCTGTATTTTTCCGTATAAATTTTCCAAAACTTGTTGAACTTTGTCGACATTAACATCCGCTGGTTTCATTTTAATCGAACGGTGTACTGTATTATTATAATTTTTGACCAATTTATCCAAGACGTTGATCCAATTATGCGTCCCTTTATCAGTAAAATAGCGAAACATTCTGTTTTTTAATGTGCGGTTAAATCTTTCTATAACAGCGCATTTTATATCTTCATTTTGAGATGTAAAAAAATCAATTTGTTCGTCTTTTAGAAGCTTTTGGAATTCTCGATTAACAAATTCTTTTCCTTTATCTGTACGAATTTGCCAAGGTTTTCGCCCTTCGGAAATTATGGTTTTAAATGCCTCCGAGACGTTAGTACCAGATTTACTTTTAAGAGGTATAGCCCACGCGTATTTGCTCAGTACGTCAATACACGTTAAAATAAATTTAAAATTATCATTAAAATCGGCTAATGATGTTAAATCAGCGAGGTCCAATTCCCATTGATGATCTATATCAAATACGTAAATTTTATTTCTTTTGAATTTGCGATAAGCTTGTCTATGTAAAGTGTAAGTATCTTGAGACGATAACCATTTTTTAACTTGGACTAATGTAACGGACGGATCTTTAGCTTTTGCAGCATCATATAACAATTTAGCACTCGCAAAAGACGAAGGATCATCTAAATTACTATAAATAGATTGGAATAGTTTTTCATTCATCGTATAATGGGCTATATCTATATAATTTTCTAAATTTTTGTATATTTTTAATCAATTTAGGCGTTGTTTCAGGTTTTATAGTTTCTGCGGCAGAACCTTCTGTTGCCGAATCGTATTCCGTAACTGACGCGGATGCTTTCGGTTCTCTTTTATATAATTTTTCAGTCAACATTTTTCTCCTATTTATATTCCCAATATATTCTTTTGGAACGTGTTCCTGAAATAAAGCATGGGCGAATTCCGACGCTCCAATTGGAGGCTCGGCTTTAACGCGTTCTCTACTGAAATCGTTGATCAAGTCGACGATATGAGAATGTGGAACAGACTGTCCATTAATCAAAATTTCTCCATTATCCTTTACATTAATTATTTTGCTGCGCTTTATATGAGAAATCAACATTTGCGCTTGTTTTTGTTTACTTTTTGGGAGGCTAGATAAAACCGTATTAAACCAATCTGGTTCTTCTGCAGTAACACCTTTTTCTTCTGGCTTAAAATTTACAGCTTGAGGTTGACGACTTTCAGCTTCTAAATTCAAATATCTGCGAAAAAGTTGTGAATACAGCTGAAACTGACGCTCGGGGTTTTCGTCATTTTCCAAAATCTTTTTAATTTCGTTTTTAAACTCATCAATTTGTTTTTGTAACGGTGATTTTTCAACGCTTAACTGCCCAGCAAGGACATCTTGCGGTACAAGTACCATTTTGTTTGTAAATTTCATTGTTTTATTATTAAATCACTTAGCAAACCAGTTGCGATACTGAGCAAAGGAGCTAATAAAGCTGGTAAAAATCCGCCTTTTTGAATAATTGAACGTTTTTCAGCAAGTTTTGTTCCTTTCTTAGTACCCAAGTAGCGAATATTACGTTGATATCGTTTCAACTGCTTCTTTTGCGACGTAGTTAGCGTAATATTTCCACGCAAAATATTATAACAAATGTCAGAAATGCAATAAATTAGTTCTTTATTGGCTTTATTTAAAAATGCTTTTCGTTGACAAGGTTTGCACTTGGCTAATACTTTTAACTCATTGATATTATCGTACAATCGATGCGACATGACAGCACAAGCACAAAATGCAAAAATGATAAATTTTTACTTACAACATCTATTTATAAATTTAGTGCAGCAAGAAATCCGCTTCATTGATCAAAATTTCTCTAAAACAGCTTTTTCGATAATAAACATTATCAGCATTCAAATCCAAAAAACTGAGTTTTATGTCTTCGTCTAAATCGTTGTACAGTCCTTGTAGGTAGCCAGCCTTTAAATCTCGTTTTTTCAATTCAGTCAAAACCTCATTGGCGAAATACCAAAATGCGGACATGCGCCTTCGGCCTGATAATACATTGCTCGCATTGAACGCTTTTGCTTTTTCTTTATACGCTGCTTTTGCCTCAGTAGAAAATCGAGTCCAAAAGACGTCAGCAAGAAGCGCTTTTTCGCAGTTTAATACGTAGATCGCTTGAAAAAATGCAAAAAAATGTTATGTTTTTCGTAAAGTATTTTAAATTATTTTACCTCTTGCTCTTTGCTGAATGATTCGAACAAAAAGCTCAAACGATGCAGCGACCATTACTGAAGAAGCGACTGGACTCGAAACGATTAAATCGAATAAAATGAATTTAAAAGACGACACCGTTTACTTAAATATTTTTTTCAAAAACTGGTTTTATTCAATATCGGTATCAACTGCCTTGTGTCTTTGAACGAAAAATTCATCGACGTAATGTGTAAGCTAATAAATAAACCATCAATTGCGCAGCAAATGTATATGTCTGGATTATATATAATCAGTCTAAAACAGCCTTTTAGTCTAAATTCTCGCCCTTTTCCAGAAGGACAATCGATGTTGTTTTCAATAAAATTTAATAAACGAGTTTTCTCTTCATTATTTAAAGCCGTAAATGGATGTTCTATTCAATCTGCTTGGCGTATGCACTAAAATCGTAAAATTGGTTTCTTGGCTGCATACGTTACTTATACGTTTTCTGGCGTGTATATCGTGAAAAAGGGCAGTAATGAAGGCTAGAAAGAATATTAGGGCTAGGAAAGGCGATGCTAGTACGAAATTTACTGATCTCGAACTAGAAAATGCTTGCCGTAAAACGCTGTGTAAAAGACCATTTCGTCCATTTTCCATAATTTAGAGAGAAATCGATAAAGAAAACCGTCTGCAATGCTTTAATTTAATCAAAATGAACTTTTGAGACTTTTGATTATATTTATTTTGCCACATAAACGTAATTTTTATCATCTGTAGGAAAAATATTTGTTCTCAATCGCATGTCTTCAGGCGTAGTTTGAGATAAATCAATCAATAAATACCCAAACGGCTCTTTCGTTGCATCTAAAAAGGCTTCGCTGAAATGCTTCGAATTGGAAAAAATTTGTCTACCTAATGTTTGAATCTGAAGCCGATCGCTCGGATTCTTCATTAAAACTAAATACTGCGCATTGATTCGGCTCGTTCTCAATCCATCGAAAAATGCGTTTTGAACTATATGTATAATTGATAAATTCCAATGATGAGAGCCTTTTGTAAAAAGTTCATTTAATCTTGAATCGGATTTCGTATCTAACATCAAATCGTCAAAAATTATCAATTTTGGTTCGTTTCTGCTTGCCTTTAAATCATCTAAATTTGGGATTCCTTCTATAAAATTAACATTTTTCAAAGCTTCATAGGACGGCTGCCACTCTGTAAAACACCAATAAATTTTCGAAGGAGGCGGATCCATCATTTCATTCGAAAATTGTACAAACTTTTTAACAAATTCGGTTTTACCGGATTTTGTAGGAGCCGAAACTATGCAGTTGAAAGGATGTTTCCATTTAACGTCCATGTCTAAGATCGATAAAAGTGAAGAAATGGTGTATTTCAACCTTTCTAAGGGGTACTGCAGTCACAGCAAATTGTGTTTGCTTACATAAATATTTAGCTTTTTTTGGGAGGTGTAAAGTCAAAAAATTGGGGGAGTTGAACGTGTTTCTGTCTTGTTTTTTGTGCCAATTTCCGGGTTATGAGTCTGGACATAATGTCAAGTCTAGAAATCAACCAGAAACCAAATGTGATACACCAGTTTGTTTGCACTCAACAGTGATGTAAAGTGGTTTACATCTGTAGAGGTCCCTCTAAACGCTGTTACAATGTGTTGGATCAATGCAAATTTCTGTTTGCTTTATGTTACAATATATTAATGCATACACAACTGATTGCCCCAGATGTACATTCTTGTGCATAATTTCCATATGCACGTACACAACCGTTGAGTGCAGCAACAGGAATGTCCAGGACCACCTTCCTTTGAAAATCATCATATTTTTCATTCCTTTCCCACACAAATTTTCAATCAAAATCCGGGATTGGAAACTGAACACTCGGGCTTAATGCGACTTAAGTATGAATTGGTATGTGTGTTATCAGATCTTACATGTTAAAAGATCACATGTGTGTCTCATATTTGTGCCTGTCTCGTTTGTACATACCTTTACCGTAAGCTTTTGCCCATAGGCCTATTGTATATTCTTAGAACTAATTCGTATCCCTTTGTTTGTGTTGTTACGCCTCTTTTTTCCGTGTCAGTTAAAACTGCATGCAAGCGCAGCTTTGAGGGCACTTTAAGAATTTTCAATTTACAATTAGTTTTTGAGCCTGAGAGCCTCTCTGCCAGCTTCCGTGCGCTCAGCGTGTCTTTTTTTCTTTTTGTTGCTGTATGTTAGCAGACTCCGTACATGCCTTTCCATCTGCCTGGCTACAGAACTCGTCTGTTAGTTTTCCAGCATAGTGTGCACACTTCTTTTTGCCATATGCTTTGTTTTTAATCATTTGTGTTTGTGCCATTTGGCATCAGTTGTATGCACACCTGGGCGTGGGTTGGGGGTGGGGGGGTATGCACCCCCCAGAAAACCAAAATACCCCCAGAAATCAAAATACACCCCCAGAATTCAATTTTGAAAATTTTTTTCGCTTTTTTCGCAGTTTTTTGATGCCAATGGATAGTGCTTGATGTGAAACGTCGAAAAATGGTGTTTTTATCACCATACCACCATTTTTAAGGCCATTTTTTGACCTTCAAAAAAATCTTGCACCCCCCCCAGAAATTTCTTTGCTGCCCACGTATGGTTGTATGCCTTCAGCAGGGCTTTGTTGTCCGTGTACCCAGGGCCAGTCTATTTTCATTTAGAAAAGCATGTTTCAGTTCACTAATCTGAAGTTTTTATGTGAGATTTGCTGCTCAGTTCTCATTTATCATATCGAAAAGTACATATTTTTATTAAGCCTGGTTTCTTTGTTCCTGCATCTTAAAGCAAGGGTTCAACACAAAAGATTTTCCGTCATTTTCTGTTTTACACCCATGCACTATGTTGTCCTTGTCAAATGTACAGAACATACAGTGACGCACCAATGAAAGCTCTTACAAGGTTAAAATCATGCTTACTCTTGAGGATTGGGTTTGGCACTTATGCAGTTTAGCAGGTACAGAAAAAATTTTTTCAATTTTTTTCAAAATTCGATTGATTATAGTCAAATTTGATACGCTGATTCCGAATACAATATTTATTCTTGCCTAAGTAAATTATTGACAATAAAGAAAATTGTTTTATTTTTAATTTTTGATGGTTTTTTTTATTTTTTTATATTTTGTCAATATATTGAATTCTGATACGCTGATTTTGAATATAACATCCATTTTCATTTAATGAGTTGATGATGAGAATATGCTGCTCATAATTTTAAACAAAAATAAGTAGAAATAAAAGCAAAATGGATTAGATTACAGCTTTGGGATATGCTAGGTGAAGGTTTAAACTAAAAAAAGGTTTAAACTACAAATACACTGGTAGTCTGTCATGTCCAATTCATTGCTTTGAACACAATTTGCTAGTTGACAATATTCTGAAAGGTTTATTTGAATATGGCACATAGATTTCCAAATCTTATGGAATTGTGCCTCAAAATTTTATTCTAAATATTGGCCACTGACAAAGAGGCAATTAACTGGGCTCAACAACATGGTTTGTTGAAAAGTGTGATGATTTGTGATGACGTGGGATACAGCAAAATGCGATTAGAAAACAATCATTCTCTGGATGGTGTCATCTGACGTTGTTCAGCAGGTTGGGTTTGTAGGAAACAGGCATCGATTCGAAAATTTTCATTCTTTTTGGGAAGCCATATTGAAGTTTCCAAGATCTTGCAACTGATGTATCTGTGGGCTTATGATGTAGATAAGCAGGACTTTTTACAGAGAGAGTTGGAATTTGGAAGTGCCCATCAACTGCCTAATTGGAAAGAATTTTGTAAGGACATTTGTCACAAAATTTTTTTTGCTCAATCCAATTGTTCTGGAGGCAGAGGTCATACTGTGGAGATCGACAAAAATTGTTTTGTTCTTCAAAAGTACGAACGTGGTCATCGCGTTAGAGAACAATGGGTTTTTGTGGCTTTGATGTGGAAACAAAGGAATGTTTTATAGTGACTGTAGACAGGCAGCGATGCTGGCACTTTGTTGCCTATTTTGCAACAGTTCGTGCTCCTGGGACTACTGTTGTCTCAGATTTTGGGCAGCATACAACAAAGTGGGGAATCTGGGATATCAGCATTTGATTGTAAAACAATAAATTAATTTTGTTGACCCCCTTACTCATGCTACAACCAATCATGTAGAATCTGTTTAGCAGTAAGCCAAGGAAAAAAACAAATGCAGATTTGTTACTTGCTAGATGACTATTTGGCAGAATTTTTGTGGTGTCACTGTTTTCAAAAGGACACATTTCATAACTTGGTTGAGCATGTTTGTTTAGTGTATCCCTAAGCAGCACAGTGATGACGTTTTATTTTTATTTTGTGAAATTTAGTTAAAAGTTTATTAATTTTGCACTGGCGTTTGATGAGCAAGAGTATTGATTGTATTAATTAGTAAAAATACGTACCTACCACACACATGGGCGTGGGGGGTTTGGGGGTATGCACCCCCCAGAAGTTAAATACCCCCAGAAATCAAAATACCCCCCAGAAAAAATTTTTCCTTGCTTTTTTTAGCAATTTTTTTGATGCCATTGGATAGAGCTTGATGAGAAACGTCGAAAAATGGTGTTTTTTTCGCCATACCACCATTTTTAAGGCCATTTTTGACCTTTAACAATTTTTTTACCCCCCAGAAATTTCCCCCCAGAATTTTGGTGCTGCCCACCTATGGTACCTACTGTTCTGTTAACTTGTAATGAACATATCAAAATTCACTATAATTGACAAAATAATAAAAAATAAAGAAAACATTGGAAAATTGAAAAAAATAAAAAAATTTTTTTGAGGCAAATAACTTGACTAGGGCAAAAATAAATATCGTATTCGTAATCAGCGTATCAAATTTGACTATAATCGATCAAATTTCAAAAAATTTTGAAACATTTTTTCCATACCTGCTAAACTGCATAAGTGCCTGGGGTTCAGGGGATCCATTGAGAAAAATTGCTATCCCCAGAAATTTTTTCACCCCACCACCAAAATTTGCGATTTTTAAATGTCTCCAAAAATTTCCTACAATTTGTAGAAAAAGTGCTTTCTTGAGCCTTTCTAGCTATCTATTTGCTCAAAAGTGTCAAATTTTCCCCGCTTCGCACCGTGGACTCATGTTTTGACTACATTTTGTTGAACTTTGTTCGAATTTTTCCATTTTGTTCAAATTTTTTTAACATTTTGTTGCTCTGAAAGATAGAGCATCGTCAGAAACGTCAATAAATTGTTTTTAGGCGTAGAGAGAGCACTTTAAAATTTCACCCCACCCTTCCCAGTATTCCCACACCAAGAATCAGTAGACCTCAAATTGATAGACCCTCAGAATTACATTTTTCATGTTGTTTTGGGATTTTAGCGGGTTTTACACTACCAAGACCCAAAGAATTAAGCTGCTGCCTACATGTGGACGGAACCAAATTTATTTGCTGCCTGTCAGATTATAGCAGTTGTGAGCACACCTTGGCGTGGGGGTTGAGGGTGTGCCCCCAACCTCCAGAAACCAGAATATCCCCCCAGAATTTGATTTATAAAATTTTTTGTTTTTTTCACCAATTTTTTTGATGTCAATGGATAGTCTTTGATGAGAAATGTTGAAAAATGGTCTTTTTAAACATATCACCATTTTAAGGCAATTTTTGACCTTTGAAAAATCTTGCACCCCCTCAAAATTTTGGTGCTGCCCACGTATGGTTGTGAGCACACCTGGGCATGGGAAGTTTGGGGGTATGCATTACCTCCACCCCACCCCCCTACCAGAAAGTGAAATACTCCCAGAACTCACTTTTGAAATTTTTTTTTCGTTTTTTTCCGCAATTTTTTGATGCCAAAGCATAGTGCTCAATGAGAAACGTTAAAATATGGTATTTTTTCGCCATACCACAATTTTTAAGGCAATTTTTTTCCTTTATCCTAGAATTTTGGTGCTGCCCACCTATGGTTGTGAGCTAGTTAATGGCTGTGTCTAGTTTAGCAGCGCTACATACATATATGCAAGATATAGATACGCACGTAATGCAAATTATGCAGAGATGCGTCTACTGTATGTTCTGTACAAGTGATAGGGCAGCACAGTTTGTGGACGCAAATGAAAAATGAAGAAAGACAGAAGAAAATTTTATTCTGAAGTCCATCGTTTTAACTGAAGGAAACAAAAAGAGGAAAGCAATATAAAATATTTTGTATTGACCGTCGTTTTAAAATACAGAAATGAAGAGGCAGGCTCAACAAAAATACGTAGTTTTTGATATTATAAGTGAAATGTGTGCAGCAAAACATACATGAAAATTCAAATCTGTCAAATAAAACATGCTTTTTTTAAAACAAAAATAGACTGGCCCTGGGTACACAGACACTTTGTGCCCTTGTTTAATTACATTGTTTGATTTTACTTAATTAGCGTAACATGACGGTCAGCAGCATGTATCCCCATGCTGTTGCTTTTTAATTGCTTCACAATTTTTCTGTTCAAAAAATATATTGAAAATTAATTATTTAATTAACAATGCTGGGCTCGGATTAGTTTCCATGCTGTTGAATTCTGTCCTTGTGCTACACTATACTCAGGAACCCTCAATATTTGCAAGCACCAAAATTTGGTCCAAAACAAGTTAAATAATAATCTTTTTGAGCCCTCAATAAGGTTTCTGGAGAACTTACTTTAATTAGGTACTTAATCTCAAAGGGGTTTAGTAAGTGAGTTTCACTAGGTGCATGCATTGAGGGCTGGGCTATCTTGAACAGGCTGGGCCACTTACCCCCAAATTGCCGGCTGGTGATCAACCTCCTAAAAGAGCATGAACCCCCATGTGAGCGCATAAGCTTGAGATTCGGGTTAAGTAAGCGAAGTGAACGTAGCCTGAGTCTAAGTTTACACATCTGATATTTATTTGTCCTTGGGCCATTGTGGAGACTTAATTTTTTCATAAATGTTGATCGTAATATCAGAATTATGAATCCGACTGAAATTTTCTTTAAACTCTGTATTGTGTAAAGTTTACACTGCATATTAACTCTTGTTCTAGAGCCTTGTGGAAGCTTAATTTTTTCAAAATGTTCTACGTAAAATCAGAATTGAGAATCTGACTGTTAGTTTTCTCTACAATTAGTAGTTGTGTAAATTTTGCACTAATCATTTGTTGTCAGAATGTAGTTTATACTACAAATTTATTTTACTTACAAATCTGAGAGTTCTTGTTCCTTACACTTAATATTTGCGTAAAGTTAATGCTGAAAACTTTGATCTATTAAAATAATGCAAGGTTGTCTTGTTTGAAGAGGATAATGCTGATGTTAAGAACAATATTGTTTTCTGTGTTCTTGAACTGCTGTCATTATTGTGGCATGTTACTGTATGTGTTTACTGACTGATATACTCGAATCATCTTAATTAAGAGTAGGGTACTTGCAAAGAAAAATGGTCCAATGGAACAAAAAGGATTAATATACCCGGAATTGTGGTTTATTAAGGATGTAAAAGGAGGGGACTAGGAAAAATCCACCTAAAGTCGCAAAATCTGCTAAAAATCAGACTTTCTCTAAGCAACGCGAAAAATTGAAGTAATGTTCTGCGGCCAACAGATTAAAATAAACATTTAACCATAAAAATGATTAAAAAAACAGCACGTTAGCTATGCAGTAGCTATGGTAAATGATATTGAGTAAACTAAGTGTCTTTCTAAGTCAATTGAATGAAATGGCAAACATTGAAGACAATTGAAGACATGGTTGGTCTAAAACAATAGGAAACGTGTAAGTTGACTTGAAACAGACTAAATGTATATGCACTAGCATGCCCATAAGGATTGTGTGCACTAATCAATCGGCCCTGCTTTGCTTGCTCATAACAAAATAGAAAAACTTTAAATACAACACCACTTATTTTTCTATCAATCAGGTGCCAGCAATTTAAAAAAGTAACCTTGATAGATTTCGTTTATACACTCTTATCTGAAACTTCGAACATTATTTAAAAAAAAACAATTTTTTAGAGGCCGCAGAATATACTCTGATTTTTTGCGTTGCTTAGAGAAAGTCTGATTTTTAGCAGATTTTGCTGACTTTAGGTAGATTTTTCCTAGTCCCCTCCTTTTGCATCCTTAATAATCCACAATTCCAAGTATATTCATCTTTTTTTCTTCCATCAGAGCATTTATCTTTGTCAGTAATAGAATACCCCAATCAGTAAAAGGAAACAAAAATAGAATTTTAGCCTTAGCTGCACCAAATATTTGTTCTTTTTCTGCAAATCCTATCTGTTCTTCCAAGCCAATCAAAATTAAATTGCTTCAAAAAATGTTATATGATAAAAAACGTATTTTGATTAAAATTTACAATTAGTCTATGAAGCTGGACCTAAACAAAATTATATATGTGAAGGAGAAACCACAGGTTAGAACATCTGAATTTTCTCAAAAATATCCCTGTGAAAAATAAGAGGTTGGGTACACAATTCTGTTTTTTTGAAGATAATGAAACAGTATGGTATATAAACGATGGTTCCAATTCCCATACTTGTTTAGGATAGTGTTACACGCAAAATTTATGGTCCCAAAAAAGAATATTCAAATATAAAATGTAGTGAATGAAATTTGAAATGCCTTTGAGGTGTTTTTTTAATGAATTTAGAAAAGAATATTGCACTGATTGAAATTAGCTCTAAACCATATTGTTATCGAAGAAGTATGCTTCATGTTCATGAGGAAGTACAGTTATCTCAAGATATAAAGCTGTTTAATCATGAATTTTACATCAAAATTTGGCAAAATGGTCTTTTAATTAGAGAAATGAGCGTTTCAAGCAAAGCTCAACCATTTTGCAAGATGATACATTGCATATTTTGTCTTCAGGTGCTTCCAGAATCCTCAATGTAGGCCAACCAGATATTTATTTACAATATTTATAGCTGCATATATGTTCTCTGGTGCAGTTTATTATTGTTTAAAAATTATAAGAAATATTGTGATAATGTTAATATTATTATTGAAGATATTTATAAGAATATTCAGACTGTGCTGTCACGGGTTAAGCCTAATACATGTTTGAAAAAATAATGAATTTCAAAATTTGAGAAGATTTCACTTTTCTTTTCAACCTAGACAAATATTCCTCTTCATTACTTTTTCTTGTTAGATTGTCATTTATCAAATGATTGTGCTGGTTGGTATCTTGAATGCTCAAAAATTGGAATGTTCTGTGTCAATTAATGGTTCAATGGCATGCATTCCAACAGAAGTTACTCCTTTATCACTTGTTTCATCTGGACAAGATTTTTGTTTATTAATAAAGGATCCTAATGAAGAACCTCTTGGCACTGTAATGTTTGAAGTTAATAAAATTGGCATAGCTTGTCGATTTCATAGTGAATATTTTACTCGATCAATTAAAAATGAATGTTCAATCTTCAAAAAGATGTTATAAAATGGGAAGTTGTCCAGTAGAAGCTTGTCTAAATACTAAAAGTGAATTCAAGGTTGAAGAACTAAATGGAGAAGCTAATGATTTAATTGCTCTTACATATTGTTCAGAAGCATGTGGTTGTGCAGGATGTGGTTGTTTTTATTGTTCCTCTGCTTGTCTATTTTATAGAACTTATGCAAAACCAGAAACAAATACTGTTGATGAAGTTTTTCTATTGCCCTGTTTGGGAGTATAACATTGAAATCAATGTGAGAATAATGCCAAGCTCTGCAGAAAACTTTTATCATATGTTCTGAAGTACCAATTGAATGGAAAAATTCAAAACTTATTCTGCCATCAGTCTCGGCCCCTCCAGTACCTATTCTGGTTATTGAATTTTTAACAGATAGGACTAAAACGATGATGATAAAAGCATCTGCAACAGGACAACCAATTTCTGGGACTATAGGACAAATACAGTGTCCAATCAAGAAAAAGCCTCGAAATTTGAATGTTATCTAGCTCATGATCCTTGTGAATGTCAAAGTTGTGAGACTTAAGTAGCATGTAGTTGTACAGATCAGATGTTAGAGCCATTATATTCAAAATTAGATTATCTTTTACCTTTAAAGTCATAAGGAATTTTGATGTTTTATAAAAATAGCAATGTTGAAGCTGAGTACAATAATATTGCTGCTGTAGAAAAGCAAATTTCTTCAGAAGTTATTCAATTACCTATTACAATTGGGAAAAATAAATGTTTTATTACATCACATAGTTTTGGAGGATGTTATAGTTGCAAGATGGGAGCAAAATTAGAATTTACTTGTAATACTGATTTTGAATAAAACATATATCTCATGTATATTGCAGAAAAGCGTCATTTTTGATTACTTGTTCATCTGTTGGTGTGAGAGCAACTGTAGCATATTTTCAAAATAATTACATGAAACAAACATGGGAAGTTCATTGTCCAGCACTCCAAAAAAGTGTTTCTTAACTCCTTCCTCATAAGTTTTGAGATCCACCAGATAATTGGGCTGGTGATAATTTAATACTGTGTCAATAGGAAGCTTGAGGGTCCTTCCATACATGAGTAAAAAAGAACTAAACCCGATTGTTTCATTGTCATGTATATATTAGTGGCAAAAACTGTGTATGGCAGATGCATGTCCCAATCAATTCAGTTCTTTTCTAAAAATACACTTATTCTAGTAATAAGAATTTGATTTGCCCTTCCGACTTCCCCATTGGCCATCAGATGATAGGCCATTGTGAATATTATACATGTTCTAAAAAGATGTGTTATTTCTCTCATGAGTTCAGACATAACATCAGACTTACAATCAGATTGTAGTATCTGGGAGGCTCTGTGTCTACATACAATTTCAGTCACAAGAAATTTAGCAATTGTTTGGGCAGTGTCATGTTCAACCAAAACCATACAGTTTTTGTTCTTTTTGTATATCAAATGAATGTGAAATAATCTTTAATATATTATTTAGACCTTTAAAAATGTGATTTAGATGTATAAATACATTAAGTTAAAATTTATTTGATATTGTAATGTGAAGGTTTTATTTTAAAATATCACATGGATGATGCATAGAATTTATAAGAGGCGATACTGAGATATCGAATAGATACATGCATACGGATTTTATTCTTTTATTCTTATACATACAAGATAAAATTTGTGCAGCATGAATTAATATGCTTCAAAATGAAAAGCTTCTTTGCTGCAAAAAGGTCTAAAAATAATGACCAATTAATACTTTTTGCCAATAAAAAGTTATGATTGATTAAATTGACACGTGCCCAGATTCTAGGGGATTTTCAAAAGCCCCATGGGCAATAAGACCCGGATTTTTTCAGATTAACACTCATTAAGATCATATGTGGGCAGCACAAAATTTCTGGGGGGTGCAAGATTTTTTTCTGAAGGTAAAAAATGGCCTTAAATATGGTGGTATGGCAATAAAAACATCATTTTTTGACGTTTCTCATCAAGCACTATCCATTGGCATCAAAAAATTGCAGGAAAAAACAAAAAATTTTTAAAAATTAAATTCTGTAGGGTTATTTTAATTTCTGGGGGGGACGCCCAGGTATTATTAAGATGTATATGAGCTCAAAAAGGGCAAAAGGTGAGAAAGGTAGCACAGGGTAATGTAGAGACCATGTGAGTTCACAAAATAGATAAAAAGCAGTGAGGTCAAAGGGTCAGCAACTCACATCAAATGTATGCTTTACAAGCTAGACATAACAGTAAAGGATAGCATAAATGTCCAAATCAAGCGCTCAAGACAAAGTATATTTAACGAGCCTCTGGCCAAAATGCCAGACACAGCGCAGTATAAAAACCAGAAAGATCTGATAAAAAATGCTCAGCTTGTGATGTGTTGACACCATAGTGCATGCTTTAGCCTTCACTGCTGATGCCATTGGGCTCAGCCTTTGGTGCTGATGCCCTGAATGTGTCAGCTCAGCCTTTACTGCTGATGCCCTGAACGTGTTACTCAGCTTTCTAAAGCTGACACTGTGATTACATCTCCGGCGCTCTGACTTAAAAGCTGATACTCTGATTTTCTATGTGGAGGCCTAATATCTTAGTGTTGTCATCATAGATTTGAGCAACGTCAAACCTCTTCCGTTTTTTAACGCTTATAATATTTAAACATGTATTTTTGAACATACATTTACTGTAAGTAAAAGTTAAAGCATTAACTTATCAATTCATTGCACAGAAGGTATCACCCCAACTTCCAGGCCTCCTAGATTAGGCATATATCAATAGATAAAAGGAAAGCATTGCATCACAAACCTGACATAATTTTGTGCCACAGAAAGTAGGATCTGCCCCTCTGCTGAAAATCGCCTTTTCTAGCTTTCAGAGAAACTTACTGATTTTCAAATCCACTGAAATATTTTTTTTCCTTCCACATATGATTTAGAAAAATTGACGTCCCAAACTCCAGAGATTTTCTGGATTCATTTTCAATAAATTTTAAATCACGACCCAGCAAATTGATTCTTCTCACAAAGGAATTATTCTGACTCTGGAAAAACGTAGGCTGCTGGAATATTGCTCTGATAGTCCAGTGAAAGAACAGAAAAAGATTTTAGCTAATATTTTTTTGATACCTGAGGAACATAGGCTGCTGGAATATTGATCCAATAGTCCAGTGAAAGGTCAGGAAGAGAAATAGTTAAAGATTTGCTAAATTTACATATTTTTTGAAGTGAGCAAGCTGCAATAATCCCTGGGTAAAGTGTAGCCTCTGAATCACTAAAATAGATTAAATAGGCAAGGAGAAGCAAATAAATATTTGAATATTTGAATTATTATATTATATTATATTTTTTCCTGACCCTTTTTTGTGATTTTGGTGAGAAGGTGTGCGCAATTTTTCTGCTAATCTTGTCCGGCTAATCTTTTAGCAACCCATTTTCCAAATTTCGACAAATAAATTTATTGCTTATTTTTGAAGGGACGTAAGAGGTAAAGAAAGAAAAACTGAAGACATTAAAGTTTTGTAAAACCGGATTTAACTTTGGAAAATTCTGAAGCAGTTGAAAGCGGGCAAAAAGATGTGATGAATTCCAAAATTTCCGATATTGAATTCTGAAGTACTCTTCAGCACACCAGGGCGTGGGGGTTTGGGGGTATGCACCCCCAGAAACCAAAATACCCTCCAGAAATCAAAATATCCCCCCAGAATCTAATTTTTGGAAATTTTTTTGTTTTTTTCAAAATTTTTTGATGCCAATTGATGTGTGCCGTTATAGCTGTGAGGGGGGGGACAAATTTTGCACTCACTGTGATAAACATATAAGGAAAAAAGGAGGCCAAGTATATTATAGGTAGCGCTATTGCGCTACCTACGATCATATAAATACCCACTACTGGGCAAATCAGTACTTTTTGAACTAGTGCAAGAAAGGGAGCTAGCGTTTAACAAAACAGATATTCCTTTATTCAAAGATTTGAAACACCTTTATATAGGAGGATGCTGAATGGCGAATGATAATCAGAATTAAGAAGATGCTTTTAGATGTGCTTTTGAGGTTTATGGTGCCCGAGCGTTAGCATGCAATTCTAGTGGGGCGGGATGACGCGACACCACAGCAATTTCACCAATTTTAGAAAAACTTTAACATTTGCAAATGCGCATTACATAGCTTCAGGATAATGAAAAAATAAAAAATAAAAAAAGTTAATAAACACAACTTAGTGTGAAATCACACAAAACCACTAATGAAGCTTAAGTGTCAGATTTAGTTTTTTGATTTAATCTCAAGAACCGCTGGAACGATTTCAAAAAAGTAAAGTTTTCTGAATGCAAAATAAAAAAATGAAACTATTTTGCCAAAGAAACTTTAAATTTTTTATAGCTACAGTAAGCCAGATAGTAAAAACGGCTGTAATTTGAACATAGCCTCATTTCTCACCAGTTTGTGATATTATGCTTAAAACTGGCAAAATAGTTGCATTTCAACATCCTCTAAAATCTTCATTTTTTGGTTTTTCTTCAAAGCCCGCCCTTCACTCTACTAATGCATTTTAAATTTTTTCCAATATGGCTGCCCCCATAAGCTATGCTTATTACATGCAAATGACTGTATATTACCAAATGTTTGAGCCCAATCCAAAAAGCCTGTAAAACGAGCTGTTGAATGGTTACTCACTTGCCTGATTTGATAGAGAACTCGCATTTTTCATTTTTAGCCATGTAGGCAGCCATATTGGAAAATTACTGTAGTTCCAGACGTTTTCATTCATTATTCTTTGTGGTTTCAATATATTTTAAAAATTTTTTTCTTTAAATAGCTGGATAGCTGGAGAATTTTACATTCTTTTTAATGAAATATGTGTCAATGTCTGGTTCCTTGTATTTCTTCAGATTAACCCAAAAAATCATTGTTGTACACTGGAAATGCAGGGACACAAAAGAGGAACTGAAGCCGTTCTGAAATTGGAAAGGTTGAAAAGCTTGTGAATTCAGCTGATTCCAAATTTTTGAATGACTGGAAATTTACCATATGCCTATATTTATAAAAGGGATTTTACAAGGAATTAATCTGGATCAAAAGATCAGGAAAAAAAGTAAACCTTAGAACAGTTAACAAAAGCTTGACTGCTTGCCTTCAGAAAACGCAAAATGATCCAAGGCATGGACATCAAACATTTAAAGAAAATGTAAATCAGGTGAGAAATGTCCTTTTCTATAATTATTTTTCAAATTTCATACATACCTTATTCTATTTTGAAATCCATTTAAAGACAAATATTTCTTGGACAAATAATTTAAAATTTCTAAATATTCCCTCTGTCACTCTTATCCACAGCTTACTTATAAACTCAATTATAACATTGTTTTACTATTTATAAATTTTATATTGTGCTTGTATTCATTTATGTTGGTGCTTTGTATATCATATTACATGTATTTCCATAATTATATTATTATAATATATATGTATTACTAATTATGTTTATCATATTAAGTCAAATACAAAAACTATATTTTATTTTTATTACATTACTTTATTACTTTATTACTATATTGTACACTTCATCATGATATTTGGTTTATATATATATATATATATATATATATATATATATATATATATATATATATATATATATATATATATATATATATATATATATATATATATATATAATAATATATATATATATATATATATATATATATATATATATATATATATATATATATATATATATATATATATATATATATATATATATATATATATATATATATATATATATATATATATATATATATATATATATATATATATATATATATATAATACATTTTAAAACACTCATAATCTTAATTAGCTTAATAATGAAACCGTTTTTTACTCTTCATTCACTATTGTCTCTTTATCATTCCTTAATATTATACCTGTATTTACAAGCCATATAGTATGTCCATATATTTTTGCAAACTTTCTGCACCTACATTTGCTATTCTTATGTTATATATGCATACTCTAAAATTTAATGATTTTGCCAATATTGCCATTTACTTTAACGTCCACCAAACCTTCAAAAATTCTATTTTTGAAGTCAAACTAAGCGCTAGGAGCTGTAATTTTGATAATCAAGGAAAATAGCAGTCGTGTCATGATCAATTGTCATAGCTTTCACTCATTAGAAGTATACAAAGTATCTCGGAAGACATTAACTCTTGTGTATTTCATGAAGGGTACCACAGACAATTAACTTTTTCAAATTTGTGGCATGAATCGCATTAGTCATGGGGAAATTTTTCCCAATTTTTGCAAAATGAATAATGCAAAGTATTATTCCCTCACTTATCAATGAGGATTATATTGTGAAAGACGTTCTGCAGGTGGTCTTTTTGATTAAAGAATAATATGCGGGCAAACAATCTAACGAAGCTTTTTCATCTTGAGATTTGTGACAGAATTGACTCCCATTGAGATTACACGTTTTCCATATTGTCGATTACACATGCCAAAATTTATCAGAATTGAGAATAAAATCTCAATATTGTGGATTTAAATTAAAATTACTTCGACATTCAAATATTTCAAAATGAAAATTAAAGTTTTTCAAAAGATGTGGCTAGTATTCTCATTAATTCCAAAGAAAAGTGACTTAATCAGTCAATTTTTATATCCCAGATCCCAGACCCCATTATAGGGGCAAGAGCCTTCCCACTCAGAAATTAGTTGCCGAGGTCATTGGCCTTGCCTATAATTTGTGAAGTTGCAAAAATGGTGAATATTCTGAAAATTATGTGAACCATGAAGTTAATGGCATATATTATAAGTACCTGCCTGTGGAGAATTAAAAGAAATTTGATTGTTATTCTTTATGAAAGGAGACTTAATCAAATTTTCAGAAGCTTTATATTATTAGCAAAACAATGCCAATTTTTTGCTGCAAAGATGAATGAGGAACAGACATGTAGGAGTCATTCATGTTAGTGAAAACTCTATCTTAATTTAATCGGAAAGCAGATGATGCATTTCCCAGTTTGAAACCCCTAAGAACTTTTTGATAACCATTAAGCGGCTGGAATGAATGACCAACTTTTGGACTTTTTGAAATAACCTATATAAAACCAAAACATTTCATGAAGTGCTAGTGGGGTAGGGATTGAAAAAAACCTGATGTTCAAAGTGCTGAGAATGCAATGGAAAAACTAATTATTGTGAGTGGAAACAGTTTTTCCACTAATTTAATTCTTTAATAATAGGTTCAGTGCAATTGTTAATAAACTTTTTAATAATTATACTGATCTTTATGATTACTGCTTAGTTTGCTTATTTTAACATAAGTCAAAAATGTTCTTTAATAATTTATGCATACCCCATGCTAGTGGTTTAAGTGAAGCTGTTAAACGCATAATAAAATGACAACAAATATCAAAGCCACCTAAATTAAATCAATGTAAAGTCACTTACTTCCACCTGGATTTAGATAATGTACATAAATTGCAAAATTTCCGGTTTATAAAAGTTCAATTAGCCCAATTGCAGGTAATGGGGGTAAAGTGAGATTTTTGGGTCATTAAGCAGCAATAGTAGTTTTGTCAAGCATGTAGAAGAAACAATTTGATCCATATCCAGAAAAACTGTGCGGTAAAAAGTTCTAAAGACTCAATTCTTCTATTGAGTGTGTTAAAAAAATCCAGAAACTTATTTGGGTATGAAGCAAAATTATATGCCAAAACGCATTCAACAATAAACAGGCATCTATAATGAATGAAGCGCAAAACCAAGAAAATACAGCAATTAATACTTTGGTAGCAAAATAATTTCTGCAATGCATCAAAGATGATGCCAACATTTCAGCATTGCAAAATAAAACCATGCATACCAAAGCCATAAACCGCTTTCTAATAAGCACTTTTGAATAAACAGATTTGGAAAAACAGAGATTTACCTGCTCATACAATTTATATTGTACTTAGCCTATCTAGAAAGAAATCATAAAAGAAACAAAAGCAATAGAAAATAAAACCTAATTGGGTCCAGTGTTTTGCCTTGATCAAAATGACATCATTTTAGCGAAATAGATGGAACACAAAAATAATTACAAAACAATACTTTTCACGACCCAGCATCTAACAGCTACCGTCATCAGCTAAAAACGGCTGATCCTAAAGGAGGTATGTCAAGTTGCAACCAAAACCGTACAGCTTTCATTCTACTTGTATATCAAATTAATGTGAAATTATCTTCAATATATCATTTAGACCTTTACCAATGTGATTTACATGTATAAGTACATTGAGGTAAAATTTATTTGATATTGTAATGTGAGTGTTTTATAGGTAAATATCAAATGGATGAGGCAAAGAATTGATGACAGCAGTACTGAGATATTGAAAAGATACATGCGTACACATTATATTCTTTTATCCTTATACATACAAGATAAAATTTGCCGCAGCATGAATTAATATGCTTTATAATGAAACGCTTCTTTTGCTGCAAAAGATCATAAAAATAACAACCAATTAATAGCTTTTGCCAATAAAAAGTTATGGCTGATTAAATTGACACGTGCCCAGATTCTTGGTGATTTTCAAAAGCCCCAAGGGCAATAAGAACCGATTTTTCTGGATTAACACACATCAAGATGCATATAAGCCCAAAAATGGCAAAAAGTGAGAAAGGTAGCACAAGGTAACATAAAAACCATGTGACTTTACAAAATGGATGAAAAGCGGTGCAGTCAAAGGGTCAGCGACTCCATAAAGTGTGTGCTTTACAAGCTAGACACACCAGTGAAGGATAGCACAAAATGTCCAAATCAAGCGTTTGAGACAAAGTACATTTAACAAGCCTCTGGCCAAAAGGTGAGACACAGCACAGTATAAAACCGGAAAGATATAATAATTTCTTAACAATTTCTTGCAATTTTTGTACAAAAATGTTGTGTAAACAAGGCGCTTTGACCCCTTCCATTTGTGTAGTTTCCACAAATAAAAATCGATTAACAATTCAAATTTTAATATTTTCAGGCTAAAACTGCCCTGCTAAACAAATTGACATTTCCAAAATTCTCAAATGAGGATGCATAATAATAAACCTATAATATAATTTTTATTATTAATGCACACAACCTTCCAATAATGAATGAACAATAATATCAGCTCTGAATAGATCGCATTTAAATTTTGAGCCAGTAATACAGTAAACACAGGGAAAATTAAAGGCAAATTAGGAAATCCAGCGGTTCTCAAGTTTTAGTTGATGCAATTCTAGCGCATACGCGCTCCTAATTGGCAATGTACGCTAAGCAATTGATTACCTTACGCATCGACGCCTATCCCATCTGAGTGTACTGTGGGCTTGACCTCTCGTATATTACCATGTGCTCGGTTGGTAACGGGACACAAAATTCGTGTCCTTACTTGAGTTTCAATACATTGACTACATAAAGCATATGTTTTGCTCAACAGATACAATAAAAATGCTGTTTTTAAAGCATTTGTGTGCAATTTATTAGATTTTTGCTTTTTGGGAGCTAAAAGCTATGCAAGAAAAAAATTTTGCATGAAGCGCCGAAAATTATGGGTAGGTATATAAGCTTCATAGAATACTAAAATTTATTCTGACTATTTTTCAGATATGTAGGTACACTCAGTGATTTTCAGTTTTATTTTGGACAACACTTGTAAAAAAATACTCATATTTTTTGGGAGACTAGTCCCTATTCCCCAAAGCTAAGTGACTGGTCTTTAGCTGGTTCAAAAACATTTTTTAATACAGCTTCAAAAAGTTTTTCTGAAAAATTTTTGATCATAATCATTTATCTAGGTAACTATTTTTACAGGTCGTATTTAGGTAGGTACATTTGTGCATTCACAAAGTAAGATAGGCAACAGCCCCTAATGCAAATAGTTTTTGCGCTTATGGCTACAATTGTCAACTTTGTTACTTATGTAGGCCTGTATGGACACTTAATGAAGCCAAGCAAATATTTACTAAATGACATAAGCCTGGTTCAG
Source organism: Mermis nigrescens (assembly GCA_036768485.1). Classification (NCBI taxonomy): domain Eukaryota; kingdom Metazoa; phylum Nematoda; class Enoplea; order Mermithida; family Mermithidae; genus Mermis; species Mermis nigrescens. Next base: position 66,250 of record JAVLUZ010000697.1, read on the forward strand.
CATATAAATGAATTATTCTCGCACACTTCAGTATCAATCTTTGTACATAGGTACCTATGTATCTACCATCAAAATATGCATGTGTTGTTTGATAATTAATCTCTTTGTTGTGTGGTAAGTGTCTTAAATCCAATTATACCCGTGAAGATATAATATTGACAATGTACAAAAGAAACAGTGAGTCAATTATTTTCAGTGATGCATATTATGCATAAGGAATGTATGTATTTGGTCGACTATTTGTACAAAAAATAGCAAAAATTTATCGGACAAGCAAACTCAGACACAAAACAATTTTTAACAAATATGGCTGTTCTCAAAAAATTGTGATAAAAACGCAAACAAAATGCACATTGTGATAAAGAAACAGGGGTGATTGTGCGCCAAAACAGATATTGCTTATTTTCTGCATATTTAAGCCAAATTTTATTCCAAATTGGAAGTATCTAAAATGGGATCGCCTTTTGTAGAATTCAGATGGTTATGCTGACTTTGCAAATCATTCATTTCCTTCATTATGGTGTCCTTGGCCTTCTTTTTGATGTGATTATTTTTATTATCTTGAAGCCCCAGAGAAAAACGGACTGAACAAAAATGGTATCATCAGGTGGCCGCTTTCACTTCATTTTCAGGCTGTTCTGAGAATGCCAGGCTCCATCTATTGTACCCGTGTACCATTGAACTTTTATATTGCCATCTGCTGTAGGTTCACTGGTAGGATTCTACAGATCCAAGGCTCTTTTACATAATTTTGCTTTTCATCTGCAGGGCTAAACTGAGATATATCAGGGTGTACGGCAAGAAGATTGCTAAGCTTAATTTCTTTCTTGGCATCTCCATCAATAATTCTGGACCGTTTCAGACGTCCTTGCCAACCCACAATAATCTGCAATAAAATTATTGAAAGATTAGTATTTTGACATAACAAAAATCTTTTATCGAATTTTTAATAGATTGAAACAGTATATATATATATATATATATATATATATATATATATATATATATATATATATATATATATATATATATATATATATATATATATATATATATATATATATATATATATATATATATATATATATATATATATATATATATATATATATATATATATATATATATATATATATATATATATATATATATATATATATATATATATATATATATATATATATATATATATATATATATATATATATAAATATAAATGCATAGTGCATGCTTTCCAGCGTGAAAATTACACAATCATGCTTCTAACCAGTTTGGACATGTTGATTGGAGTCAAAAATCTACTTGAGACCATGTTCAATGCAGTTGTGCCAGTTTTTTATGATGACCGTTCAAAAGAGGGATTGAGAAGTAATTAAGTAGAATGTTAGCAGCAGCGAAATTAAGCGAGAATCATTTTCTCAAAATCTACAGAATTGTGATGTCAGAAAAAACCATATATGTAGATGATCTTTATTTTTTTCTTGTTTCTGTATAAATCAGTATTGTTTGAAATGATTGTGTCACTAATATTTCACAAAAAAATTACGATAGGTAGTTGGCAATACCCAAATTGTACTAAAAATATTTCCAATGACAAAATGAGTGGTATTGTCATTAATATTTTTAAATATCTATGTGTTTCCGAATACAGGATCTTAACTTTTTAAGCATGAGGACGGAATTACCTACCATAAAACTATCTTTCCATGCAAAATGTCAATTTAATCTTAATTTATGCAAGACGTAGAAATATTTTTTTTGAAAAAGCACCCAACCTCTTTCTGTATCTCGTTATATTTTAAGGGATACTCGGTTACACGGAACACAGCCCCAGCTAATATTTAATATGGATTTGACATATTAGTGTGCATATATATGTACATACCTGAGCATGGAGAGAAATGCCTAATATAAAAATTAAAATACCCAACAATACCCACAGAATTTGGTTTTTGAATTTTTTTGTCTTTTTTAACAATTTTTAAATGCTAATGGATAGAGCTTGATGGGAAACCCTTAAAAGGTTCTTTTTTGCCATAGCACCATTTTTGAGGCCAATATTTGATTTTGAGAAAAATTGCAACCCCCAGAACTCTGGAGCCACCCACCTATGTTTGTATGTCTAGCATAAGTTGAAAAAAAAAACAAAAGTTTTCCGAGCTAATGCACAACTTATTTACATAGATGATCAGCAAAACACCGAAAGTCATTCTTAAAATCTGTATCACTCAGAGATTATTTTTGAAGTCATTTTAAGAATATTTCTGACTCTGTCCTAGACCACTATTTTTTTATCCTGACGTACAAAAGGAAAAACCATGCTTAGTTAAAAATTCTCACGTTTTTGCAAATTTACTCTGAAGTGTGAGATTATTGCAATTTTAGGGCCCAGTATTTATGTGTTCAATGCTGTCACTGCTTTTGTTGCTCCACAGAGACAATATGCCAAGCAGACGGCTTAAGAGCACACCTGGGCATGGGGGAATTGGAGGTATGCACCTCCCAGAAACCAAAAAGCACCCCTCCCCCAAGAAATTAAAATACCCCCTCTAGAATTCAATATTTTAAAGCATTTTCTTCGTTTTTTCGTGCAATTTTTTGATGCCAATTTATAGTGCTTGATGAGAAACATCGAAAAATTGTGTTTTATTGCCATATCACTATTTTTAGGGCCATTTTTGACCTTCAATAAATCTTGCAACCCCTACTCCAGAATTTTCTAGCTGCCCACGTATGCTTTAGAGCGCCCTGAATGTAGCTGGGAATAGAAAGACGTTCTACGACTAAATCATCACTGACTGTACATTAGAAGGACAGTGGATTCTAAGCTTTTAAAGCAGACGGTAGGTATTTATTTTATCACAAACTTGTACGCTTGCAGTCATTTGCTTCCCATGTTAAGCTAATCCAGAATGGCTAAGCAGTCCAAAGCCATTGAGGGGTGCAGCTCCATATTCCTGGGTGTGCGGGAGGAGGGGCTGCAGGGTATGCACCCCCCCTGAGGGCAAAATACCACCAACAAAAAATGGCAAAAGCCCGTACACCCCCACAGAATTTTCAATTTTAGAATTTTTTTGCTTTTTGGGGGTTTTTGATGCCAATCAATAGAGCTCAACGAGAAACCTTCAAAAATGGTGTTTTCAGCCATAGCACAATTTTTTTAAGGCCAATATTTGACTTTGAAAAGAATTTGCGCCCCTCCCCCAGACTCTTGGAGCCGCCCATTTATGGTGCAGCTTCATTTTTAATTTACTCAGAAAATAGAATTCAAGCAAAAAATCTAATTTTTATTACATTCTCACTCCTCTTATCCATACTTCTTACCGTTAGCAACAAATGATGATAAAACCAATATCAAAATGTGTTGGAATAAGAACAAAATCACAAGTAAAATTTTTAATCTTGCTTTTGTCCGTTCTCATTTTACAGCAATTTTCACATTTTGATTTCAAAAAGTAAGTAAAGAGATTACCTACAAACTTTGCTTCCTCAACTGTGCGGTTTTACAAGGAGCTTGAGCCTAACCCCCATTTGTCAAAAAATATTTGGGCGTTTTTGCCTTTTTTAAATGATTTTTTAATTATTTTTATTATGATTTTACAAATATTCCTGCACTTTGGGAGCATGTAGTATTGATGAAGTCCATTTGGCGTCTCTAAAACCTTATTTTTACAATAGAATTAAAGATTATGTGACAGTGCAAGGATTCTCCAGTCCTTACAGATTTTCTCGAATATTTTAAGACGCTCTATGCCAATTTTCAAACTTATTATATGCATTTTTTGAGAAAACCTTATGGAAATTTCAACTTTCTTTGTAGAAAAAATGGTTTAATCTATTAAACAATAGCGTAAAAGCGTATGGGCATGTGAATAGATTCCTACTTAGATCAATTTTTGACACTATTTTGGAAAATTTGAGTTGATTTGGTCTTTTGGGAAATCCCGCATTTTGTCTACATTTGCACATAAAAACAATGCCGTAAATTGGGTATCCACCAGGTGGCCTGATCTCACATAGTCTTGTGAGGTTTCGGGGAGTTTCAAGACCACACATGGGCACAAACGGATTTTTGGGAAATCTGGATACAGCACCTGGGTCAAAAATGACATAAAGCGACACGATTAAAGTATGGGGGATCTATTGTAATCTACATAAAGGTATTATGGATTGTAGGTAGCAGCTTATACTTGTGAAACTCACATAGAAATCAGCGGGAGTTCAGCTACGTTTAAGTTGTCTCTAAATGTGGCGTAGTCTCAAAGTTCTAAGAAGTGCTAAATTTTTTGAAGGTTTAAATTTTTGGCCTCAAAAAATGAGGGCTATAGTGGGAAAACTTTTGTTTCTGAACATTTCTTGTCCAGGCACATAGCTGGCCTCCTGTTTTTTGGGGGGTGCTAAAATTTTGATGTCAGATAAAATCAAGAAATAGTGGTAGATAGATAAAAAATAATGACGTTTTTTGAGCGTTTCTCAAGCAAGCTCATCATAAAGACTCAGTGAAAAATTTCAAAAAATCAAAATTTTAATTTTAATTGTCTCCAAATGGTATGTTTAAACATAGTTTGGCTGTTTGGAAGACAAAAAGTTATGCCAAAAGCAATACATTTGGTGTGAAGCGCCAAAAATTTTGGGTCTATTAGCTCAAAGGTGTGCCAAAATCTATTCTGGATTGATTCTAAGTTAGGCTGTATGAATTTTCAGGTCGTTTCCTTTGGGGGACCCTTTGTGAAAAATATTCGTATTTTTAAAATTTTCCCCTGTCCGCCCCACACCTATGTGCCTGTTTTCAGTCAAGCTCATGTCGATTAGCATCAAAAAACCTGAAAAAAGCAAAAAATTTAGAAAAATTTAGTTCTGGGGTATTGTTGGGTATTTGCCGTTTCTTGTTAGGTATTTTGTCTTCTGAAGAATCCATACCCCAAAACCTCACATGCCCAGGTATGTTTGTCACGTAGCAGTTATGCAAACAACAAGCATAAGAAATTCATTTTAGCCATTTGTCATGAATGATCATTAGTTAAAACTCCTTAAAATTCAGCTCACGGCTAAAAATGTACTGTATTGTGAGACGCGTACACCTACATATGTCAGACAAATAGCCTTTCTGTCTTTTCAATTCTTTGAAATATTTTTCTGATTCTTCTCCATTTCTCTTATATCTCTCTTGAGTATGCAGTATCTGTACATAACTTCATGAAAAAGAATTTTTAGATGCGACTTTCAGCGTTTCATCATTTGCCTATAACTGCAATGTAATAGGAGTCGTCACTAACAAAGATCTGTTTATGCGAGCAAGAAATAGCTCAGGAATGTCTGTCTATCTGACCGGATCAGGATCAAGATCTATTAAATTTTGTCAAAATCTAAAATTATTGTGTGTGACCTTTATTTTTATTGCAATTTGCATTTTGTTCACATTCTGTAAATTTTTGGAAATGAGGTCATGTTCGTTAAGCATTGTTTTGTGTCTGAGTTTCAATCCGATTATTATTATAATTTTTGCTATTTTTTGTACAAATAGTCGACCAAATACATACACATTCCTTATGCATAATATGCGCTACTGAAAATAATCGACTCAACATTTTTTTTGTGCATTGTCAATATTATATCTCCATGGGTATAATTGCATTTTGAGCCACTTACCACACATTAAGAGAGGTTAATTATCAAACAACACATGCATATTTTGGATGGTAGATACATAGGTACCTATGTACAAAGATTGATACTGAAGTGTGGGAGAAATATTCATTTATTGGCTGAACCAGGCTTATAAGTCTATTTAGGAAATATTTGCTCCGCTTCATTAAGTGTCGATACAGGCGTGCATAAGTAACAAAATTGACAATTGTAGCCATAAGCGCAAAAACTATTTGCATTAGGGGCCGTTGCCTATCTTACTCTGTGAATGCACAAACATACCTACCTACATACAGCCAGTAAAAATAGTTACCTAGATAATTGATTTGATCAAAAATTTTCAGAAAAACTTTTTAGAGCTGTATTAACCCTTTATTAATGGCACTTTATGTAGGGTAGTTCATTTAAAATCTCATTCATAGTCTCTGAATTCTTCATCCTCTCAAAAGTCTCTCTGATTTTTTTTGTGACTCTAGCCACAGTAGGACGTGAGAAAAAAAGTGCTCCTGATATTTTCGGGACGGTCGCCAATAAGTTGCCATACTGCAGGACCATCGATCTAAATAAGTGTACATCCCATTTTTGCCATATCATTTTTGTGCCATGGAAAATTTTTGGGATTGACGTTCTCTGCATAGTCTGATGTCGTTCCAAGGCAATTCTCTAGTTTAGATACATACAAGGTACATATAGGTAGGTATAGGTACCTATGTACCCCACTGGACTGTAAAGCAGCTGGTTTACATAGGTAGTATCAGGGACAGATGGGGGGTCGCCCCCCATTGGCCCAAAAATAATACGCAAATTAACTATTTTTGAGCAATATTCTGGGTAAAAATGGGCAATTTTTCCGCCCAAAATACATAAGGGTCCCACCCCCTCCCCTTAGGGGTACCGCCCCTCCCCTTAGGAAAATCCTGGATCCTGCCACTGGGTAGTATGTATGTACGTACAATTCTAAGAGAGAAATTTGAGCAATTTCCTGAAGGTCAATAAGAGGTCATGTGAAGACATCATGAGAAAAAAGAGTTGCTTTTTCATCGCATGTCACTTATGAGCGCGCGTCCCAAAAATGGACTTTATTTTTCGATTTAAATTTCTCAAAGGGTATTAGCCGCATTTTAATCACTGAGATACTGCTAGTCAGTCCTGAATGAGCTCCAGAGCTCGTAAAAATTCCTGACCAGAGAAACAAAAAATAGTGGGACCCGGGATGATCAACGCGGCGGACAAATAATGAGGTTATTTTAATACAGTCAATATTTCAATTTTCACAATTTACTGACATAAAAGAAAATGCACATAAACTCGCAGATCTTAGATAATGCTTTTCAGAATGAACACTTGCACGCTTTATAAGATTCCATTGTTCTTGAGTTATTTTGCAGCAAACTTTGTGGAGGAAAATGGGACGGCGTTAATTAAGGGTTAAAAAATGTTTTTGACTAAGCTAAAGACCAGTCACTTAGCTTTGGGGAATAGGGGACTAGTCTCATAAAAAATATACGAGTATTTTTTTACAAGTGTTGTCCAAAATGAAACTGAAGATTATTGGAGCGTACCTACATATCTGGAAAACTCAGAATGAACTTTAGCATACTATGAAGCTTATATACCTACCCATAATTTTTGGCGCTTCATGCAAAATTTGTTTCTTGCATAGCTTTTGGCTCCCAAAAAGCCCAAATCTAATAAACTGCACACGAACGCTTTAAAAACAGCATTTTTATTATATCTGTTGAGCAAAACACATGCTTTATGTAGTCAATCATATCGTGGGCAACGAAAATTCTGGGGGGTGTAAGATTTTTTTGAAGGTCGAAAAATGGCCTTAAAAATGGTGGTATGGCGATAAAAACACCATTTTTCGACGTTTCTCATCAAGGACTATCCATTGGCATCAAAAAATTGCGAAAAACGAAAAATTTTCCAAAAATTGAATTCTGGGGGTATTTCGATTTCTGGGGGGTATTTTGGTTTCTGGGGGGGGGTGCATACCCCCCAAACCCCACGCTCAGGTGTGGTCAATGTATTGAAACTCGAGTCCAGGACACAAATTTTGTGTCCCATTACCGACCAAGGATGCTGTAAAATACAGAGGTCAAGCCTACAGTACACTCAGATGGATTATGCGTTGACATGTATGGTACTTAATCGCTTAGCACATATTGCCAATGAGAGCGTGTATATGCTAGAATTGCATCAACTAAAACTCGAGAACTGCTGGATTTCCTAATTTGCTTTTTATTTTTTCCTGTGTTAGTACTCGCCATTATGAAAAATCAGTACAGTGATGTGGAAAACGTTATATTTCAAGGCAAGAAAGATCTCAGGCTCGCAAAAACAGTATTTTCCTTTACATTTCTTGTAAATTTTGCTTAGATCAATTGCATTTCCCACTTCGTTGGTTGCAAGATACCTGTGGATAGAAAATGTTAGTGAAATGGGCATTTAATCCACATTTTTGTACAATTTTGATCAGTTTGATGGAACAAGGCGGGTGTCCTCCTCATTTCTTGTACCGGTGAATACTAGTTTGCCTCGGATCAAAACAGCAGAACCGTAGCTTTGGGGTCGTGGAATTTGAGACTTCGGCCTGAGAAGCTCGCTGGTTTAGTCTTAACCATTTCTTCACATTCCAAAATGATTTTATTCAAAATGCAAAGGACATTTCGTGCTAGAGATGCAATTAAATTGCACACCTTCATTTTACTTAAATTAGAGACCAAATAAAAATTTTTGGGGGTTAACCCCTCCTTATATAGACAAACTCCTCCCCCTGTGGAACTTGTTCAAATGTGTTCCATATGTACTTAACCTGATAAATTATGCAAATAGTCATTTGGGAAAGCCAAGTTTACCTCAGCAAAGAAAATTACTAAAATCGCATGGTGAAACACGCTGAAAAGATGAGAGGAAAGACCCTAAATATGAAAACAGGTAATGAATACAAAAATTGTGTTCCTGATAAGGGCTATAAATATGAATTTCCATCTTGGAATTTTATACAGTAAACATGTATCAAGGACAAAAAATCTATAATCATTTATTATTAAACCTGCTTCTGCCTGAACAGCATATCCACCTTTGCCTCAGGCAAGTACTTTTGGTTTAAGCTCAATGTTGAGTACAAACAATGGTTGGTAGAAAATGATGCTGAGGCTTTTAGCAATTCTACCAAACTTGTCAAACCATGTTTAACTATTCGTGATATACCCACTCTAGCTAATCTGTGGCAACATTTCAGCAAGCAAACAAAAAAATTTCAAGCATACTTCCATGAACAGTCAATCAATGAGCATATACTTTGTTATATAATGGTTAAGAATTAATTCTAAAAACAGTAAGCCAAGTGTATATGTCCCAGCGATTCTTCTACTGTATGGAACTGTTGTTCAGGCCAGTAACTACCTATGTGTGTATGAGTCTTACTTTGCCACCAAGTAGCTTAAGCCTCTAACATACCCTAGAAATTTGAGCCCTATTTGACTGCTGGTTCTTGACTAACGCTTCTTAGAAAATTACCTCCGCTTAATAACTGCCTAGGTTATTGCACCCCCTCCCCTGGCCAGGCAGTATTTACCCCTAAAATCTCAACCCAATCCGCCCTCTATTTCTAAAGTTATAGTACTATATGAGAAGGTGTAAAATAAATTGGTATACTGTAGACTGCAAGCTAAAATTCTGTGCATAGCATGCCTTGCCTATACATTCTATCCTGAAAATTTGAGCCCTAACCGACCATTGGTTCTTGAGTTATAGTGCTAAATGAGAAACTGTAAACTAATGCTGGTATACTGTAGATTCTTTCTAAAGTCTTGTAGTAGTTTGCTACTAGAATATTAATCCCACCCCCAAAATTTCAGCCCAATCCGGCTGCTGGTTCTTGAATTATAGCTCTTTCAATCCCCCTGGAAATGTACCCCCTCCACTGGCCCTGGGCCCCCCTCCAAGGACAGGTTAGGGCACACCAAATTTCCCTATGCTACAACACAGCCTATGCTAAAGCATTGCTCCCTGAGCAAGAAAGCCAAGCCCTAACCGCCTATGCTTTAATACAGGCTATGTTATAACATTGCACCCTAGAGAGATACGGTCAATTACTTATAGAAGTTTACATATAAAATTTATACTTGATTGACAACAGTAAGATTTATTTATCAAAGAAAAACTAATTTGTTGTGAAAAACATGAACCCTAATTGACTTTAACTTCACTTATTTGCAAAATACTGATTTAATGGAATTAACTCAAACTAATATAATTTTGATTCTAAAAATCCTAATTTTCTAATAATTTTTCACGACATAATTTATGGAATGTGAGCAACGTCTTGAGCTGTGAGATAAGAGAATGTTGCAATTTCATTATAGGGGAATTCCTTGTATATTGCAACATTGCCTCATTCCTCAAACGGTAGCATAGCCACCACCCCTTAGGAGGCACAACTAGACCCATGCTGCTTGAAACCAGTTATTGGAAACCAAGCGGCGCAGTTGGACCTGTGGTAACTTCTTATACCTGGCCATGAATCTGCAAATGTCATAGCTTCAAGCACAATTCAGGAAAGCATTGAGATTAGCATGAGTAGGTTCCTTGGGCTATGTTTGGAAACCTTCAATCCTGGCAAAGAGTTTATGCAGCTCTGCGCCTGGAGGCAGCAACATATGGTGGATTTTAGTAAAACCGAACTTGGTTCTGTCATCAATGGGTAAGCTAATGATCACAATATACCAGTCAGGTCTGATAACGAGGGTCTTATCAACTGCTTCTTTGAACAGATGGTTGTTGTTTTTGGCACCATAGTTGATTGGGGCTTGGTCTTCCCCGAAGATTTTGAAAAGGTGTCTGGTGCATAAATGCATATGCTGAGCCAGCTTATATAATTCCTCATCAGAAGGGGTAACAATCTGTTCTTTTATCCAATTGATGCATCAAGTCGCAACAGTATAAAACTGCCAGGTCTCAATCTCAGTGTGATCCAGCAAATGATAATTGTGAATGCCAAACCAATAATTTTGCACAGAGCAGATGCATTACAGAATTATCGATCAACAAAAGATGATTTGTATGGTGGAAGATAAACAACCCAGCAAAGTTCCATATGTGTAGATAGCCGAGCTCCTTGGTGCATTCATCAATCTTAACCAGTTGTTTCTCAAGGGTTGGTAGCTTCTTATATTGGTCTGCAAACTCTTGGTATTTACTTTGTGCAAAGCAAATGACCTGGATGGTCATCATACCAATTATGGTGAAATGTGTGTCAGCATTAGTAACCAACTTATCAATTAGATTTGAGATATGGAGCCAACAGCATGTTTTGCCATTGTCAGGCTTAAGTTTTTTAGATTTTCTTTTAGCATTATCAAGATTGGTAGGAGGCAACAATTGTCCAGGTGCACTAAGAATTGTAAGTGCATCTATCAATCTACAAATTGGAATGTGCCCATTAGGGAGATCCGTTAAATAGTCAGCCTCAGTATCAAAAAAGTGCAACAATAGATGATATACTGCAGATATGTCATGATGAACCAATGTAAACAACATGCAATTAATGAGATCAAGAATCGCTTTTGCGACCTTATTATGCCAAACCCTAGTTTCTTCAGGAAACCTGCTAAACTCATTGAAAATTGCTCAAATTTGAATTAGCTAAGTATCCTCTATATTTTCAAAATAACTCGTTAGTTCCTTGATCATTTCCCAGTCAAGAAAAAAAGGCCATACAAATACCTTTAGCCTCAGCATCATTGTAATAACTCCAGGATTAGTGCAATGCAGCATCAGTATTGACATAGAGTTTGGCATTCCTAACGCTTGCCGCATAGCCACCAATACGTTGCAGGGCCTGACTATATATTGCAGTTGGTCAAAGACACAGAGCATATCTGCCTAGAGACTTGCCTTGCCTTGAAATATGTTTGCACTCATTTTGGCAGTATAGTCAGCAAAATTGATTAGAACCCAAGACTACTATTTAGGACTACTATTTGCAACTTTTAAAATAAATTTGAAAATACTTATTTACTGCTTGTTTTAAAACTGTTTAAATGAGAAAAGAAGAGACATGACTGTTTTTTCCACTACTTCTAACTGAATCAGAAAGGTCTAACAAAATCCTTTTACTTTTAAACCAATTCCAAAGATAAATATTGCAATTTTAACTTTATTAACATTCAAGTATCTTTGTTATGTAAAAGCATGTGCAGATATTTCAATTTTGAATGCACAAAGTTCAGAATGCATTATTGATGGGGCCTCTTCACTGCATTGCACTATCTCACAGTCTGCACAACTTTCACTTGTACCTCAAGGACAAGAAAGTTGTTTATTACTTTAAAATGAGGAAAAAGAACCTTTAGGCACCTTATCTTTAGAAGTTCACAACGTTACATTAGATTGTCAAGTAAAAACAAATCTTTTATGCATTTATTTAAAATGGGCGTACAATCTGTAAAAAGATGTTCTATGTTTGGTTCTTGTTCTGGAAACAAATGCGTTGGAGTCAATTTCAACACAAAAATTCCTGAACTTGATCACAGAGTTAGCTGATTACCCGGTTTTACATTTTGCTCAGAGTCTTGTGGATGTGCAGCATGTGGATGCAGTATCTGTGGCTCTGATTGTCTTTTTACCATATTTTTGCATAATCAATCAGTGATAACATCTTTGAACTATTTTCTTGTCCAGTTTTGACTTTTGATGTAAAAGTTAACAAAAGAATTATTTTACAAAATAAATTATTAGAGCATGAGTTTAACCTAAAACCAGGTATACCAAATGGGTGGGAAAATATAAAGATCATTTTACCTTCAATATCACATTCACCTTTACCACTCTCAGGAAACAGGAAAAGAACTACAATGATACAAGCTTCTAATTCAGGTCAACTTGTCACAGGAACTATAGGAGAATTGCAATGCACAAATAGAGAAAAAGCCAAAAATTTTGATTGTTTTTTAGCAAATAACTTATGCACTTGTCAAATACAGGAAATAAGCTTTGTATCACTTCATAAAACGTATATTAGAATCCTTTTTGAAAAACCAGAAAATGCTATACCTATAGACATATATGGAGTCTCAATAATTGGACAAGGAAAAGATATATCAGCAGAATATAACAGCTTGAGCTATTTTGAATTACAGATAACTTTAAACGGCTTTCATTTATTAAGCAAAATTAGTAAAAATAAATGTAGCATTGGATCACAAAATTTTCAAGGGGTGATCACCACACCTGGGCGTGGGGGTTTGGGGGGTATGCAACCCCCCAGAAACCAAAATATCCCCCCCCAGAAATCAAAATACCCCCAGAATTCAATTTTTGAAAATTTTTTTCGTTTTTTTTCGCAATTTTTTGATGCCAATGGATAGTGCTTGATGAGAAACGTCAAAAAATGGTGTTTTTATCGCCATACCACCATTTTTAAGGCCATTTTTTGACCTTCAAAAAAATCTTGCACCCCCCCCCCCCAGAATTTTCTTGCTGCCCACGTATGGTGATCACCATATGTGGGCAGCAAGAAAATTCTGGGGGGGGGTGTGCTAAGATTTTTTTGAAGGATCAAAAAATGGCCTCAAAAATAGTGGTATGGCGATAAAAACACCATTTTTCGACATTTCTCATCAAGCACTATCCATTGGCATCAAAAAATTGCGATTTCGATGAAAAATTTACAAAAATTGAATTCTGGGGGGGTATTTTGATTTCTGGGGGGGGGTATTTTGGTTTCTGGGGGGTGCATACCCCCAAACCCCCCACGCCCAGGTGTGGTGATCACTGTTTAACCGGCACTAAGTTTGATTTTAAATGTACAACAAATTTTGGATAAGCTCTCACTCATGTATAATGTGGATTAAATTATTTTTCGACTATATGTAAAAAAATGGATTATTAAACTCAGTAATATTACATTTAAGCATGCACAAATAAATGAGAGGTGTAAAATTAGTTGTCCAGCTAGAATAATTAAATTTGAAATTTTTCCAGTCGTAATTTTTCTTCACAAAGAAAGGTTACATAACTTCACTAACATAGAAACCCTAAAAAATGTAACATCTGGATTAGATTTGGAATTTATTTTAAATCTATTCTCTAATAATTGGATGAATACTATTTTTTGATATTTGGAATTATTATTTGTATATTTGTATTATTAATTACGCTAAAGTATATTCACTCAATTTTTCATATATTTTTCTTCTCAAATCTTTTCTGTAATATAATTACAAATTACCTAGAAAGTTAATTATCTATTGATTTTTTTTAATACTCTGTATATATGTCAGTGTCAAGCAAAATAGAAGATAAGAAGGACAAGTCACTGGAAATGTCAGACAAGTTGTGAATTGTGATACTACTAATGCAATAACACTAACAGCTGAAAGGTGGTTGAGATTTCATAGAAATCCAACAGATTTGCATGTTTTTGAAGTCTCGACAAAATATGTGTCCATTGATATTGCTTGCAATATCATTGTCAACGATTAATACAAAAAAGGCGTGCTGGCATTGTATTGTATGGCGATTCACAAGATTTAAATAAAATTTGTGAAAATTCAGCTAAAACGGAATGTTGCACTTATTTTTTGCTTTTTTCATAGTGATGGCTCAACAATGACAATTGATGTTGAAAAAATGGGTGGTATCCCAAACAAATTAATGGATTTGTTACTTAATAACAATAATATCTTCATTATATTTTCCACTCTTGTGCCATTAATAAATATAGAAATTTCTCTGATTGAAATTCAAATTAATGTCAATTTATACAAGACTTTGGTTCATATCAATAAACATGCATTACTATATAACATGTTTAAGTCAATAACAGAGATAAGTCTATTCAAAATGGCTAACGGACTTTCCTGCATAAATCCAATTGAAAAATCGCTTAATTAACTTTAAACTGACAGCATGTTTCACTGTTCAGTGTATTCAATAATTACTTTTGACATATACACATTTGTAGAGTGCCATTCAGACAAATTGATATTTAGAACAACTATAAATTTATAAATAATAAATTTAAATTTGTGGACTGATGAATGGAAACAATATATTACGCAGTCAATTCTAAATCAGAAAAATTCCTCAAGTTCAACCAGTACAATAATGAATTCTCAAGCGGTTTGTTTTATCCAGCCAAATAAAATCTACACACCAAATTCCAACATTCATATTGACAAAAATCATACATTTAGCATTTTCAGAATCCTTATTTTTTTCAATTCCGACCATCTAGACCATACGTGGGCAGCAAGAAAATTCTAGAAATGCAAGATTTTGAAAATTGAATTCTGGGTGGGGGTATTTTGATTTCTAGGGAGGGGGTATTTTAGTTTCTCGGGGTGTATACTCCATAAATCTCCCCATGCCCAGGTGTGATCTAGACACGATTGGCATCCCACTTATCAGTCTTGTTCACATTATGTACAAACAAAAAATGTTGAAAATCACTTTCAAATATTGATTAATGAATTCAAGGTAGAATTTAAGGCCAGGTTTTACACATGCAGCAATATAAGTTCGACAAACCAATATGCCTTTTACAAAGAATATTGCCACCGGTTAGACAAAGAATTTGTCCTAGATAGGAATGAAATGTTGGACAAAAAAGCTTGTTTGAAAAAATGGTTGGAAATGCATATTTCAAACAAAAAATTGTTCTTTAAAAATTACCATAACTTAACAAATTCTTTTTGGATTTACATAATATGTTATTTTCTGAAGGGATCTATTCTTTCTTTTCCGTCTGGAATGTTGTGCTTTGCAACAAAAATACAGAATTTCTTTGTCATTTGCGACAGTTTTTCTGCATCAATGAGCAATCAGTTTTACCAAAGGTCAAATGCGCCATTACGTTACATGGCATGATCGTGAAAACAGCTGATTAGTGAATCATGGACCTTATAAAACATTATGTCAATGTTATGTGGCATTATTATAATTAGCTTTACAACTTGAATTATTAGGTCTTTTTTTATAAAATAATTATTAGTACAATTCATAATAAAATATTTAATTAGTAATACTCAATGTATTATAATGGTTTACATAAAAAATTTATACTTAATTGACAAAGGTAAGATTCATTTATTGGAGAAATACTAATTTGTTGTGAAAATCATGAACCCTAATTGACTTTAACCTCACTTATTTACAAAATACTGATTTAATGGAATTAACTCAATCTAGTATAATTTTGATTGTAAAAATCTAAATGTTCTAATAATTTTTCACAACAAGCGGCTCCAGCTCTTGTTTTAGCACCAGCCAAAGCATTTCTTGCTCTTCATGTTGCTCTATTTTCAAGCAACCGCATCTCCTCCATTAATTTCTTCACAGTTAACATTACTGTTAGAGGGCTTAGTGGCACTTTTGAGTCTCCTAAAATGTGTAATGACCATATAGCAGTCTCAGACAGCATTTTTTTGGTTGTCCACATCATTGACCAGAATTCGTGCTTTATTTGGAGAAATTAGGAGCCCGGCCTGTAGGAAAAGATGAGTGCCTGTTTAAATTACATCAGGGAGCACTCAAAATTTTCTTCTTACTTATTGCGCTTTTAAATCAGGCAGATAAATGCCAGGTAGATGTATCTTATGCTTTACATGCCGCTCGGCACAGCATTTGTCCTTGGTCTTGCAGGAACTAATGTACAACCGCCATTACAAAATTCTTTGCCTGCTTGCCATTGAGGCAAAATTTTTGGCAGAGATTAGCTCAAGTCCCATCTGTCAGTCAAGCCTGTTGTGCAATCAATCCATGGATACTGCTAGCAAAATCTCTGCCATCTTTTTGTCTCTATGCTGGTCAAACAGCTGTAGGAATGTGGCCAGTATGGCAGCCTGGATCTGTATCCTATGTATAAGTATAGGACACGTGTATAAGCATAGAACATGTGTATAAGCAAGGACCATGTGTAAAAGTATACCTACTTTGTTTTTCAGGTCGATGGAAGGCGGAGTCAGCCTAAAATGATATAACTAGTGTATTGTCATTTGTGTAGTGTATTTTCTATGTGTGGAAATTGGGTTTTTAAAATTGGTATACCATTTTTGTACACAGCAGGATGCATGTACAAGAGCAATAAAATGGTATACCAATTTTTGTAAGGTACTAATAGGATGGTAGCGCATCTTGAGGCACACTTGCTGTCTTTTGTTGGGTGGCTACAATAGCTGCTCCTGGCTAATTGAATATTTGGATTTCCAAACAAGAATGAAGGCAACTAGAGTATGCTTCAAGTGGCGGACTCTGATTTATGGCCAAAAATACCCCTTGCTATTGTCCTTGACAATTATTCTGAAAAAATCAATGTTGATTCATGAAGAAGATGCAACAAGTTATGTCTTCTGGCTCTGCAATGATTGCAAAATGGTGCCCCAAGCTGCATATCAAAAGGCGTTTTGTACACTTACGGAAGATTAAAATATGATTGCAAACTAAGTGATCTTTTGATTATGTAATGAGTGAGTACAGAATTCTAAGGGAAGGATGAACCAAAACTTTAAAAATTTAGAAAAATATGCTTGAATTTTGAATAATAATTGCTTAATAGTGTTGCAAAATGTTTGAAAACTGAAAAATATAATACCTACCTAAAAACTGTTCATTGTTACTGCTAATCTTTTTTCTAATTGTTACTATATTTTCAAAATGTTAAACAGCTTAAATTTTGAAAATATGCTTAATCCCAAAAGTCGGAGTGGGGGATCAGAAATTGTCTGGCTTTGTGACCAAGTTTAAGTGGGAAATCCTCCCATGCCCTCTATTGCTTGTATGCTTATAACAGCTCAGTCTTGTATTGGTGATGGTTAGTATTCCAAATTCCTTAGGGCTGTTTATGATAATATATATATATATATATATATATATATATATATATATATATATATATATATATATATATATATATATATATATATATATATATATATATATATATATATATATATATATATATATATATATATATATATATTATATATATATATATACGTGGGCGCCATGCTAAAAGGTGATATATCCACTTTTGATTATTTTGGAGATATATGGTGATTTGGTATGCTAGGGGTCTATATTTTGATATGCCAAAAGGTCATATGTCCAAACAAAATATTGCAGTGTTTGTAACCCATGCTATTTTCTGAAGTAAAATTTTGCCATGCCAAAAGGTGAAACATGGATGTATCACCTTTTTCCATGTTCATTTGTGGCGAATGTTTGCCATTGTATATATTATTGCAAAACGTTGTATATCCATCTTTTTTGAATAAAGTTTTGTCTTTTGACTTGGCACTTAATTCTAGCTGGTTTTTCACCTAAGCCTTACTTATGCAATTTATAATGTTTCCTCACTGAGAGGGCAGGTTTAAAGGGTAGAAGACATGGATGGGCACTTACCTGATTCGGAGTCCTAATGGGGCAAATTGCAAAACAAGCACAAAAAACTCAATTCTTGTGTCAATCAATTTCTGGGGTTGGCCAGATTCTTGGGGTCCAGAATTCCCACGCCCATGCATGATGGAAGTGGTCAAGTCTTCCAACTCTTATTTGATTCCAACAGTTTTCGAGCTGTATATAGGGTAGATTTTTGAATTTTTCATAATAAAATTCTAGGAGCAAATTTTTAGGCAAGAAATATAAAAAAATTATTTGCTTTGCATTCACTATTTCATTTCTAAGAATTTTGGGGTGTTTTGGATGAATAATATTGTTTTTTAGCAAAATCATTCGAAAATATTATTTTTTTTTAAATTCAACAATTTTGCTTTGTTCTATAAAATGAGAAAATGTTTTAAAAAGCTATTATTTGAGCAAGGCAGCAATTTGGGGTTATTTGAACATAATTCAGAAAAGTAATTGATTCTACCGCATTTATGATAATACTTGATTTACCACTATCTAGCCTCATAAGCCATTACTCAAGTTTTATTAGAAAGTAGATGGCTCGCAAGACTGCTGTTGAACTTATTCATTCCATATCCAGTGATGACGACCTGTTGAGTTTAATTACCATCAAGAGAAAAAAGGTGACCCTCCGTGTTTGCTCCCCCAGAAGAAGGTGCAAAGGAAAGAATTGAAGCTGTTCCTGACTTTGTCCCTTCATCAGCTGAAGAGTCTTCAGAATCTGAGACATCAGACAAGGCTGAAGCAAGTGCTCCACTAGCACGCTGGAAGTGTGCAAAGCCAGATATGTGGAACAAGAACAAAACAAAAAGATGATCTAAGGGGTTGGACTTTCAGAGTGAAAAAGATGCTAATATACCAGCCCACAAAGTTTTGCCTGCCAGTTGTGCTCATAGAGAAGGCTCAATGTACAAGTGTGGTCTGTTTACTGAACAGGATAGGCCAAGTTGTTTTGAGGCTTACTGGTCAAAGGGAACTGACTACATTGCAAAGAAGAATATCTTTTTGCAGTACAGCACGAAAGAAGAAGTGAAGCATCAAAGAATTGTAGCAGAAAATGCACTGATTCAACGCAGTGACCACTATTTTTTGCCTCTGAACAATGAAAAAAGTGCATCTGTGAAAATTTATTCAAAGAGACTCTGTCAGTCTCTTACAAGCCAATTCACAATGCTCATAAAAAGAAGTCAGCTGCCAACCAATTTGAAGGGAGAGATGAACAAGGCGGTCATGAACCGGCCAATAAGTTGAAAGAAGCTGAATTGAGGCAGATTAAAGATAACATCAAAAGCTTCCCTTGTGTAAAATCACATTACCAAAGGAAGGATTCAAAGAAGAAGTACTTAGATGCGAGCCTTAACATCCGAAAAATGTACAAATTGTACTCTTCAATTGCCAAAAGTAGTGGTACTAGTGTTGCTAGTTTCCAAAAGTACCAACAAGTTTTTTGCACAGCATACAATTTGGCCTTTTTTCACCCACAAAAGGACCAGTGTGGAAAATGCTCAGCCTTCGCCAGTAGCACCAAACATAACGCAACTTCTGCAGAAATGAAGCTCGATTATGAAGCACATTTGAGCAGGAAAGAATTTGCAGAAATGTGATGAAACTTGACATTTAAAGTTGCATTTCTGATTCAAGCATAGTGGTAGCCACCATGGACCTGCAATCTGTTCTTCAGATTCCTCAGAGTAAAGAAAGTGCCTTTTACTACAAGAGGAAGCCATGTGTGTACAACCTCAGGTTCTTTTGCAAACGACTAAGGAAGCTATTTGTTTTGTCTGGCCCGAAACTGAAGGTAAACGTGGAAGTTCTGAGATTGGTACTGGTCTATATCTTTTCTTTCAAGAGATGATAAAGCAGGGAAAGACAAAGATAAAGCAGAATCGCAACAAGTTTATTTCTGCATTACTGTGCTGGGTTGCTGGTAATCTGCCAATTGAGTTCGTGGAGCAGAAACTTGTAAACTGCTGCAGTGATCATTACTATAATTTAATATTCACCTTATATGTTCCTTTGCAAAAGCATAAAGTTCGCCATGGCAAAAGGTGATACATCCAATTAATTAGCATATTCTTTAAACAACATGGGCACAATAAATCATTCTAACTTTATTTTTTTCAACAGTTCATGCATAGTATCTTAACAAAAAACTAGAATTTGTAGGTCATATTCTGATTTTTACTGGCAATTTTGACTTTGATCGCAATTTTCGGAAAAAAATTCCTCCAATGGATTTCCTATAGCAGTGGCTAAAGAGGAGGTCAAGTGCTCATCAATTAAGTCAATGTACAAAGAGGCTGTATATTTTGGGCAAGAAGGAACAAAAACTAAATCACCAACACCTTGAGTGCCAAATGAACCCCAGATCATCATGTCACCTCCTCCAACGTGTTTGACACTGCTGACAATACAGTCAACGTTAGACTTTTTGCCTGAACATCTGCGGACAAAAACCCTCAATTTGGGAGTAAAATAATCGAATTTTGACTCATCAAAAAATAAAACTTTTGACCAGTCAAGAAATGTACAATGTGCAACAGTTCAAGTATAATTAAGACGCTTCTTTCTATTAATTTTGCTCACAAAAGGCTTTTTTACGGCAATTCTAGCAAAAAGTCCAATACGGCAGAGGTGCCAGCTAATTGTCTGCCTTGACACACATGGTCCACCACCAATAGAAAATTCAGCTTGCATGTAAGAAACAGTCAATTGTCTATTTTTCAAGGAAGCTCGCTTTAAATTGCTTAAATCTCAAGTGGACAATTTGGAGGGTCACCCGGACCAAGGAAGATCAGTAAACGCATCAAAAATATCATGTTTCAAAAGTGCATTTTGAACGGCATGCTGACTTATATTTAGATGTCCTGCAATTACTATTTGCAATAGTTTGGCATCGTTTAACATAGAGACAATTTTCAATCAAATGACTGGCAAAAAAGACTGAGATTTGCCCATGATAAGTCAACAGGCAGTGAACAGAATTGAAGACAACTGAAGTTTTTGGAATCAGCGGAAAAAAATGACTTAGAAAATTTTGTAATGTGAAAGTCAGTTCATTTTAACTTTAAACCTAAAAGCGCACTTGTGACTCGGTTAAGACCATTTTTTGACTTTTAAAATTTTTTAATCCCCTCCAGAAATTTTTTCACCCCCCAGAATTTTGGTGCTGCCCACCTATGGTTACAACCTCACTGTCATCAATGGCTGGCTAATGTACAGGAAGCACTGTGAACAGTCTAAGATCAGTGCCAAAAACGTTCTTATGCTAGTCAATTTTCAAGTTAAAGTTGTGGATGGTCTGCTACATGCAGCTCCGCTTGTTTGCCAGAGAGGTTGCCCCTCATTAACCTCTGATGGGACACCCCCCACAAAGCGAGATCAAAAACCTGATCACATCAATTTCTCAAAACACTGTTCAATTTGATAATATTGGACACTGGCCCAAGTACAGTGAAGACCAAAGGCGTTGATGTTTCTGCTTCAGAAATGTAGCTCAAAAGCCTGGTCACACTTACATAAAATGCTCAAAATGTGACCTGTGCCTCTGCTAGATCAACGATCAAAACTGTTCCCCAGATTTTCATAATGTGTCATGATTTTTTGTTTACTTTTACTTGTATGTGTACTGCAATGAAAAATTTCTCTGCAGAGATTATAGACATTCTATCTTCCCATTGATGTTCTGGATCATCAAATCACCCCCAAGTCACCAATCATGCTAGAATGACATGCACACTTACATTATGCTTATAATGTGTTTGAGAAGTGAGAAAAATGAGCTAAATTTTTTATACAAACGAATTTTATAATTTGGGAAAGAAAGGGTTAATCAGCATAATTGAAGATTTCATGTGTATCATTGTTTTTAAGAATTATAAAATCATACATAAATATGAAACTCAAACTTTAGTTAAGTGGGTAAAAAATGATAAGAAAGTCAAAGTCACTTTTGATTCTTATGTTCTTAAAACTTGCACTTAAAACTTGTTATTATTCATAGACTATTTCTAATAATTTTACGTGTTATAATTACATCTGATGGCATAGTAAACTTAGGCAAAATATTTGGAGCATATTTTTATAAAGTTCCTAGGAATATTATAATGTGAGTCACAATCCTACAATGCATTTGACTGCTTAGACAGAAAATAAGCTCTCAGCCTTTTTGGACTTTTGCAAACAAAATTGCAATGTAGTTGTTATCCAGCAATTCAAACCAGGATTAAACATTTACATTGTATGAAATACAGCAACGAAGGACAAATGCAAGTGTGCACTGACTCATTTGACTTTTTGGCTGGGGCAAATCTTTTGTATGTAGACTGCACCTCACTTTTGCTTGCATGACTTCTTTATTGCAAATCTGTGCTCTTATAACAAACATTCTTGCTCAAAAAGGTTATGTGCTTTTCTTCTTTTGCTAATAGTAAATAATTTTGTAAAAATTAAGCAATATTGTTGTAAACTTTGCACACCCTTTCGTGAACATTTGAAAGGCATTGTGTGGGCAAGCATTTTCAAAGGCTTTTGATATATAATAATTAAGTTCACAAAAGTTGAAAATTTTCTATTTGCTAAATTTTGTATGAGCTTACAATTTATCTATTATGAATATAAAGCAATGTAAATAACATTATTGTATATTGTTAAAGGCAGCCAGGCACTAAAAATAGGACACCATTTTTTGGTATGCTATGTTATTGTCATTTAGTTTAGCTTATAGAAATGATTGGATCACAATAAGAAATTTGTTGTGCTCTTCACAATGTGTAAATGCATGAAAAACAAATAAAATTAAAAGCAAGTGAAGGATAAATATAAAAGATGTTCCTACTTATGTAATTGTATGTATTGCTTGACTGAAAAGTTGATATAAATAAAGAAAAGTATCAAAAATTAGGAAAAATTGTAAATTTCAACATCCTATGCAGTTGTCAAAATCTCTCAAGTACATCATGCTTAGCATTCAGAAGCATTGTTTATTATTTCAATAAAATTTTTAAATTTTAGAATTTTTAAATAAGTTGTTAGAATTCTTTATATTTAATGCAGATTAATATAAAAGAAGAAATTGCACAATAAATCTTATAATTATTTTAAGTGTAACATGAAACATTTTTCAGTTTAGAATGCCAGAAACAAGAATACATTCAATGCTATAGTCCAAAATATATCATTAGAAAGAACATTCAATCTTCTGTCTATTTACAGAAAAAAATTATAACTATCCTGAAGCAGTAAAAAATTATAAATCTTTATTTGTAAAAAGCGCATTTCTTTCATTACAGTAAATAAAATGGCAGACATATTAAACTTTTTCTACTCATCCAAATCAAAGGAAGCCCGTTCTCTGCTCTTTTTAAAATGCACTTAATTGTTGAGTTATGTAAAGTATCAGACAGCTACAGCTTAAAGCATTGTTTTTCCAACATAGCTGCCCTCTGACCCAAATTTGTATTGAGCAAACCAGGTGAATGAGCAAATCTAGCTTAATTGCTTTTAGTGCACAGAAAGCCCATCTAAAGACACAACTATTTTGCTACTATTGGGCTTCTCACCTACAATACAGGGCAAATTAATGCCTGAGCCTATTTTTGCTTTTTTTAGAGGTGACAAGTAAGAGTAAAAAAAATTTCAATTTTTCTTGACAAAATAGTTACACCCCAAAATTTTCTATCTAAAAGACTTTCTTTTTTCTCAATTGAGCAAGGGTTCCTGTCATTTGCTCAACAAACCGAAAAAGTATGAAACACTTTTTTGAGTGATTATCATTCGCTTTGCCTTCATAGGCTTACACTAAGCTCATTACTGTAGCATTGGACCTGAAAGTACATTCCGCTGAAAGCACTTTGATTGCTGATTCCGAAATGCACATTATCATGTTGTATTATTGTTTAAATCAATTATAGTGGGCCATCAAATGCTAATTTTCCCATTTATAATGAAAACAATGTGATCCCAATAGCCATCAGAATCTAGTGTTTTGAAATCATTATATTTATTTCACCACAAGTCAACAAAATGCACTAATGCATTTGTGTAACACAGCTCAAGCATATGACACAACATTTTATCAGCTAAATTACATATATGAATTCCGCTGGATTGCTTTGGAGCACTAAGCACTATCAAAAGTTTTTGCGAATTGAAAAAAGCATTGTTACCAACTCAGATGATATTTGAAATGATTATAGTACTTTTGACAGAGACACCAAAAGCTGTGCTGAAGAACTTATGTCTAACATCTAAAATTCACAGTTTCTAACTACAGTCATTTTCCTCATTGATGCTTAAGAGCAAATCGAGATGTCTTCCAAAAGATTTTAAGAAAGTCTTGATTATTCAGTTGGAAAAAAGCAGAACAGAAAGCTTGTATGCATTCTGTTGAATCCATGGAAAATCAAGATGGACCAGTTATGAAAAGCTTCCTTCTGGTGCCTAAGTGCTTCAAATACGAAGATTTTGGAACATGCAATGGAAAAGACCTGAATAATCCAAGCATTTGTATGAAGTATAAGTAAACTGTTCTTAAAATTGGGAAACATTTGAAACTTTTTCCTATCATTGTCAAATTATGTGTGAAATTTAATGATATTGTCACAGATCACAGAAAAACTCTGCTCATATTTCCCAAAAGGTACTTTGAAAATCTTTTATACTCTAGATTTTTCAAATATTACTGTTGATAAGTGTTTAGCATAACACTATGGTCATGATGAGATATTCAAATTTGGCACTATGTTTAGCCATTTGAATATATTGAACACTGTAAAGAATGGTTGGAACTGATCTTTGCACTAGCAGACATGTCTCAGAAAGTATATGAATTGAAGTCACTTGATAATGTGGTAATTTTTCCCTAGTGCGCTTCTCACTCAAAATTTCCTACCCTGGATCAACAGAAACAATATTTTTTGTGGAGGCTTCATCAAACATACCAATTTGTTCTACAAATGCTGAGTGAATTCTCCATCACAACTATATAAGAACCAACCTGCACTCGAGTTTGGCACACAACACATTGACGGACATCATGTGCATCAAGCTCAATGGACCAACAATTCAGAAATTTGATGCAAGGAAGTATACAATCAATTGGATAAAAGAAGGTAGAATAATATTCTATAAAGCATAGATTTGAGAGTTATCCTCAAATTTTGGTGTGAATAAAAATAAATTATAAAATTTTCATAAGACACTGTTTTCCTCATGTCCCTGCATTGCTCAAGAGTTTTTTGCAAATGCCTTTTATTTAGTCCTGGAAGTTTGCCATCTATGTTGGCTGTCATTGAATGGGTTATTTAGTCAATTTTGTTCCAAAAGACCTATTTCTGCACACCATCAAAAAATTTCAAGTAGATAAACACATCTCTGTAGGCACATGTCACATTTGATATTAAATATATTATATACTTGTACTCTTAGGTAACTTTAGAAGTGATGACACTAGAAAACAGGGCAAGCAATGAAGCCCTGATGATGACAGCAATATAATAAGAAACAAATATTTGGATGAAAGCAAGCTTTTTGAAAGGTGATCCCAAATATGCATACTAATCATTCTATAAATGGAGTAATAATAGCTGGACACACTGCTTTCATTAATTCGATACAATAGAAACAGTCATTTTACACACTTGATAGAAACAGTCTGAAAATATTTTTACACAGATGAAAAGCATTTTTTAGCAAATTATTTGAAGAGATAAGTAGTTGGGAAATAGTTTGGGGATATGGTTCAGATTCAATAATTTCTATGTAACCAGTCTTCTTGCAGTTAGGATCACTTGCCATTACTTTTGGAGGTGACTCAACATTAATCATTCTAGCCTGAAGATCAATACATTTTGCAAGATGTTGGTACATGTCATGTTGCAGGACAATTTACATCTCAAATTTTATTGTTTTATTTTAAGCCATACAACATATTAATTCTGTACAAGATGCCGTTAGTATGCTGCCTGCCATGATTTCATTAGATATTAATGTTTATCATTTTCTTTGCATATATGAGTATTACAGTTGTTTGTGCTAGTTGATAATACTTTTAACCTGCCGAGTTTTAGTTTTACTGATTGATTGTGAAAATTATCATGTACACATTCATTTATATAGCAGCATGAAGTCACTGACATACATGTGCAGTGCCAGAATTTATGGGATACAGGGTATAGAAGGGAAATTCTGCAGCCAAAAATTGTAAAATAGTATATTTAGCAATTTTTAGGACTATCCATCATTATTTGCTTTCCAGGATGCTTGGTTGGTTGGTCCTTTTAGTTGACGGCTTAAGTGGTTGCTTGATTGGCAATTTAGTTGATTGGTTAGTCACTTGGTTGGTTGGTTGGCCATTTAGTTGGTTGGTTGGTTAATTGCTTAATTGGTAGGTTATTTCTTTGTTTTTTCTGCATTATTTTATTGCCAATGGATAGTGCTTGATGAGAAACGTTGAAAAATGGCGTTTTTAATGCATGACCATCAACATTTTGAAGGTCATTTTTGAGCTTTGAGAAAAATCTTGCTCATTTCCCGCTCCTCCGAGAGCTTTGGTGCTGCCCACCTATGGTGGATACCTTGATCCCCCTATGCCCACTTGTGACTAGGACTTCCACCTAAAATTTCAAGCCTATATGTATAAGATATATGCTGACAAAAACCGCAAAACTAATTTCTGAAGTAAGAAAGTACTCTATTTTTCACTGATTTTTGAAGCATTTTTTATGCACACAAGTGAACAGCCACATATTGCTCTTTGTTCCATGTTGAAATAAAGATTTCAACAACCCTTGTGGATAGAAGAAAACTTTTACATAAGAAAAATTCTCAAGCATACACACTAAATTCATTGTATCTGGCCTTTTGCTGATTATACACCAGCAATCTAATGAATACGCTAAACATTCCCTTGGCACTGTTTGAATCACACAGAAGAAACAAGTTACAGTTGTCAGAAGCAGTCAAGGATGTTGCAACATGATCAGAGAAACCATAATCATCAGAGATATCATTTATCCATTCTTTTTCATCCTTATTGAAATGGAATTCTTCTTGCAATAATTAAATTAGGCCAGCATTTGAGAAAGTGATTTAGATTAATTTCTAAAGACAAATAACATCTTCATGTGGATCCTGCTATCTAAATTGACATTGGGAATATTCCCAGCACAGAGCAGATGATAACTAAGCTCTGCCAATTTTCCGCAAAGGATTTCTCTAAAGAAGGGCAACAAGCCTCCTAATACCCAGGATTCATCCTCACTAATTAAAATTGGGTGAGCAAACATTTTTGAGAGACTTAAATAAAACTTATGGCAGCAAAGATAAGCATTGTATTTAGGAATGTGATGATCCGGGCTCCCTAAATGATGAAAATATCCCAAATCAGCTTAATAAAATAATTAATTGAATCATTATTCTTCAGCACAATAGAAAAGGCTGAGAATATTTAAAGATCTGTAGAATATCCCTTTAGCAGATTTTGTTCTGCGCATAAAAAATATTGTTTGCTTGAATATGAAATATTACCTTACATTATTTCAACAGATCAAAGTTTTTCAGCATTAACTTTAAGCAAATATCAAGTGTAAGGAACACTAACGCTCAGATTTGGAAGTAAAATAAATTTGTAGTATGAACTACATTTTAACAACAAATGATTAGTGCAAACTTCACACAACTACTAGGTGTAGAAAAAACTAACAGTCCGATTCTCAATTCTGATTTTACGTAGAACAGTTTGAAAAAATTAAGCTTCCGCAAGGCTCTAGAACAAGAGTTAATAAGCAGTGTAAACTTTACACAACCACAGAGTTTAAGGAAAATTTCAGTCGGGTTTGTCTCCACAATGGCCCAAGGACAAATAAATATCAGATGTGTAAACGTAGACTCAAGCTACATTCACTTTGCTTACTTAAGCCACATCTCATGCTTATGCGCTCACACGGGGGTTGCCCTTTTTGAGGAGGTCAATCACCAGCCGGCAATTTGGGGTTTTAAGCAACCCGGCCCATTCAAGGTAGCCCGGCCCTCTACACACGCACCTAGTGAAACTTACTTACTTAACCCCCTTAAGATTAAGTACCTAATTAGAGTAAGTTCCCCGGAAAACTAATTGAGGGCTCAAAAAGATTATTATTTAACTTGTTTTGGACCACATT
This sequence comes from Mermis nigrescens, assembly GCA_036768485.1. Lineage (NCBI taxonomy): Eukaryota > Metazoa > Nematoda > Enoplea > Mermithida > Mermithidae > Mermis > Mermis nigrescens. Next base: position 94,473 of record JAVLUZ010000697.1, read on the forward strand.
CTGTGTGCTTGAAAATATTAAGGTAGCACAAGGACAGAATTCAACAGCACGAAAATTCAACCGAGCCCAGCATTGTGAATTAAATAATAATTTTTACAATATCAATATTTTTTGGACAAAAAAATTATCAAGCAAATAAAAAGCGACAGCATGGAGGATACATGCTGCCGACTATAGGTGGGCAGCACCAAAATTCTGGGAGGGGGTGAAAAAATTTCTGATGGGGTGAAAAAATTTTTAAAGGTCAAAAAATGGTCTTAAAAGTGGTCGTATGGCAAAAAAAACACCATTTTTCGACGTTTTTCATCAAGCTCTATCCAATGGCATCAAAAAATTGCTAAAAAAGCAAAAAAAAATTTTCTGGGGGTATTTTGATTATTTTGATTTCTGGGGGGTATTTCAACTTCTGGGTAGTGCATACCCCCCCCCCAAAACCCCCCACGCCCATATGTGCTGCCGACCATCATATTACAATAATCGGATAAAATCAAACAAAGTAATTTAACAAGGGCACAAAGCCCTGCCAAGGGCATACAACTGATGCCAATAGGCACAAATACAAATGATTAAGAACAAAGCATATGGCAAAAAGAAGTGTGCACACTATGCAGGAAAGCAAACAGACGAATTCTGCAGCCTAGCAGATAAAAAGGCACGTACGGAGTCTGCTCACGTATAGCAACAAAAAGAAAAAAGATACACTCAGCGCAGAAGCTGTGCGGAGAAGCTCAGGCTAAAAAACTAATTGTGAAATGTAAAATCTTAAAGTACCGTCAAAACTGTGCTTGCACGCAGTTTTAACTGATGCAGAAAAAGAGGCGTAACAACACAAACCATTAGATATGAAAAGGATCTATGAATACGACAATAGGCCTATGGGCAAAAGCTTACGGTAAAGGTATGTACAAACGAGACAGGCACAAATATGAGCAGGCCTGTAGGGAGGGGGGTAGGGGGCATTCCCCCCACCAAAACACAAAATTTTTTTAAAAACACCAAAGGGGGAGTAAGGGGAAAAAGTAGAATTATGGGCAATAGTCATTATTTCTTAAAAATCACAAATTTTATTACAGGATATGACATGTCTGATTAGAACAGCCAAAGACCAACCTCACAAGGCCCATCCATCTATCATTTCTTGTACAAACTTCATCTAATAGTATGTGCGCTAGATTTGTCCTTTTCCTGTTGGTATTTCAGGACGCCGTTTTTGGGAGAAAAACACGTCACTAATGCGATTTCTTTTTCCAGAACTATAATCATCAATATGAGGAAAATTACCACATTTCTCCCATCACAACCAAAGAGCACGTCAAGGAGAAGTTTCGTTGAATACGGATAACTCAACTGACATTACTATTCCACTACAGCAACAATCGTCGGCAGATTGAGCAAATGTGAGTTTTGGTGAAATTGTTGGAAAAATCCGAACCAAAGACGTATGCAAGGGGTTCAAGAGGGTCATGCCCTCAGACGAGTAATCATGCTTCTTATTTTTGCTGAAATTCTTCCAAGAGCGTAAAGAGGGTCTGGCTCCTTCCAGCGAAAAATCTTGCATACGCTCTATATTTGGAGTCAATTAAGAATATTTCTAGGTTGTATTTTGTAGCAAAAATTCAAATCTAATTCACTAGATATGTTGTTTCAGATTTCCAAATCTAGGCATAGAAGATAGCATTTCTATGTAGAAATTTTCAACTGCATTTTTATAGTATCAGTGTTCAGCATGGCTTTGTATTTATGTCAATTTCAGCAGCCAATTGTCGTCAATAGCGAACAATGAAGACGTGGAGTGTACACAAGGCGGTTGGCCAGAGGCATACTCAAAACCAGTGCCTCTTCCCGCGAGCCTCAGCCTCCTATGTTGAAGTATGATACCAGTTACTTGTACATGAACAAAAAGCCAATGACACCCATATGCCTATATGTGCAGCCATCATGATTCAGATAATTCGGATCAAATCAAACAAAGTAATTTAACAAGGGCACGAATACCCTGAAAGCATACAACTGATGCCAATTGGCACAATGCAAATGATTAAGAGACAAACATATGGCAAAAAATTGTACACTGTCAGGAAAGCAAACAGACGAGTTCTGCAGCCAAGCAGATAAAAAGGCATCACTGGAGTCGCTCACGTATGGCAACAAAAAGAAAAAAGATACGCTCAGCGCAGAAGCTGGCAGGAGAGGCTCTCAGGCTCAAAAACTAACGGAAATGTAAAATCTTAGGCTACCGTCAGACTGTGCTTGCAGCAGTTTTAAGCAGATGCGAGAAGAAGAGGCGAACTAACACAATGACATAGATGAAAGGGATCTATGAGATAGACAATACTGGCCTCTGGGCAAAAGCTTCGGTAGGTCATTACAAACGAGACAGGCACAATGTGTGTATGACCTCTTAGGAGAGTGCAGAGGACGCCTCCACCAAACCAAATTTTTTCTTTTAAACTAAAGAGGGAGATGGGAAAAATAAAGATTTTGGACAATGTGATTTAGTTCTTCAAAAATCACAGATTTTATTACAGGATTATGATGTGTCTAGTTGAAGCAACCAAAGACCAACCTCTTTAAGCTATCCATCGATATTTCTTGTACAAACTATCTAATGTGTTGCATTTTCAGTTTGTCTTTTTTCCTGTGGTCTTTCAGGACGTGTATTTTGGAGAAAACACTCACTCTGTTGCTTGTTTTCAGAACTTATAATCTATTAATATGAAGAAAATTACTAATTTCTTCCAGTCACAACTACAAAGGCTTGCGTCAAGGGAAATTTCATCAAATACCTGGATAACTCGACTGACATTACTGTTCTGCCACTTGCAAAATCGTCGGCAGTTGAGCAAATGTGAGTTTGGTGAGAGTATGGAAGAATCCGAACCAAAGGCGTACGCAGGAGGTTAAGAGGGTCATGCCCTCAGACAGTAATCATGTTTCTTATTTTTGCTGAATTTCTTCCAAGAGCGTAAAGAGGTCTGAACTCCTTCCAGCAAAAGTCTTGCATATGCTTATGTTGAGTTAATTAAGATTTTTGCTAGTTTATTTTGTAGCAAAAATTCAAATCTATCCACTAGATATGTTGTTTCAGATTTCCAAATCTAGGCGCAGAAGATAGCATTTCTGTGAAAATTTTCAACTGCATTTTATCGTATCAGTGTTCAGCATGGCTTTGTGTTTATATCAATTTCAGCAATCAATTGTCAACTAGCACAATGAGAACGTAGAGTCATACACAAGGTGGTTGGGCTGAGGCATACTAAATTATTGCCTCACTCCTGCGAGCCTCACGCCGCCTCCCATGTCGAGTATGATATAGTTAGCTTGCAGTGAACAAAAACTGACCAATGACAAAAAGTTCAATTTCCATTCAAACATTTATCAAGCCATAGCAGGTTACAAGTTTACCGGTCTTGCAGGCTGAACGTGATCCAAAAAGTTTATCCAAGTTGGCTCAACAGGACAAATTAGTATGGCTGAGTTCCTTCGTCGGATTCATTGGTTTTGTCAAAGCGTGCGTCCTATTTGAGCTAGCAGTTAGGAGAGACCGAGCAGTCAATGCGTTGGCCATTTGTTCAGGGCCATATCGTCTGTTTTAGAACTTCCTGGTAATTAATCTCTAAATGTTTGCTATGAATCACTTGCAGTGGTGGTGGTGAGTATAGCAGCACTGATGTTGCAGCTAGATCAAAGTTAAAGACCGAATATGCATGTTGCGCACACATTCTCTGAGTGAGGAGGCGGTACACGTACCACGCCTCAGGGTGTAGCTTAACCAGATAGTGGGGAATAAAAAACAGAAAATGTTAAAATTTTGGGCGCTAAAAATTGGTATAAAGTCTTTGACTCGGAAGAAATCATTTGTCTTTTTTGCTGACGTAAGTAATTTTAAAATCTTAAGCAACCTTGGTGATAGGAGATTAAAGTAAGCAGGCACCTTCTATTCAAAAATTTTGGACTTTGTTAAACAGTAATATATTTTATGATTGAAATTTATCCCTTTTCCTTTCTTCCTATGGTTACTTTATTGCATTTTAATTAATCTTCTAGCACTGAATACGCCTTTACACTAGCATTCCTGAATATGACGACCTCTTATAACGCTGTTTACTATACATTGCTATATTTATTAGCATGAATAAATGTCATCACTGTTATGGATAAATAGCCTATTTAAATATGATTTTATTCAGGAAAATTGGAAGAATCGCAGCATGTCAGCGTACCACAAATTCTGCGTTGAGGCCTGCAAATGCTTTGTTCAAATTACTCAAAAGGTACTATGAATGGTTCCCCAAGGTCGAAAGTTCAGGGGGTGAAATCCCAAAATTGTGGACACTAACTTTGGAGTTAATCCCATTCTGACTAGTTTCGTCACTCTTGTAAGTAAAAAATATAAGAATTCATCAAAAATTTTGACTTTTCAGATCATTTCAAGTTCATTCTAGGTGTTTTATGGGTAAACAAAACAGAAATGTATTCGCCAAAAAATTTTAATATCTTCGCTGCTTTTGTACTGAAAATCTATCATGCGGAAAATGTTTGATGAGCTCAAAATCGGTCCGACAGTGATTCAAGTCTTGGCCTGAGGTGAGGAAATACCCCCTCTCACCCCCTATGGGAATGTGTAGTACTATGGTTTCATTAATGTATTTATAGATGATATAAAAAATGCTAATAAAAGATGGGGAGTGAAAATGTTATCTATTAGACAGAAGTAAAATTGGAGTGGTGAAAAGTGAACGGTTCAGAAATTTTGATTTTCCTTGTGTAGCAATGACACACGTTTGGAATGCACTCGCTTACAAGAATTTTATCGACTTTTTCAATAATAATAGAAAGTTGACTTATGGAATTTTTCAACTTATCCCATGTTAAAAGCTTATTAATCTTCAAAGGACAAACATTATCCAAGCCTATGGATAAAACCTATAAAAAGCGGTCAAAAAAATCGCCGAATGATGAGAAGTAAGTTTTCAATATATTTATAATTCACTTGGTAATCTACAAAGTATTATAATGAAAAGCTAATTTTGCTGAAAATAGCTGGCCGTCCTATTTTGGGAGCGGGCCAACACCGGTTCTGGGGGACCAAGCCCAAAAAGGCTAAAAATAGCACAAAATAACGTTTAAAGTCATATTTTTCTGATTTTTCTGCAATTTGGGGGTCCGGACCACACCTGGGCGTGGAGGGTTTGGGGGGTATGCACTCCCCAGAAATAAAAATACCCCCCTCCCCAGAAATCCAAAATACCTCCCTCAGAAATTCGATTTTTAAAAATTTTTTTCGTTTTTCTCGAATTTTTGATACCAATGGATGAGTGTTTGATGAGAAACGTCGAAAAATGGTGTTTTTATTGCCATACCTCCATTTTTAAGACCGTTTTTGACCTTCAAAAATCTTGCACACACCCCCTGAATTTTCTTGCTGCCCACATATGGTCCGGACCATACGTGGGCAGCAGAAATTCTGGGGTGCAAGATTTTTGAGTCAAAATGGCCTTAAAAAATGGTGGTAGAACTAATAAAAACACAATTTTCGACGTTTTCATCAAGCACTATCCATTGACATCAAAAAATTGCAGAAAAAAACGAAAAAAATTTTCAAATATTGATTTCTGGGGGGGGGGTATTTGGTTTCTGGGGGTTGCCTACCCAAACCTCCCCATGCCCAGGTGTGGTCCGGACCCACATTCCCCCAGAGCTATGTGCCCTGTAATTTTGAATAGCTTCAAATTTGATCTGATGTTATGTGATTTATTGTGAGCAGAATTGATAAGTATACAACATTAAGCAAAACAATCATGCTAAATGAAGTTGATGCAAAAACTTTGGGTTTCCTTGCAAGAAAGGCAAATCCTACTTTCAAAGTGTCATTTTTGGAAACCATGCCCCAATCGCCTTCATAATGAAGAATTTTGGTAAGGGATACCATTTAACGAATATGCTTCAGGAAAAGTCATAGAGGGGCCCTTTTTAAAAGTGTCATTGATGCAGTTGGTTCCCATAGGGTGTCTTATTTCCAGGTTTGACTGTATAACATTTAATGCTTAATTTTATGTCAAATATAACTTAAAATTCCTCGTTTCAAGGCCTCCTATGCATCCTAGCATTTATTGCCAAGTACTTGTTGTCATTGTGGGCTAATGCTTAAGCCCGCCCATTAATGCTAGAAGCGTTAGACTATAACAATGGAATTTTATATGGAATCGTAAGACTTTTGGCACACACTGGCAATGAAAGTATTATGGGTCTCATTGTTGCATCAGGGAATGCGTCCTATTGCAGCCCAAGCATCCAGAATGAGCTGCTTGTAACTTATGCCAACACCATCTTGCAAAATATATCCGGTGCAATCAACAAGTCCAGCCTGTTCACTATTCTGGTAGACAAAACAGCGTCTTTTGCCGGAGAATTTTTATTAGTAGTCTTGTGATATGTGGATGAAAACTTGGAATTGCAAGAAGCTTTTAATGGTTTCCAGTTGATTTCAGATACCATGGGCGAATCCATTAGCCAGGCAACAATTTAGCATTTGAATGACCTAGGAATAGAAAGGAGTAGGCTCATTGCACAAGGCTGTGATGGTGCTGCAAACATAGCAGGAAAAGTAAAAGGTGTTCAAGCAAGAATAAAGAACATTTACCCATCGGCCGATTATTTCCATTGTGCAAGTCCCTGAGTGAATTTAGCGGCAATGGATTTAGCTGCCAATCAATACATATTGCGCCTGCTATCACATGTGCAGAAAATAATTGTGTTCCAGTCCAGAAGTCCGAAATGAGCAGTAATTTTAAAAATTTCAGTTAAAAACCTGCTTCCAACCAGCCAACAGAGGAAGTTGATTCAAATTTGTGGGATGCGTTGGACTGCAAGGCACAGCAGCTTACTGAGTGACATTCAACTGACTTTTTTTGCCAATCACCACAGCGCTACAAACATTGTCAGAAACGAGCAGTGACAGAAATGTGGAAGATTTTGTGAACGGAATCAGCACCTTTGAATCGATAATGGCCCTACATATTGCCTCAGCAGCAGCAGAAATGCTAGAACATTTGGCAACAGTTCTCCAGCAAACATCAATTGACCTGGTATTGGCATTCAAAGAAATCTGATTGACGTGAGACACTCTTGTCTCTTTCCAAAACAATGACCAAAATTTGAAGCACTGTATGCATTGGCCCACAAGTTGATTGACCAAGCAGGAATCCCAGAATCGCTACTGCTGTCTGAAATCCAAAAATGCCAAAAATTGGACCCGCCCACCACCATTTCTGTGCAACAGTTTGATATCGACATGGTGTTTGGAAGCTATTTTAGCTCAATTGTTGACCAATTGGATTTGCGTTTTTCAGACCGCTAGCAAACTGAATTCTGCCTGCTGGTTTTCCTGCCACACTTTCTGGGGGAACTTTCATACGAAGGAGTGGAAAAGGCACTGAAATAGTACAAAAAGCATTTCCATGACATCACTGAAATATAGTTCACAGCCAAAATTGACTGTTGGAAAGTGCGTGCAAAGGAATTTGATCAATTAGAAGACATTTCCACAATTTTACGCCAATGCTTATCTGATTACCATCTAAAGGACTTCTACTCAAACGTGTGCAAAGCAATCAAATTGTTGACAACTCTTTCAGTCACTACAGCATCATCAGAGTGTTCATTTTTGACATTAAAGCGAATTTTAACCAATCTTCAAAGCTCAATGACAAGGGATAGACTCTCAGTGTTGGCCATTCTTTCATCGCATCAAGGAAAAGTTTGAAATCAAGATTTAGATAAAGGTCTGGATGCATTTGCAGATTGATAATTGTGCCGGATTTCTCTTTGTTGAGGTTTAAACAGTTGAGTAAATTTTGACGCATTCTAGGTATTTCAAGCTAACCACTGTTATACAATTTTCCTTAAAATCAAAAAGTACACATTTTTAAACTCATTTTATTACACAAGAAATATAGCTTATCAATATACACCAGATTTCTGAATGACTGAAAAAAGAGGCCTGAACAGAAAAAGCATAAAATGATGCCATTCTGCTGTTTATGATACCTATATGTTTTGGCCTGATCAATATCCATATTCTAGTGAATTTGCAGCAAATTTTACTGTTACAATTTTTGCTCAGATGCTCTCAGGTTTGTTGGTTTCTGGGGCTCTGCCTCAGACCCTCTGGGGGCGCTTGAGCGCGCCACCCTAGAACCCCCTAGCCATAGGGGAGGCTACAACCATGGTAATAGGGGTATCCTTAGCACTATACGTTTTTAAGTAAAAAATCTTGCCTCCCCCGGGAAAAAAATTTCTGCCTACAGGGCCTGTATGAGACACACACATGATCTCTTAACACACCTAAGATATGATAACACACATACCAATTTGTACTCAAGTCGCATTAAGCCCAAGTGCCCTTTTTCCTATCCTGGATTTGATTGAAAATATGTGTGGGAATAGAATGAAAATAAGATAATTTTTAGGGAGGGTCCGGGTGACTCACTTAAGCGTTGTGTTCAATGGTTGTGTATGTGCATATGGAAATTGAGCACAAGAATGTACATCTAGGACATCAATCGGTTTTTTTCATCTGTTTCAAAAAAATGCCAATTAGATTCTTCCCCAAAAATTTTTTCAGTGTAGTTTACAAACACAGGTTTGGCACATACAAACGTACTACAGATCAAAGGGCTACAAACTGGCCCAAACCAAATTCATTTAAACTTAATGGGGCGTTAGGTTCAGATTTTTAAAGTTTACAATGTGGTGGACAGTAAAAATACGTGTTTGTGCATATTTTGGTTGCTACTTTCTCTGTTCAGAAGTCGGTTGAGGTCAAATAGGATAAAAATAAAGTACTTTCTAGGGGTTTGCCGCACAAAAATATGAAGTGAAGTCGGAAGAGGTCGAATAGGATCAAAAATCAAAATTTTTGAGGGGTGGCGAACAAAAATATGGACAAGCAGCGTATTTTTCACTGTCCATTACATTGTAAACTTTAAAAATCTGAACCAAACGCCCCATTGAGTGTAAATAAATATATGGTTTGGGCCACTTGTAGCCCTTTAATTGTAGTACGTTTGTATGTGTAAAACTTATGTTCCGCAAAATATTTGATATGATTCACCAATTAAATACGAAAAAACCTGTTTTTTTCGCCCATTTTACACCTCAGATTTCGAACTTTACATCCCCATAAACAACTCAATATTACGTTTTTGAACGCGATTTGCTTCGACGTATTTTTATTCATTTAAATTATCTTAACTCGTAACCGAAAAAGTTGGCAGAGAAATCTTTGACAGAATCTGTTTTTTACTCATCCACTAGAGTGTAAAGTTTAAACCCCTTGTAATGTGTATTGATTGTAGAAAAAGTTAGAAGGTAAGATTCGTTAGTCTGACTTCACAGAGAACATTTTTAAAAAAAATTCATCATCAGGACGCTCTGGGCAAAAAAACTTTTTCAATGTAAAGTTTACACCTGCACTAATAACGTAATATTGATTGTAAAGAAACAAAATAAATTTTGACGTGTAGCGCTTAAGACGACGCAGATTTTAAAGGTAGTTACCATGTTCTTTCTACTAATTGGAGAATATAGCAGGAAAAATATTTTTTGACTTAGCCTCTTTACAATAAACCGCCTCTAAATTCGAAAATATTACTTTTTAGAAAAATTAAAAAGTCCCTCCTAGATTTTTAACCATCTACCTTTTGAAACCAATCAGGCTGCATAGAATGAAAAACTGAGTTAGATATGCTCTTGCACACGAAAACTGTAAAATACCATCTGGTTTACCTCCTGTGCAACAACCAATGAGTGTAAAGAAATTTTAAGACCAGATTCGTAACCCACTAATTAGGAAAACATTTTAAAAAATTGACCTTCGCAAATTATTTGAATCTTTTGTGTATGCATTGCACTCCTTGAGCGCTCGGTATTGAGTGTAAACAAGAAAAAATAGGGGCACTAAGTTTTTTTATTACCTACCTTTTAAAATAAACCGCACTTCTCAGATGTGTCGTTATAGCTGTGAGGTGGGGACATATGTTGGGGGTACCCAAGTATATTATATAGGTACACGCTGACGTGCTACCTATGATATATATATATATATATATATATATATATATATAATTATATATTTATATATATATATATATATATATATATATATATATATATATATATATATATATATATATATATATATATATATATATATATATATATATATATATATATATATATATATATATATATATATATATATATATATATATATATATATATATTTATATATATATATATATATATATATATATATATATATATATATATATATATATATATATATATATATATATATATATATATATATATATATATATATATATATATATATATATATATATATATATATATATATATATATATATATATATATACATACCTTGCACACTGCAGCTCTCCCCCTTACAGCTATAACGGGACACTTCTGGAGGCGCGGTTTCTTTAAAAGAAAGATAATAAAAAAATTCGCTGCCCGTGTTTTTTTGTTTTCTTGAAACTCAAAACCGACTGTGTAAAGAAGGTGTAAAGTTTTTGTGTAACGTTATAACATGGGACAAATTTTGGGACCTTTTTACTCACGGCATGTGGTCAACTGAGTATTGATGACTCGAAGAATTGAACAGGATAGGATTATAGAGGGATGAATTCTACAGATGACGACTTCTTTTGTTTTTGAAATTCGCATTGGTTCTCGAACGGCAGTGTAAAGTGCGCGAAAATCTGGGGGTGAAAAAGCACTTTTTGGTCGAGTTTTCAACCTGCCTATGTCCGATACTAAGTCCGGTTATGAGGTTTTTCAAAATGTTTTCTGACAGAAATGTAGAGCGGATCAAGGGCTACATTCTGCATATAAGCAAACGTCTTCTACGCTCTATGGTGAGTTAGATCATAGGGGTTTAAAGTTTACACTCTAGTGGATGTGTGTAGAAAAACGGAGTTCAACTAAATTCCTCTGCCAAATTTTTCTGCTTATGAGTCGAGTGTAAATTGAATACAGCAGTAATAAAGTGCCTTACAGCATTGCAGCAAACCGCATTTAAAAAAACGCAATATTGAGTTAGTTATGGGGGTGTAGAGTTCGAGATCAGAGGTAAAAAATGGGCGTAAAAAACACGTTTTTTCCGAATGTTTGATTGATAAATCATGCCAAATAATTTTTGCAAGAGAATTTTGGCACACAGGAATGTACTACGATTTAAAAGCTACAAATTGTACCGAGCCGAATTTCTTTAAACTCAATGGGGAGTTCGGTACGGAATTTTAAAGTTTACAGTGTTCTAAATGATGGAAAATACATTTTCGTTGCGTTTTTTGTTCGCCACTTTCTCCGTCCAGAAGTCGGGATAAGTCCAATAGAATAAAAATAAAGTGCTTTATATCGGATGCATGTCAAAGCAAATTGTCTATACATTAATATTTAGCGAGTGTAAAGTCTAAAAATTGGTGTTTAAAATGCGTTTCTATCTTGTTTTTTCTGCCTGCTTCTCCGGTTTCGAGTCAGGGACACGATTAGCAAGTCTATAGAAATGGACCAGGAACCAAATTTGATATGCCAGTCTGGCGCGCATGTATACACTCTACAGTCTTGTAAAGTGGTTTACACTTCTATTGTTAGTTTGCCCATAGAACATTATGGAGACTTAATTTTCTTCATAAATATAATTGTAATATCGGAGCTTAATATAAAAAAAACGAATCTGATCAAAAATCTTCTTTACACACTGAGGTGTTTACATGAAGTATACACTACATATGTATTTATCTTTGTTTTTTGAGCATTCCAGAAGCCTAATCTTTTCCTGGAGTCTAGAAATTTTTCAAAAAATCAAATTTGAGACGTCACGTAGGCGCGTTTGTTTTCATCCAGCACTGATGTAAAGTAGTTTACACTCATTGTTTATTTGTCCTCAGACCATTGTAGACATGCAATTTTTTCATAAATGTTGGTAATAATATCAGTAATATCAGATTTACAAATCGGAATAGAATCCTCTTTACACTAGGCGGTTGTGTAAAGTTTACACTTCATTTTAGCCTTTGTTCTACAGCATTTGTGTTAATGATGACGCATTTAATGGTCTTCAAAGTCTATTGTACTGTTCGTTTAAATTATCATATTGAGTTTGCTTACCCATAAAGAAATCTAAAAACATTGGAGTCTGTCTCCAATGTAATGCCTTGAAGGCACTATGTTTTCAGCATTTAATTTCGACTTCATAGTGTTAAATCACAAGAAATTGCGGTAATTCATTGTAACTTCCTCGTTTCTAGATAAATTTATGTAAATCATGAATTTTTATGGATAAAAGAATGAAAGCATTGTACATACATATGCCCTAGTTGGGAAAGAAGCGGCGCGAGGAATTTTAGATTTACATTATATGCCCTTGTGTACGTACATGGGCAGCAACAAAAATCCTAGAGAGCATGGGTGGGTGGCTCCAAAACTTTGCGTGGGGTGCGAAATTTTTTTAAAATTCAAATCCTTTGGCCTCCAAAAAATGGTGCTATGGCGAAAAAAAACATTTTTGAATGTTTCTCATTGAAGTTCTATTGATTCATATCATTGAAACATGGAAAAGCAAAAATTTCTTAAACATTAAATTCTGGAGGTAATGTTGGGTATTTTGCCTTCTGGGTGTCGGTTACCACACATGGGCGGGGGAGCGGTCTAGCTGGACTCCCCCAAGAATACTATTTTGAGGCATTTTTAGAGCTATTTTTAGCGAATTTGCCCCGTGGACCCCTCCCAGAAATTTTGTCGCTGCCCATGTATATGGTGGTAACCCTTCCAAACCCCTTGCCCAGGTCATCCTTTTTAGATACATTCAAGTAGGTAAATTATAAATTTTTATGGATATAAGAATGAAAGCATTATACGTATGTAGAAAAAAAAAAAAAGGTATATGCCCTAGTTGGGAAAGAAGTGGTGGAAAAATTTTGAGATTTACGTGCCCTAGTTGGGAAGGAAGCGGTTGAAAAATTTTAAGATTTACGTCGCCCTAGTTGGGGAGGTAGCGGTAGGAAAAATTTTCAAATTTACGTCATAAACTCTTGAGTACGAATATACTTGGCAGCAACAAAAATCCTGGGGAGCATAGATGGATAGCTCCAGTTCTGTGGGGCGAAGCTCTGGTCATTGCCCAGAAATGAGGGGTAACCCTCTTTATATAGGTACATGTATACAAATCAAGTGTGGATACGTCAATTAGGTGTGTTTGTTTATGCTCAACAGTGGTATAAAGTGGTTTACACCTAATGTTTATTTGTCCTCAGACAATTGAAGAGACATAAATTTTTCATAGATGTTGATCATAATATCCGAGTAATATCAGATTTACAAATCCGATTAGGATCCTCTTAACACTCGGTGGTTGTGTGTAAGTTTACACTGCTAATTAATCTTTGTCCACCCGACACCCAATTCTGATTTTACATAGAACATTTAAAAAAAATAAAGTATCACAAGGCTCTAGACTAAAGTTAATATGCAGTGTAAGCTTTACACAACCACAGAGTGTAAAGAAAAATTTCAGTTGGAGTCGTAATTCTGATATTACTGTGATATTACGATCAACATTTATAAAAAAATTAAGTCAACACAATGGAACGAGGACAAATAAATATCGATGTAAACAACTTTACAGCACTGTTGAGTGCAAAAAACTGGCGTATCACATGTAGTTTCTGGTTAATTTTTAGGCTTGATATTATGTCCATACTCATAACCCAAAACTTGGCAGAAAATACAAGGCAGAAACACGTTAAACTCCCCATTATTTTGACTTTACATTTACTGAAAAAGCTTAATATTGATGTAAACAAACGGAATTTGCTGTGACGCGTACCCCTTAGGAAGTACTCTATTTTTATCCCATTCGACCTTGCACGACTTCTGAACAGAGAAAGTGTCAAACAAAAAAATGGACAAAGCTGTATTTTCCATTGTCCACCACATTGTAAACTTTAAAAATCTGAACCTAACGCCAAATTAAGTGTAAATAAATTCGGTTCAGGCCAGTTTGTAGCCCTTTGATTGTAGTACGTTTGTATGTGCCAACAACTGACAAGCATATCGGCAGATTTTAATACTTAGCAAAAATTGAAAAATATTCAACATTCCACTAAAACTTAAAAATAGTACATTTATGATAATAAAAATAATTATTCATTAAAGACGAGTCAAAAACCTGTGAAATAAGAAAAATCTGATCAGAAACTATGCAATACAGAGTTATCCATTGGCATTAGAAAACAGATGTAGATATAATTCAAGGTTCACCTCTTCATACCTCAACAAACACTGGCTGTAGAGAAGTTTAAAGGTCAGGATTCGTTTTATTCCGTCCCTACGGAGAACATTTTTAAAGGAAAATTCATCATCCACAACGCTCTGGGCGCAAAAATGTTTCTCAGTGTAAACTTTACCGCCCTACGCCAATACCTCAATATTGGCTTCGCCAGAAGCAAAATAAACTGGGATCCTGTAACGCTATGGTCAGGGCACCTTTTAAGCATAATTAGCATGTTCCGCCTAATAAGCGGAGTACTTGAAGAGATATTGTTTTCTGTCTCGAACCCTATACACTAAAACGATCACAGATCAAGAAATATTGCGTTAAAAAAGATTAAAAAAAATATGGTTCCTCAATAGTACTGTAACCCTCTACATTATAAAACCAATTGGACTGCACAGAAGAACCAAAATTGGAATTAGATAAGCCTAAAACAAGCAAAGAGTGTAAAAAACCCGTATACTTTACGTTTTTGTGCAACAACCATTGAGTGTAAAGAAATTCTAAAGGTCAGATTCTGTAATCTGCAGGCCCGTGGGCAACATTTTTAAAAAAAAGTTGGATCTCCGCAAATTATATGATTTTTCGGTTTACACTCTACACACTCATTGTTAACTTCGGTGTTGAGTGTAAGCAAAAAAAGACGGGCATCGAATTTTTCAATTATCCATCGATTAAAAAAAGCGCACCTCCTAGATGTGTGCCGTTATAGCTTTAGTGCGGGGGAAGGGACACAAATTTTGCACTCGCTTTGTGAAAAACATATAAGAAAAAAAGATGGCCAAGTATATTATAGGTAGCGCCGGTCGCGCTCTCCCACAGCTTCGTCACTGCATGTCACAGGGACGAGCGGGATCCCCCAACCAGAAGACAGTTGTCCCCTTCAGGTTTGTGTTTTGTGCCTGAAGAGTTCCTTCAGTACACGTACAAAGATGGCCCTGAAAAGTCTTTGTATGTCTGGGGCGCGGATTTTTGCCAAAGAGAAGAAAACTGGCCCCCTATCAATTCTCCCCCAATCTCCTTTCTCGCGGAGCACTTGCGCTTTTTGGTCATTTTGGGTGCTTTTGCCTTTTTTGGCAAAAAATTGGAAGTGGCTTACCCGGCGTTTTTTCTGTACTCGGCAGAGATTTTTCCCAATATACAAAGACTTTTTGGGACTGTCTATGTACATGTACACAAAGATGTTTGGGAAGACAAAATTGCAAAAAAGGTGTCTGGCTAAATTGCAAAAATTCTCGGTGATGAGTAATTGTGTGTTCTATATATCTTTATAATGGCATGAATTGCATTTCAAAGGGAACAATGTCAAATTTTTAGGTGCTTCACACCATTTTAGGAACATTCTTTTGTGCTTTTTGCCCTTAGAGACCCAGAAATTAGGTAAAATACACTACCAAAAGTCAAACAACTCTGTTTTTACCAGGCACGTAGCTGTGGAGGAGACTGGGGGGTCCCGGACCACACATGGGCATGAGGGGCTTGGGGGTATGCATCCTCCCAGAACTTGAATTAACCCCCCAGAAATCAAAATGCCCCCCCAGAATTGAAATTTTGAAATTTTTTTGGCTTTTTTATCGTTTTTTTTTGATGCTATCTGGGGTAGTTCGTTCAATGAGAAATGTCGGAAATTTGTGTTCATTTCTCGCCATACAACCACTTTTAAGACCCTTTTTTTGGCCTTTGAAAATTTTTTCAACCTCCACTCAGAATTTTGGTGCTGCCCACCTATGGTCCGGACTCCCTAGAATTTCAGAAAAAAACCGGAAAAATAGGACTTTTTACACGTTATTTTGTGCTATTTTTGGCTTAGACCGCCCAAAATTAATGTTGGTCCCCCCAAAATAGGAGGGCCAGCTATGTGCCTGGTTTTTACCCACTAAAATTGTTACTGTATTATATATTACCCAAAAATTTGTGCGTACAAAATGTTCATAAAGATTTTTTGGAAGACAGGAAACTTTTAAAAAGGTGTAGAAATTCCTAAAAAATTTTGGCGCTTAGCGCCGAAATGAGTAATAATTTGTCCCTTCATATCTTTTAAATGGCAGAACTTGCATTCAGAATGGGAAAATGTCAAATTTGTTCATACAAAGAAAAACACTGCACTTATACACCCCTTCCCTAGAAATGAGGCGAGGCTTCCTGCCAAATTTCAAGAGCGCAAAAGGATCTAAAGTCTATTTTTAACCTAGATAAAATTAGTTTTAATTGGTACTATATTCTCCAATTCACGAATTTAGTAAAAAAAGGCTAACGTATTTAGGACAGGCTCAGATTAGAAGTGTGACTTTAGTTTTCAAGTCTTTCCAAACATAAGCATTATAGAAATTTAATATTTTAAGATTCTTCTAACTTTAGCCATCTCCAACACCTTAACATCATACTTTTTTTCCAAATATAAAAAATTCAATTTCCAAAGCAAATTTTAACTTATTGTAGCTGTTTTGATTAAAATTTGAAAGACCAGAAAATGCAATTACTGCTCAAAATAGTTGGCTGTTGTGACTGCTTAAAAATTGGTCGTTCAACTACAGCCAAGGAAAGTATGTAAAATGAAAACAACAAATAATTATCTCGCCTACATTATTTATTTTTTATCTGCTTATTGATGGGCAATGGACTCTGAAGTTATAAATTTTTTCCAAATATTTCCGAGATTTAACTTTATTTATTTTTTCGTTTTTCAACTTTTAGCAAAAACATGAAAATGTTGGCACAGGATTATATCACACAGTTATCCCAAAACAGGCGCATAGAGAGCTTTACACCATACATGGACAGCAAGCAAGTGCGAAAGTGAGCATACATATAATGGCTCCAAATTTTGGGTGGGGTCGCCGGCCAATTCTAGCGGCAGAACAACCCCCAATTTTGTTCGAAAATGCTTAAAAAACACCTAAACGTTTTTCTGAAGTGCTTTTGGGCACAAAAACCATAGATATGCGTTGAAAAGACAATTTTTAAACATTTCAGAAGATGCTCTTTCTTTGTTGAACAAAAAAAAACAAAAGAAATTTGAAGAATTCCCCTGAAAACTACGTTAAATTGATCAAACTATAGTCAAAAGTGACTATTTAGTACCATTTTAACACAAAGCGCCAAAAAAATTTGACGCTTTGAGCCCTCATATCACTAAAAACGCTTAAATCTAGACACTTCAATGATTTCTCTAAAAATCCGAATTCTGGGAGGTGACTAGTTTTCTAGTTTTCCTTGAAACCAAGTCTGACTAATGTAAAATTGCCTACATCATTTATGCATGATTTTAGCAAAAAAGTTTCAATTGATGTATCCACTGATCTAATGATCGCATTGTAGAGCTCTCCAGAAGAGCCCCTGTTACACATATGGTTTTTGGCCGTTTTTAGGGGGAGGGGTAAATTACCGCAATTTTTAGCCGAAAA